>JAFMSR010000017.1:31439278-31752689 GCA_022818135.1 Saxidomus purpurata
TCTCTACGTCTTTCAATTTCAATTTCATTTTTAAAATCTTTCAATACTAATCTTTCTCTGAACATCCTTTGGTCCTCATATTCATTCTCAAATTCAAACTTCTGAAATTTTCATGGAATTACAACAGGACATCCAGCAATCCATTTTACATGAAATACTAAATTTCCACTGTTTCTCACTATGCCCCAGTAGGCGTTTTTTCTGTGGTTTAATTTTGTCTCACAGAATGCTGCAATTACACACATTGCCTACACTTCTACAAAAGTGCCATTTTCTTGCATTTGAGTATCCACATTTTCAATATTTGACTGAAAACTTGGTTTCAGTAGTAGTCTTTCATCAATATCTTTAACCTCTTTTGAAATGTTATTTATCGCAGATTCAGTTTTAACTTTAGGTAAAATATATTACTTTCTCGTACAGCATTTGCTAAATCTTTAATTGCTGTATTTATAAGTGACAATTTAGCACTTATCTACTTTCCCAGCTGTCTGTGCTTTCCTTTTTGGTCCATCACTTGTTGATTCTGACGGAAAGCTGTCTGAACTACTGTCGTCATGTTAGCTCTTTTAGGTCCCATCATAATGTCCCTTATTCCGGAAAATTATATGTAAAAAAGTCAAAAGATGTGCCGGAATAAGTAAATTATAAAAAAAAGAAAAATAAACATTATATAGGTTTTCATGGTATCTTTTTGCCAACCGGTTTCACTATAAGATCATCATATGGAACAATTTATACCTGATGCGGGTTTGGTTAGAGTAAAATGCGCGCCATTTTCACGTGCTTCACAAGCACCACAATGATGTTAATGAATTGGACATACTTATTATTTTAGGTAAAGTCATTATTAAAGTATTTCGGTCGTCTTGCGACTTATTCTGTAATGTTAAAGCAAAGACTTGTTGAATATTGTTTTACTTCAGAATCAACAGCAGATAGAAAGAAACAAGTAGTCGAGTCGGTAAAAAAAATTCGAGTGTTATGCCTAATTCTAACGATGGAAAAGGACTTGCACACAAAAATGGCGGCTGTGAATAAAACATGGGCCACGCGCTGTGATAAACATTTCTACGTCATTTACTCCAAACAGAAGCGTCATGATTTCTTAAACATTGACGTTCCAGACGATAGGCGTAACTTGATACTTAAAATGATGAGGGTGTACCAAGAGATTTATGAAAAGTATATGAACGATTTTGATTTCTTGATTAAAGCAGACGACGATACGTACGTTATTGTTGAAAATTTAAAGTTTCTTTTGTGGCACTATAACGCAAATGAACCGGGATACCTGGGCTATCACTTCAATAAATTTGTTGATAGCGGATATATGAGTGGCGGTGCTGGTTACGTCATCAGTAATCGTGGATTACGTCATTTAATTGAGAGGGGATATCAAAAGGGCATTTGTGCAATTAAACCACGTAAAGACGACCCAGAAAATTCAGAAGATGTTGAAACAGGAAGCTGTTTAGAAGCATCAGGAGTGCCAGTTTGGAGTTCATTGGATTTTCGGGGCAGAGAGGCTTTCCATCCATATCCACTGGACAGACATCTGTTCGGGAATTTACCAGCGCATATATTCAGTAAGGCAAAGCATCCAGTTCTAAAGGTAAGAGCCCATTAATATATAACATCATTCTGTATTCAGAAGGCATTAATTTCGTATTGTTTCAGAAGGCATTAATTTGAGACTTTTCTTATTTGTCATTTCATAAGACTCTTAGTATTTTTAAGGTGCCCATTCGTCCAGATGTCCTTAAAACTCCATTACTTTGTGGCTTTAATATAAGTGTTCCTATATGCTTGAGAGTTACTTTTTTGCAAAGAGAATCTATACCAGTCAATCTATATTTGGTTTAATTTCTGATCATACGATTATAAAAATTGAACGGTTACTTCGTTAGATACTATATCTATTTAGGTGAAAGTTGTCATTTATATTCATTTTGCAGAGATTACTAAGCACTGATATGTAAAACACTGTAAAACACTGTAAAACACTATAAGACACTGTAAACACTGTAAAACACTGTCAAACACTGTCTTTCAGGGAGAGAACTGTTGTTCGAGATATACGATTTCTTACCACTACATGACTCCAGATGCCATGTACTTTCTGCAGCACCTACTGTACAAGACAACCGTATTCGGATCAACCGATGAAAATGAGACGAATGGTCCGGTGTTTAATGTCAAGAAATGTTAAACGACAAATGTACGGTTGTTTTTATGTTTTGTGTAACACCAAGTGACATGTAGATACCATCATTGATGGTTGTTCTTGGTTGCTAGTCTTAAAGGAACATTCCCTACATCTAGCTGATTATAATCTCCAAACATAAATTATGTGTTCAACAAATGTAAAATGATAAATACATGTAAGTGCAATATTAAAGAACAACATATATCGAAAGATGCCTCGTTCTGTAGCACAAATATAGTGGCCTTCTGTAATAAATCGCTATCCACCTATTGATTGTACAAAAATAGTTTTACATGTACTTAGATTGAATGATTTATGGTACTGCAACATATTTTAAAACGCTTATTTGATCAATTCTGATCGGACTGTGTAGCTGAAACTCTTAGGATAGGTAATAATACTTGTAAATATTCTCTTGTGTATGCTTTTGAAGTAATTTAATTTGACATCAGATTCAGGGAGTGTCTCTTTCATGTGTTGTTGGATATTGTCAGTCATGCCTTCTGAAATATTTATACATTGTACATTTGTCTGACTACCTGATTAGCTTTACAAGGTCTTTACTTGGCCAGTTAACGAGATTATTGGACAAGAGAAGGCAACTGATGCGACAGCTCTCGAACAGACCAAAACTCCTGACAGTGCTTACTTTCCTTTACAACTAACTGTTTATACTAAACGAATCCGCTTACGCACCACCTGCCCTTTACCTTATTTATTTAATTACCAACCCTTCTTATATATGCTAGCTTATTTATACTAGCTGTCTGTACACGACACAACTGTCAAAGTTATCAAAAATGGCTAAATACTTACAAAACAACAATAAACACAACTTACATTTCACCAAGCAATCCACAGACAGCTCTAAAATGGAGACTTTAAAATTTTTAAAGAACTACTTCCTAGGGTACAACGACTCGGAAGTACTTTTTGAACGGTGTCACACCTAAATCTTACATTTCCTGTGACTTTCACAACAAAATCCAGGCAATCAGCTGTCCATATTTCTCATCTTCATCATTTTCACAGTCAATCTACAAATGTACACCAGAAAAGTTGCATGGTCAACATTGAACTTTTTTCTATCACTCAATATCTGTAGACACTGTACAAATTTCCAATACACATCTGTCATGGCTGCCGGCACGGAGTAATATTTTGACCTTTCCATCACAAAATGTAGTCCTTAAGAAGATAAACAAAACAACTGTCAAAGTAATCAGAAATGGCCAAATACTTACAAAACAACAATAAATACAACTTACATTTCCCCAAGTCATCCACAGACAGCTCTAAAATGGAGACTTCAAATTTTTTTAAGAACTACTTCCTAGGGTACAACGACCCGGAAGTACTTTTTGACCGGTGTCACACCTAAATCTTACACACAAAAAATTAATTAGCCAAATGTTTCACTGTTTTTCTTGCTATTGAGGGTCTTGCGTGTTACGCAATGCAAAACATTGTTACCTAAAACCTGATACAGTATTACAGGAACACTCTGAAAATATGGCCCACTTGGCAGACAGTCCGGCCTTGAACTGTGGATTATGTGAGAACAAGTCACGTCACAAAAATGGTCATTTCTTTAAAAATATCTGGTAGATTTTCATAAAATAAAGTTTTGTGTAACTAGTTCATGGTGTTGTATTTCATTATGAATGATTTAGCCTAAAATGCATAAGATGTGTCACATATGTATTTTTAGTGAAAAAAAAAATGGCCAAATTTGGAAAAAAATTGTCAATTTTGGCAACAATATGCTATTAAAACACCCTTTTGGATTAACATAGAAAAAAACAATGATGAGAACAAATAATAAATTATTCTTAGTAGTATACCACAATTAGTGAAGCCAATTTGTATGCAATGTGTATGCCAATTTGTATGCCAACTTGTGATGTCATTGCTGTGACATCATGACGTTATGTTATTCACAATATTTGTTATTGGCTTTAGAAACATAGGAATTAGTCTTCTTTCATTTAGAATTGACATAAGAAGTCATTTAATTTCAAATTGATACTAGAAAAAGTCTTCGAGCAGATTGCAGTAAAATTCAAATATGGCAAAAGGAAAATTAAAGAGACGTCGCGCGGGAGGGAACTTCCAGAAATGTCAACACCAGCTTACCTCGTTTGTCGGACTGCTGCAACCAAATGCTAGGAAACGTCGGATGCACATGTTGTCCTAGACCTAGATGCAGCAAATGAGGGATTCAGTAGACCAGCACTTCAACCAAGACCACACCTGAAAAAGGTAGATCATGAGCTGCTTGGCAATAGAGTAATGAACAACTTGGATCGGGTCACTACTGTTATGAACACGGTGTACAAAGAACACCAAGCTGTCAACGCATGGTTAAGTGTTATATTATGAAGTGAGCTCAAACAGGGATTGGGCTCCATACTGCAATAAAATTGCATGTCATGTGGATTTATCTCATGTAAAATTGAGACTTAGAACAGATGCCGTTACTCAAAAGGCGCAGCTGTCAACATGTTGCTTGCTTCTTAAATGGACATTCCCCCACCAGCAAAGAGTCACATGCAGACTCTGGTAAGCCGTGCAAGCCTGAGCAATGTGCAACTCAACAATGAAGACATGGCGGTGAAACGTCAGCTTGTGGTTCAGCATAACCGGGAGCAGGAACGAGCTTACCCGCATCACCTGGACCTGTCATTTGATAGGCGTTACAACGCTACAAGGATGGTGTCGTCCTACACGCCCGATCAGGCTGCTTACCAAGCTTACGGAGTATCCATTGAGAACCACACCAGCTATAATTACATAGTCGGCTTAGCGGTTCAAAACAAACTTTGCTGGACTGATGCTTACCTTCGGAATAAAGGATACAAGATTTAATTTCCTGGAGACTATGCTGAATGCACTGCAAGCATGAAATACATGGAGCAGTTCTCGCAAGAAGATAAACTTGTTCGCCAGCTCACAACAGATGGTGACACAAGGGCTCATCTTGGGATAAATGATTTTTATAATCAACTTGGCAAGACCTGGTGTGTCATACGGCAAGCTGATCCATATCATCTTGGCAGCAGGCAAATCAGGAAAGGCAGAAATTCCAACTGGAGTCCAACCCTGTTTGAAGGGAAGAAACTACAAAGCGATGCCAAGCAACAAGCTATTTCAGCTTTAGCAAGAGACATACAGTCCCGATCCAGTGCAATCATTGAAAAACGTCTGACTGAAGGAAATGGAGATTTACTGAAAGTAGTATATCGCTTACCTGCAATTCGAGCTGCCACTGTAGAGTGCTATGTCGGTAACTTCAGCTTTTGTCCTAACGACTCGCTCGTATGTTCTGGTGTAGGGGGTATTTGAGACTGGTGGTACCACTCAACTTATCTACCAACGCATAGCATTCATCACCTGAAAATGACAAAGAATGACCGTGAACTATTGTCAAATGTTCTGGAGATACGGCTGAGTGAGACTTCAGTCTCAAGTGTATCAAGCAATACCTCTACCCAGAAATGCTAGGCTTTCAACAGGGCAACACTTTCTACATTGCCGAAACACATCAACATGTCTCGAAAAAACTTTGAAGGAAGCCTAGCCTCTAAAACACTGCAAATGAATAATTCTTTACAAGTGTCAGTGGAGAAAAAAGTCAACAAGATCAGTAAATCTCCTCTATCACCAAAGCCCTCATAGTACCTAAAAGCTGCAAATGACAGGTCATTAAGGCGGAAGCAGTATTAGAAGACTGCAAATTTCAAGAACCGCCGGAGACGTAACCGTGCAAATTGGAGTATGCTTACCATCAAGCCAGAAGTACAGGCACGTACATTGATGAGTATGTCAACGGAGGTATGCTGGATAGTGCCCACCCGACAAAGGACGCGTTGGCGGAGTTCAACTGAAAAGGGAGTAACAACAATCACAGTAGCAAAACAAGGAAAACGAGGATGAGCTCCGTCACATGCATGGCAGTATGTCTGATGATGGCCTGATGCCGACCGAAACAGGAAAGTTCATACCTAAAAGGCAAAATTCAGTCATAACATTTTTCACCACAAATCATAACAGCAGCATCCTTTTGGCACCATTACAGTCAGTGTCTAGAAAAATAAATGAATGAAATAAATAGATTGATTAAAATATTAACAAAATGCCCTGTAAGTTTACATGATATGAGGGAAACTTCAACAACAACACGTGTTCTTTTTTATGATTTATATAATTTATATGTTCATCAACGTTTCGGCTGACGCCTTCATCAGGATAATACATATAATAACAACGGACGTGACGTCAAACATTTTGACGCACCTTTAGTGGGAAAAACAAAGTAACATAATTAGCGTGATGAAATAAAGGAGTAAAATGTACCTGCTGATTATATTGCCGGATAGCATGTATACAAGATTTCCCATAGAATACTTTATAAACAAAACGGAAATAGGAAAAAACGACAAAAATTCAGCGATTACAATTACTCATTTACACAGCAATAACAATCAGTTGACGTCAAATTAAAGCTTTGAGTTTAAACCATTTGGATATAAAGTCTTGAGCTTGTGGATCCAGAAAGATTCTTGCATAAAAGACCAATGTCACTCCTTATAATATCAATAGGCATAAATGAAAAATCATTTTTACTATGATTTTCCTGATTAAAGTGTGAAGATACAAGGGAAGAAAATGCTGCATCCGTGATATTACATATATTAAACATGTGGCTGTTCATACGCTTAGAAACAGGTTGCTTAGTTTGTCCTATTATATATTACATATTGTGCATTACAACGTTTACATGTAATAAGATATATAACGTTTTTTAGTTTTACAATTGGTATTATGACGTAAAGCATACGTTTCTTTCTCCAGTAATGTTGCTAATAAATTCTGAATCATTACTGATATTAGCACAATGAGAACAGCGACTTGCATTACAACTCTGAGAAGAATATTTATAGTCATTTTATACTGAAAATTCTGAACATACTAAATGCTGTTGCAGATTTTTGGGTCGTTTATATGCAACGATTGGTTTGTAAGTACTGTAAACTTGTTGAGTTGCACTATTTTTAGATAAATTGAGAATGTCCCAATATTTGTGAATAGTATTGCCTATATGAGACAAAGATGTAAAAAGGTAAAACACTTTTGCTTTCTTTAGTCTGAGTTTGTAACGCTTCATCTTGAGACAACGGTAACACCTTTTCAAATGCACTGTCTAATACCTCACGCGGGTAGCTTCTGTTTGTGAAATAATCGTGAAGCTCCGAAATTGATTGCTTGAAATTCTCGTCATGGGATATAATCCTCCTGTAGCGTTTAGTCTGACTGTATGGAATTCCATCTTTGCACTGCTGCGGATGACATGATGTATAATCAAGATATTGATGAGTGTTTGTCTCTTTTACAAAGATATCCGTTTCAACACTGACAGATTCTCCTTTAGAAATCTTAACATCCAAGAAAGAGATTGAATCCTTTGATACTGTATGGGTAAATTTTACATTTTGGTGAAACGTGTTTATACTGCAAATCCTCGAATGAGTGGTCCCAGACCATTAAAATATCATCTAAGAACCGCAACCATAGCGTAGGTTTTAGTTTGTATGTGTAAAGAAAGTCTTTTTTTCTGTAAGTTTACAGAAATAAATATAATCAAATCATGCCGACAAATGAACAAAACAGTCCGGTAAGCGATGGTGGTCTGAGTCAAAATATCCACAGCATCTACAATTGGAGAAGCAATTTTTTTCTTAAATTGTTAGTACTATTTCCTTCAAATCTTATATGCTCAATATTAATGCATAGCTTATTATTGCATAAATGAGATGCCTGTTGACTGGCTGAAACATCAAAGTCTCCAAAGTGGACCATAAGTACAACACGGTGACTGGTGCGAGTTCTATGTCAAGCGCTTCCCGGGTCCCTCGGATCACTGAAACGAAACTGTCCATAACCCTGATTATTGACACAACCGGTAAAAACAATACATTCTCCATTTCCATGTGGTGCACTGTTCATCTGTAGTTTTCTGCGGCAATCCTCAATGAATGCATCCATGCCTGAAAATCTTTACGTTTCAATACTGAATCTAAGTATGAAAATGACAACAAAAAATAAAGCGCTTGTAGTGTTTTCAGTGCTTTGTTGTTTTTTTTTTCAATTTTAAAAGAAGCTGCAATTGTTTTTTCTATAAATTTATCCAAATAAGCTTGTTTTTCTGATGATGCAGCTTCGCAAGGCAGCAGACGGCGTGAAAAGAATGAAATATTCCATGGGAGACAACTATTTGAATCAAATCAAAATTTCACAAACCTCAATAAATTCCTTTTATACACTGATTTTTATTGTCCTTTGCTACTATCATGTGAAGTTCCAATGCATGACACCTATTACTTTATGAGATATTCACTTTTTGAAATTTTCCATTTAGATTTTACACCGGTCATTTTTGTCCCATTTGATTCTATGGTAATTAAAGCACTTTTGCACATTTCCCGTGACTTTCACAACAAAATCCAGGCAATCAGCTGTCCTTATTTCTCATCTTCACAGTCAATCTACACCAGAAAAGTTGCATGGTCAACATTGAACTTTTTTGCTATCACTCAATATATGTAGACACTGTACAAATTTCCAATACACATCTCTCATGGCTGCCGGCACGGAGTAATATTTTGACCTTTTAATCACAAAATGTAATCCTGAAGAAGAAAACAAAACAACTGTAAAAAAATAATCAGAAACGGCCAAATCCTTACCAAACAACAACAAATACAAGTTACATTTCACCAAGTCATCCGCAGACAGCTCTAAAATGGAGACTTCAAATTTTAAAGAACTACTTCCTAGGGTACAACGACCCGGAAGTACTTTTTGACCGGTGTCACACCTTCCCAGGGTTGACCAACTAAAATTACTAACAGTCGGATGAGACAAAAACCGAGGTCCCATGTATGGATGCTATACACCTGACATGTTAAAAGAACCAGGGGTGTCTCTGGAATTGGGACGTTTTCTGTATCTTGCACTTTCCTCCGAAACCTAACATAACTAACCTCTTCTTTGGGCGATGGTCATGTGGGAAACCGGTACCAACGATATAACCCTAATATACGCTAGACACTGTCCATTTGTCTTTTTTACAGTCAACATTTATCTTTTCAATAAATAATTCATAATTTTTAAGTAAATTCTTGTGGCGATTATTTTTATAACGATTACGAGGATAACCCGACGTAAGATGTAATTTTGATAAGGTATTGTAAAATTATTTTATTCATTTTTTGCTCGGACTTCAACTGATTTTGTAAAACTATCGTTGATTCGTCGATTCGTCATATTATTTTTATCTAACCAATACCTATTCAATAGTTTACCTTATAAAGTAGTTGTTGTTCCCCGTTCTGTTAAAATTCCTAATAAATTTCCGTTTCTTCTGCGCTTAAGATAATGATGCGACAATAACAGTTTAGAAATTGAAGGTCCTCTCCGTCGATGAAATATGATTAAATTTCGGATTTCAGGTGTAAACTGTCTTCCACCTGTCCAGGAAGTCATAATTCCCCATATTGCAATGACGAATGAAATATAATACAACGTAGAGTCAGCACTTTATTTCTTTTTGCGGAGATGTATACGCTTAGTCAAATAATTCACGACTGAATGAAACATCGAATCGTATATCGTGCATTATGCACAGGGAATCATATACTATGTATCGTATATAGTGTATAGTATATGGTGCACGTTGCACGATGAATGATACGATATGATACACGATATACGATTGACAAAATACACGATGAGTGCACGCACGTTACACGCACGTTACACGCACGATATACGCATATTGACTGTTACGTTCCAATTACTGTACATTGTATAAATCAATGCTCACTAGGGTCTATTAAATGTTGTAAGCCGGGGATCAGGTGATGTTAATTCATAGCAGATCAGACATTATAGCCGCTATATTTTGCTAGAGAGTCCGAATGTTGCAGCATTAGTTTTATCTGTACATGTGATTCTAAATACATGTACTATTATATTATATTATATTGTATTGTATTGTATTGTATTGTATTATTGTATTACATTATATTCTGAATATATTATTAAATTTTAAGGCAACATTTTGTTCCAGAATAAAGAATAAAGACTGTATCACATGATGTATACATTTATTCAGAAAATTGATAAGCGCAGAAGTACGATATTTTGACCAAAGGTGCTACTACATGATGTCAAAAAGGATTTTTTGGCAAAACTCCAGTAACGAGATTTTGACTTTGCAACGACGATAACTGATGAGATTTCGTAAAAAAAGATGATAAAGATTTTTCAGATTGTTTGATTTAATCTAAATTTGCTCATTTAGTAGACAAAAAGCTTGTTGTAAGTTTAAAATGGCCGTATTGAAACCCCAAATGTGAAAATGGTCACAAATGTGGAATAATCCCTATCTATAAAAACTTAACAACTGTTTTTCAGATTTGTTGAAAGTTTTTACCTATGGGGTAAAATTATTTCACATTTAAGTAAAGGTTAATATAAGAGGTTCTCATTTGTCTGAAGTTTTTACGTTCACAATATTGACCATTTCCTAGAACTAGTAATTCAATTGTTAAATCTAATTTCAAAAACATTTGACACATCTAGTGTCTTTATAACATCAAGAGCAGAATGGATTTCAGATGGAGAGAAACCAACCAAATATTTTTGTATTCTAGAGAATAGAAATTACTCTTCTAAAATAATAAATTCCTTTTACACAAACGCTGGCAACAAGAAATTATGAATGAAGTTGTAAATCATTATAAAAATATATTTGCTTATAGACATGTACATGTATACCGAAAATGTTGAATTAGAAAATATTTTACTAATCAATGATTTACCAAAACTAAATGAACATGAGAAAAATAGCTTGGAAGGTCACCTAACTTACCATGCAATGCTGGCTAATTAAAAGAAAGTGTCAAATGAATACTCACCTGGAACAAGTGGCTTTACTGCAGCATTTTTCAATTTCTTTTGGATAGACATATCAGTCAATAAATCTTTTGATTTTGGTCAACTGTCTATATCCCTAAAAAATCCAAAATACCTTCTTTAATTATTTATGGTCTTCAGGCCCTGATAAAGTAAAGCGCAACATTATAACCCAATCACATGAATATGGAGGATTAAGAGTGATTAATCTAGGGGCTTTTATGTCTGCTTTAAAGGACACCAGAAGATTGATGAATTACAACACAAAGTACTCTTAAATGGTTATAGATTAATGCCCCTTTTTCGATGATTTCTCTAAATTTGGAAATGATTTTTTAAAAAACAAAATAAGCACTGTCAATAATAAGTTTTGGAAGGATGTTCTACTAGGTTTCACACAATTAAGTTCCCAGTACTCAGAGTCATGGAGTGGTAAAACAATATGTTTAAAATCGGGGGAACAAGACTTAGTGTCTGTTTTCCAAGATTCTTAAGAACTTGTGTTATTTTGGTCAATGTTTTTTTCAGAAATGGTAATCTTTTGTCCTTTAATGAATTTACTACTATCCATAACGTAAATACAAACTTTCTCCAATACCAATGAATTATAAAGATAATTAGAAGTTTTCTAAATAGATTAAACATTCCTCATCATGCCAAAAAAGAAGACAACCCTATGCAACCTGTTCCAATTAAAGTTATTAAAAGCAAAAGTAAGGGATGCAGGATTATTTACAATTATACGGTAAAAACAAACTCTTTCCAATGTGCCTAGAGGAAATGGTGTGATGAATTAAATTTAAATGTAACCTTTAACTGGAGATCAGTTATAGTTTACCGTTTACTGCTACAAGGGATCCACTGTTATAGTGGTTCCAATACAGAATAAATCATAGAATTTTAGGGACAAATTATATTGTTACAAAAATTGGTATTAGAAATAACAGCCTGTGTACTATTTGTAACATAGAAAGTGAAATTGTTGCACATTTGCTATGAAATTGTCAATTTACTGCCCTATTTTGGGACAATGTAAAAAGATGGCTAAAGGACAACATCCCTGGTTTTGATTTGAACTTGTCCAAGGCTGATGTCATTTTGTGAATTGAAAAGTTTAGTAAAGCCACAATAAATATAATTATGGTGGCTGAATTATCTGTATATAAATGCAAAATGAAGAATACTGTTCCATGTATTCAATTATTTAAATATGATGTTAAAGTAATGTTCGAAATCGAACTACAGTGGTTTTCGCCTTTCTTTTTTTGTTCAGTCATTATGCAAATGAAAGAAGCAAAGAAATTCATATGTAATATTAATCCAATAAAAAGAACATTCTGCAAGAGGTTTCCTATATTGATAAATGATTAAGCACTATCCTCCACTTAAATTTCGCTTTCAATTTTTACAATGCCATCGGGCTTTTTTCAAACAATGCAAATTTTACATTTTTGTTATAAAAATTCTTAGTTACATTATGCTCCGTTTTGTTTTGTTTTCAGGGGTATTGCCTGCCAATTTGCCTGGCACTCATTAACGCCTATTAGTTAAGAAGAGGGGACACTTCCGGATTCTCGGTGCGTCGGAACAAACGAGTGCGAAGTACGAGTTTGATCCGCCCCCGGGGGGGGAAAAACGGGATAAGGGAAAAAAATAAAAAAAAAAAAACCTTTTCTTACTGACCTTGTTTCTTTTGGTAAAATAAAAAGAAATTTTAACTTAAAATTAAAGAAAAACTCTTTTTTTGCGCAAATTTTTGTTGTATCAGTCAATATGAAATGATAGTAAGCAAAAGGACATTCACGTCATGTTAATACTTAATACATTGGCGATTTTGTATTCCACTAAAAACAATACGATTTTTTTTGTCAGGCCGTAGATGTTGAATATAGGCCGTATATTTGGCAAAATAATTATAATATATCAAAAGTTTGTTCGGGGGTGTTTTCGTTTCTCAATTGATTACCCTATACCAAATCATGAAGTTACCGCGACAGTGGCGTATTGGAAGATGCATTACTATACAAGACTTCTGGGTTCGAATCAAACAAAAATTAAAAATTTTTAAGAAAGGCTATTTCTATTTACTTTGACACTCTCTTGCACGTTTGCTTTTATTTCAGACAGGTTCTTCGTGTTTGCCGCTTCTTATCTTTAATGCAAATCTGTTTTTCAGAATGCCGTCGGCATTTTCATTCTAAATACAAATGTATGCAGGACGACGGACAAAGAATGCTATAATAGTCATTAAAATATCTTACGTGTGAACAAGGCTAGTGAATACATTTATGAAAGAATAAAAAAGAATACAAAAAATCAAGCAAGACTCGGACCTGCATACGCTGGATTGGTAGTCAAATGCCTTATCCACTACACTGCGGAGCGATGTCTGTTACACTACGAAATTGATTTATTTTTATCAAGCGTTATAGTTTTTTCGAAGATTACCGACCACATACCGACCATATACGAAATATTCATGAGTGCCAGTTCAATATTGGTGCATAATAAGCAAGTTAAATAATCAATATTGTCTTCATTAGATAACTATCTCATTCATTATTTTAATAAATCTGTCAAATTTTAGGGAATAGTAGTGAAAGAAAACCTATGTTAATAAGAAATCTTTAAAACAAAATCTACACCAATTTATACTTTATCTTGCTGTTAAAGTTGTAATCTTTATGAGTAGTATGAGATTATATTTCTGCTTCCATATGATGAATTTTGTTTAAACCTTATATGTAATAAACAGGGATACTCATATGGGGCCTCAAAAGAGAAAAAATATTGAAATGTATCAGGTTTGTTTTAAACAGTAACGTTCATTTTTTAACACCACATAATCCGGGGATATGTGCCACATGACAGTCCATCCGAAATCCATATTGGACTTTGAGAATTTAATCTAACGATTCAGTTCATTCATACCTCACAAAAAACTGTATCAATTCTATATTGGACTCAATGTCCGTCATGTTGGAGATTACATGCGGACTCCTCTACTAATATGGCTCTATTGTTTGCTTGGATACATGTAGTTTCTGTTTCGATAGCCTTCAACAGAAAATGGTGAAACGTTGCCGCTTTGCTACACAAACTGTCCATCACAGCCAAAAAGTGATAAACTTTTTAACAACACCTGCTTAAGCAGTGGGCCAAGTGTAACTTAACTTCTCCATATTAATGCTAGGATAGTGAAAGTTTTCTACCAAAATCGTTCAAACAGTACCGCTCCGCAGCATAAAATGGCAATCAGATCTCAAAATAGAACAACCCTTAATAACATCCCCTACTTAACTCCTGGGTAAATTTTAACTTAACTACACAGAATTGTTGCTTTGATAGTATTTTTGTATAATTGCTCACAAGGTGCCGCTTTGCTCCTTTAAACGGCCAACACAGCTAAAAACAAGGAAAACCTTTAAACGACACCCCCTCCTTTACAACTGGACCATTTTCAACTTCAACCAAACTGGAATGTTGCTTGGTTTGTCTTCTACCATATGTGCTCAGACAGTTTGCTTTGTTGCACAACACAGTCACTAGAGCTAAAAATATTTTTAAAAAAACGTTAAATGACATCTTCTCTTTAACGTCTGTGCCAACTGTAACCAAACTTGACATGACTGATGCATAGATGATCCTCTAGCACAAATAGTGCTGCTCCGGTGCGCAGACTGGTCACAAGAGCTTAACATAAAAAACCTTTAAATGACACATCCTTTACATGATTGTTCCTTAGATAGTCTTCATCTACAGGTGCTGTCAGAGCACAAATGTTACCATTATTTTCAGGATTGATGCAAATTTGATCATGTATTTCAGATGATCTCTGTTTACTTAGGTGAGTGGTATAGGCCATCATTAACTTGTATATTCAATTGAAACGAATCCTTATTTTTAATTTAATTAATTGAAATGACAGAGATTTGGCAGATTGAACACTCTTTTCTAAAAGCATCAAGTAGATTTTCCTGTCCTTGATTATTGTACTGCGTCAAAGGCGGGAGGGTGTTCTTTTGGCGTTGTCCGTGTGTCTATCCGTCCGGAGCTATAACTTAGAATACCATGAAACTTAAAATGCATGCGCAACTTTCGTCAAAGTTGGCTTAGTACCTCCAGAGTTATTGCCCTTTAATTGTTATTTTCTTCTATATTTAATATAAATTTATTAAAAAATTTATTTCTCTGGAACCGATTATCAAAATTATAATTGGCTTAAACAACTTAATGATCACTCTTTGATATATCCACCCCTACACCCACTGTACCCTATTCACCCCACCTCCGCTAGTAGGGGATGGGGTAAGATATTTAAAATTCTTTTTTTCTAAAAAGGCTTGTCAGAATTGATTATATTTGGCAAATGTAATCAACTTCGTAGAAAATTTAAAAACTAGATGTTAACAGAAATGAGGCCCTTAAGGGGATGTAGTGCTTTACTTTCATAATAGATAAATTTAGATAAAACCATAATAATTATTTGTGTCTAAAACTAGAAGTAATGATTTTATTTATTAAGTAATTATTAAACTTACAGCAATTAAATTCTTTTATATGTAACTTAAAGAAACAAATTATCCCTTCGGAGATGAGGCCCCAGTGGGGTGGTGCAATTTTGAAAATATTTTTTTCTGAAACAGACAAACGAATACATTTTTCTGATACAGACAAACGAATACACTTTTCAGTTGTCCTCTTTCAGTTATTTGCTTCATAAATTCACTGAATCTGCTTGTTTGTTTGTTTTTGTGCAACAATTGTTCCTTATATCCCAATTACTTTTAAAAGAAACTCATAAGTCACATCCAGTTGAACAATTCACATTCACGGTATGTGTTACCAAAAGACACCGTTAAGACAACACCATGATCTGGAACAAACAACACGCTAGACTGTAGTGCACTTGTCTTTCACTTGATTTAGGGAAAATCTGGTAAAAGTGAAATCGCAAAACTGACAAACTATTAATACGTTCTGTGAAAACATTTTTGCGTGAAGAAACGTCATAAATACTCATACAAAGGGAACACAAGCGTGGAGTGTAGAGTGGCGGAACCTTTGCTCGTTTTTTTGCCATAAAATGATAAAAAATGATACAGTTTTACAGTTGTACATAGTAACTGCTTTTAATGTGTAGCAACAAAATACACATTTTTTTCCATCTTGAGTAGTAATACAGTTTCATGAAGCTAGGTCATATATTTTAAGAGTTACACGCGACACAAAATGTTACACACTCATCAACCCATGCCTGATCCAAACACGCTTACGGTCCGTACGGACGGACAAAGGCAAATCTATATGCCCCCACCTCCTCTCCAATGCGGGTCATAAAAACAAATACTTGAAGCCAGGAAGCAACATAAAAAAGAACCAAAAATATGCAAATGGTTTAGTGACACATGTACATAATATTAGATGAAGAAGCACAAAGATGCTCGTAAGTTTTTTACTAATTTACATTATCATAGTCTATTAGCAACTATTTTAGGGTCAAAAACATTCTTATCTTCATGACCTATCAAAGAATTATGTTTCATCTTAGTTTAAACTATTATAAATCAAAAGTTATTTAAGCATTTTGTTTAAACCATTTCCCTTGTACTGATTGAAACATATTTTCCAGTTTAACTTGAGAATCTTCGAAATGTGTTACATTATTTCAGCGTTGGTGATCATTTTCTGTCAGTTTGGACATACAAAAGAGGAAAAGCGTTTTGTTGTAGACGATATTGACATCTCAATACCTCACAAAAGTGTTGAGCATGAAGGAAAGATATTCATCATGTACAGCTGTCACTCGTCTGAAAATTTGTGCATGTATGTATCACATGACCCCGTTTTACACGTTGATGACCGTCTGAGTGTCGTAAGACCTACTGCAGACCAAGATCCTGACATAAAAGGATACAGATGAACTAGTCATTCGGTGAAACAACTAATGTCCGAAATGTTGCGAGTAACTATAGTCTAGATATTGGCTACATTCGGTTTTTATGGTTGCGTCATTCAATAATGACGTTCTGACGTCATGACAACATACTCTTGACGTCTGTCATTGGCAACCGCAAAATCCATTCTAACTCGCATCAAAAATGCTTAACTTAGGTATTTTTGCACAAAATTAGCAATGGACGGTGAACGTTGCGGATGTTTTTCGTGGTGTGTCACCTTTAAGAAGTCTGTCAACGAAAGGGTGAGTTTTCTCGTGATTATTTTACAAGTTTTGAGAAAAAATGGAGATTTGATTTGATTTGAATGAAAATAAATGTTATTTCAGAACTTTGATTTAATTTCCACAAGTTAAATATTATGTTATTATTAGCCCCTAACTGATCAAATAACATGCATTAAGGACTAAATGTTAGTTTGGTTCCGTCCGTCTGTCCACAATTCTTTTAGTCCGCACTTCATGTCCGGGCTGTAACTTCTATATGCATGGAGCGATTTTAAATAAATTCAAAAGTTGTTACAGTTTGTACCCGTTTGGTGCACCATACGAAGGCGAAGGTCATACTTTATTAGATGTAAGTCTCAAAAATTGTCACGTAGGGTTTATATACCAGTATCCTGTTTTCTCGTGTTCTCGGGGTGGCGGGGCGGTGGGGGGGCTAACCGTGTTACCTATAAACCAGTACACATTTTAGCAACATTATTTACATGTTATTTGATAGAAAAAATACTCATCCTTCAGTTGTTGTCATCATAAATTGCATGATTTTTCTCCTTATGTTAATTTTGCTACAGTATCTGATGTCACCCTCATACTCAGAAATGAGAAGAAAGTTTCTTGTAATCTCAGGGATTTATGTTTGAGTCTCGAACATTGCCACATTGTAGAATCAAAAAACTTATAAATGCCAAGGTGCATAGCTTGGCATATGTTACAAATAACATACAAACAATAATGATAGACAGAAGAATAAAGCAATATGGGCACTTTTACTAACCCCACCACAAAAAAATAATAATGATATTTCAGCATTTTCAGTAAAATGCCAATATTTTCATTAATTTTCAGTCAAATCACTTGAAACTTTTTTGTGCCAGTTTTGTATCATATCTCTGTAAATGATAACAAAGGGTTGCCAATATGACACCTTTTATGTACAATGTAAAAAACGAGAATATGAGAAACCCTGAGAATACGAGAAACAGGGATAGTTAGTGTCCGACCAGCAGCTTCTATACATTTTTAAATATATTCATACAGTTATTACACATACTCCCGGGTCTATCATGTACCTAACACCGGGAGAAACCTTGCAGGTCCATGTAGCCGGTGCCACACTAATTTATCGTTTTTCGGGGCTAATCATGTCCCTTTCATGAGTAATAAATTTTTCCAATCTGTCCTTTCGATCCATCTTTTTTTCATTTGTGCCTGCTTTAAACCCCAATCGGAAGTCCTCTGCAGATTCCGTTTCCCTACATCAGATGCGAAGCATTCTGCCGAGAATTCTACCGAAAATGCGTGTTTTTTTGTAAATATTTACAGTCATATATTGTTGATCAAACAGACACTTGATTTCCATCAACAAAGTGCAACAACAACTGTTTAGTGTAACTATTTGACCAAGAAATCTCACTATTTATCTTGTCAGTCACTGAAAGCATGTTTAAATTGTCAGGGGGGCAATTTGAAAATGACAAACTATGCATGCGCAATATTTATGTGAGGCCCGGCAATTAAATCACAAGTTTAACTTTCTTTCATAATATTTCATTAATGTGTTAAATGATTGGTACAGTTTACATAATTTAATTAAGGTCTCCATTTGAAATGAGCTAGCCTAGGTTGTTAAGCATTGGACTGAAGATCTTTTGAGGTTTTTGGGGGCGTAGGTTCGAATCCAGAAATTTTTTTTTTTTTTTTTCTTCTTTGTTTTCATTATTTTGCACTTTTCTTCATATGTTTATATTGACATCAGTTAGTCAATAAAATAAAGCAATTTGGTGACCTCACTACCTGGCCTCAAAAATATAAATGATCTTTTCCTAGAAGTTTTTCTTTTAGGAGAAGAACCTAACTTACTTCTATTAAAATTTGGATTGCTAGATACAAAAATTACCAGAGTTATCGTAAAATATGTTTAAATAATGTCTGGATGTAGGACTCCAACCAGTATAATAGAATTTTTCAATGATAATTAATATTGCAAACAGTAAGAAAGCTTTTTAGTGAAGAATCGACAAGACTATGAAAGAAAGGCATCAGTCAACATTGTTTTAAACTAGATAGAAAACAATTCAGTCGTAATCATTTATTTAAGATATACGAATATTAAAAGTGAACATTGGACTTTAAAAGCAACTTTCATTATAAAAGGTCTAGCATTCTTCAACATTTGTAAACTGTGTACATGCACTTTTTTAGCCAAAATGGATCGACTTGATTTTTACAAAATTATAACAATCAAAAGAAATTAACTGTTCTTTTTGTACACAGTGGGCGAGGTTTAGAAACCGTCTTCGGCGTCGATTTTACGCTAGACGGGGCCAGTCAGTAGACCCAGCAACAGTTGTAAATGAAACTGGTACAAACGACCTGATCATTTCCAAAAAGCCTAACGGCAAATCTGGTAAGACAGCTCTACATGACATCGCTCCAGGGACCACTGTAACAAGTACGTATATTTTTTTCTATTTCACATGTATGGCACCACACTCTGAACTAAAATAAATATTTATTATATGAACCATGACTGTACGTAATCACTTTATTATTGTCAATGTGATTCAGATTTCAACGAACTGTCAATAGTCTGATGAAAAGTGTTTCCCGTTGTTGGAAGATAATAATAATAATAATAATAATAATAATAATAATGATAAAAATAAAAAATAATAAGATGAGATAATAATAATAATGATAATAATCTCTTTATTTTCAGAAGGTGGCTCATTAAAACAACACATATATTAAGTACAATACATAAGTGGGACATCTTATTGACAATGAAGCCGCTTACACAATTCTTTAAAACAAATAAAAACAACGTATGAACAACACAATATGAGTAAAACTATCGTACGAAGCATACTAGTATGTACATGTAGAAACGATGACAGACATAAAAATGCTATTTCACTTGCACTGTAAAGTGGGTGGCATATCATAGTTTACAATTGGTCAGTTTTAAGCAGAAATACTTTTAAGCTATATTTCAATGCATTGACATTTTGAAAAAAGTCTTATATTAACAGGTATTTGGTTCCAAATTACTAAAGGTCTTCTTGAGATAATAAGTGTTAAGGTATTGATAAGATGCATAGTGAAGATACAGAAGTCGAATAATTTTAGATTGTTGGCGGAAAAAATGGTTTTTCGAACTGTCTGAAATTAAACCTGTTTTAGGACGAAATATCAAATAAAAAGATTCCAGTAGATATTCCTGCAAAGTATTTCTGTGTTTATGAATTATACGCTACAATGTGCCAAATCATAAAGCGTTACAAACGCGATCCGAATTGCAAACTGCAGACAAGTTGCCAGTTCGAATTGTGAACTGCAAACCAGTTCACAGTTTTCAGTTCGCGATTCAAGTAGCGAACTGCAGACAACTTTGCGAACTGCAAACCTAACATGAGTTTCCAAATCGAATAACGAAAGGCAAACTACTTCTCATTCCCAATTATCCGTTCAAATGAAGACTAGTTGCCAGTTCTCGATTCGAATTGTGAACTGCAAACATGTTTGCAGTTTGCAGTTCGAACTGCGAACTACAGACTAGGTGCCAGTTCGCAGTTCGCTATTCGAATTGCGAACGTCAGAGTAGTTGCCAGTTCGCAGTTCGCGATTCGAATCGCAAACAACTTTACGGATATACAAACGCTTTGGAATTTTAATATAAACATTGTCAAACTAAGTTCACCAACATTTTCAACAGATTTTCTGAGTTTCACTTGTGTTGTTGATTCTAGCCTTATTACTTTTACATTTTATGAGTATATCATTTTGGAGCAATTAAATCAAAGGTGGGGAATCACATGATCAAAATAATCTCTAAACAAAAGTAAATAATTATATGAAAAAAAATGTTTGAAAATAATGAAAGCGCTTAGCTGTAAATATAAAAAGTAGCCTATCTTATGGCAACATTAACGTATTCTATAACTACTCAGGTCTCAATAACAGTCACCCTCTGATTGTGCAGAACTTTTCAAAAATTAGTTCAGTGTCCTGAAATGTTCAGCATAACCGGAAGGAGGCTATGATTGAGACCTGTGTAGTTCTAGAATACGTTAATGTTACCATATGATTGGCTACAGTTAATATTTAAAGCTTAACAGCTTTCATTATTTTTAGCATTTTCATATATTTACTTTTGTTTAGAGATTATTTTGATCACGTGATTTTCACCGGAAACTGTGAACGCGCTGATAAACTTTTATTTTCAATAGTGCTACCAGCTGATGGCGTGGAAGCAACAGACAATGGTAACTTTGACAGATTAGGTAAGATTTTCTGCTGAACAAATGTTTTAGAAATGTTCGATTTACATAAATTTAGTCCTGCTGGAAGGTTTGCATTTTCGACCAATGCAGATCATGATGAACGTGCACTGTTTGCTACACAGTGCTTTATTTTTACCGAGCACGTTTAGACACATCCATGTAGTTTATTTATCGTTGTATTCTAATAAAGCAAAACCGCAAAAAACACCTCTGATAACAGGATTCATTTTCTTCTACAGTTGAGGATTATGTATCTGGCATAATAAACAAAGCAGCAGACGCTTTGCGTTCTGAGAACCACACGGGCTTTAATGACCCAAAGGTCATCATGGTGCAGTCCGCAGACGACAATGTTTCCCTCTCTTCCAGTGTCATTAGCCGTAAGTATACATCAGTAAATATTGAACTCTCCTGGTAAATACCAATACATATACATGTACCCAATACCTCAGTCAATAATTGTGTCATATTGGAATGGTTTTTTTCTAAATTGTTAAAAACTATGTAAATATCAAAAATGTTGCAATATGGTGCAGTACCTGTGTACGTGTCAAATGCACAATTAAATAAATAAGATATTGTGTAAAACATCATCATCGTCGTCATCATCACCACCACCACCATCATAGTCGATGTCGTCGTCATCATCATCATCATCATCATCATCAACAACAACAACATAAAAAGAGGCCATTACTAAAAAAACAGTTTTATAAGGAATATCACCATTAATTCGCTTTTCAAAAGAAATTTTACAAAGAATATCACCATTTATACGCTGTTACTTGTATTGGCATATTGTTCGTTTTTTGTATTGCAGAAATTGCAGACACTATTGTTACAGAGAGTTTAACAAACATTGCCTTGGACTCGGACACAAATCAGTCCGCCCGAAATGGACTTGGACCAAAAACAGTGAAGGACTTCAAGGGTAAGTAACGCCAAAGATCTTTAACTTTTCCAACATGTTCTGCATCCGCGGTAGAGTTTTGAGATACCTTTTAACTACCTCACGTACTGACGATCTTTGTTTTTTCTAGCCTCTTTGTTATGTTTACCCGACTTCTTCTTTAAGTTTTCTTTAACTTTGCTCATCACTACCTTATCACTTTATTACCTGATCTCTTTATTCATCGACTCATTGATACATGTACATATTTTCCTCGTTACTTAGCCGTCTTCAAAATTACATCTTTTCATTGCTTTATCTTTTGTTACCTCATCGCGTCATTACCGTGTCTTTCCGTGATCTCATCCTTACCATTTTGTGTACCGTTTAATTAAATCACATATGCGCCAAGTACCTTAGAGCATGCACACAGCCCCGGGCGTGTGATTTCGGCAAATATCCAGGGATCCCGAGTTTGACCCTTATACGTCACATAAATTACCCTGAACGAGCTCACTCTGTTATATGTACGGGTTAACATAATACAGCCGTTTTTTGGACCAGTTATGTGTTCTAGCTATATTTTCTGAATCTGTCTTGAGCATATTGTGTATGTCGCATTTTTGTTGTTTTAGGAATGTCCGGAATTGCCGAGACAAATATGGAGGATGGCCTATCTTCCACCAGTGGCTAAAAAGTAAGTTTAAGTTATCATAAACTCGTCAACATTCTATGATTTTATACCCTGAAATCTCGAAAACAAACATAATTTTTTGTGTTCGGATGTTGTTGCTTATTTTCGGGGCCTGCTTATTTCTGGTGAATTCTAATTCATATAGCAAGCAGCGGTGTGAGAATTGGTTTATTCTTGCGTACCAAAATTCTACATATACGGACGTAACATTAATTAGTAGCCGCAAATCTTAACTGTAAGCGCAATAAAAAGTTTTTTCTTTAAAACATACCTGTACTGTTATAATTTATCCATAACAACCGTAACAAATCCACACAAAAGACTGATTATCTATTTCAAAAGTTTTGTCTGTCCGAAGACGCTGCTAGTAAATTTCATCCAGGATTGAATGATGCTTATTTTTGAATTTCATACATGTAAAGAAAACGACTTTAAAATTCACCTTCAGGAAGATCATTTTTCTTTAGCCGTGACCTAAGAATAAATATTTTTTTATGATAAAAAGACATAATTTTACGAGTGTCAGGTATACTTAGTTATTTCAAAAATTAAAATGTTTCAAATGTACTTGAATACGCCCTGTAGATAAGCGAACCTATTTAACACCGCTTAGGGTCAAGGTCATTAACAGACAGGGCTGTATAAGTATAAGGATGTGATATGTTTACCAATTTTACCAGACACTAAATGCTTAAATATGAAATAAATATACATCAAAGTATACTATAAAATAAACACTAAAAATAATACATTTATGAATTTGATTGATTAATGAGATGACGTTTTATTGCGATCATTTCTTTTTTTCAGGGACATAGGGGTCAGCTTCAAGAACACCTGTTTTTAAATCAGTTTATTGTTTGATTTTTGTATGTCAATCAGTGATTACTTTTATTTTATACCACGATTACTTCATTGTATATTGTGACGTCATTCTAAGCTTTATTTATGATATTATTCATAATAAAGTTTATCGATATAACAAATTCAATTGTTTTGGTTATAAATTCTTATGAGATTTGTGTTTCTACGTATTATAGTTTTATTCAGATTTTAATTTGTGTTGCACTTTCTGGAAGTCATTCATATATTTTTCTGAATTATGACATACAATGTACGTTCGTCTGAAACGTACATTCGTATTAGTACATCTTGAATCCTTTCATTTAATGCTAGACAGGTAGGCATTCAGGAGCCGCGCTCTGTCTAGCTGGAGGCTTAACGAGATTCAACATCTGAACGGTTATCGCTGGGATTCGAACCTTCGCCCTTCCGACCCAAGCGAAGATCTAAACTGCCCCCTACATTATTGTGGAAGGGCTAATCAATTTTCACGTTGGATGGAGCGGATCAGTGGTCTGGTGATTAACGCGCTGAACATCTAATCAAGGGATCGCAGGCTCGATCCTCCGCTCCTCCACTAATATAACCAATGGTTTTTCGGGTGAAACCTAAAACCGAGGTCCGATGTATCGGTGCTGTACACCGGGTATGTTACATTGTAAAGAACCAGTGGTGTCTCCAGAACTTATTCTTGCACTATCCATCAAAAACCCAAAATAACTCAACTCTTCTGCGGGCGTTGGTCATATGAATTATCCGGTACCAACGATAACACAGTAGAATACATACATACGCAGGTTGGACAAACTGTTAGGTACAAACAAACGTATTACTGTGGCTCGCTATCGTTGCCTGTACTATAGATCTAGCCTATATATTAGTACAGACCATGCAGCACATGCATACAATTATATATGTTTAAAGCATCCAAAGGGCTTTGGTGTAGAGGTTTAAGTGTCTACCGCTCATCCCGGAGGTTGCGGGTTCGAGCCCCACCAAGGTCACGACCGTACCTCCTCATATGACACCAGTACTGGTTTTTCAAGGAAGCGGACTCGAGAGTGACTCGATAAGCTCAAAGCTTTCTTCACAATCCAGCTAAAATAAATTAGTATAAACTAAAGATAACTACTTATTTTTAAAAGAAAGTGGCTTTTTAATAATGATGTATTTACATATTTACAAGGACGTAGCATAAAAATGACAAACTGACATACCCAGTAAATCAGTTCTGACTGCGTTAAGCAATATCCGAACACACGCGTTTGTGATTCCACTTACTACGGTCTGTCTATACAGTAATCGCCGTTTATAACGAACTCATTGGGACCATTTAAACTTGTTCCTTATATCCGGAGTTTGTTATAACCATTTAACATTTTCATACCAAAAAAATAAAGAAAAAATCTCGGGCAGAGAAAATTTGTTCCTTATATCCGGAGTTTGTTATAACCATTTAACACTTTCATACCAAAAAAATAAAGAAAAAATCTCGGGCAGAGAAAATTTGTTCCTTATATCCGGAGTTCACTGTACAGTTAAAAATTTACTTTGCTTGTAGAAATTTAAAATATGTTGCTCTTGAACAAAAACCTCGGAGTTATTTTCACTTTTTGGTCATTGTACAAACTGTCTCTATAGCTTGTAACCTTAATTGTTTTATCTTGTCCAACTAACAATAGCGACAGTACCTTTTAATCATCGTGCGATTCTTTACTCAAACAGGCAATAAACATGTAGGTTCCGGTATGGTTACGGTTAAACCTG
This sequence comes from Saxidomus purpurata, assembly GCA_022818135.1. NCBI lineage: Eukaryota > Metazoa > Mollusca > Bivalvia > Venerida > Veneridae > Saxidomus > Saxidomus purpurata. Next base: position 31,465,124 of record JAFMSR010000017.1, read on the forward strand.
TGGTTGACAAAATAGTCCTTTAGCACGTCTTCTAAATTCAGGGCTCATGAGCATGTATACAATCGGGTTTGTCATGCAGTTGATCATAAACAGTTTCTCTGCCAAAAACACTGCTCCGTTTTCCGACGCATACATTCTGTAAAGCGATGCAGACCAATTGACAACCAACGTGCAAACATCAATCACAGTTATAACGAACATCATGAGAGTCACGTGATTCATCACCTTTCTTTTACTTTCAAAATCATTCTTTACATCATTGCAAACGGCATATCTTTCGTTAGATTGGTTTGGAATGTTATCGATAACTGACATGTTATGTCTTTGTCCTTCTATAACTTTTATCGAAATTCGACGTTGTGATGTAACACTTTCCTTTTGTCGACGTGGAGATGCCTTTCCTATAGTTTCTGAGCATTTAGGATTGTTTGGTTGACTAGTACACACGTTGAAGCTGGCTGCATGTTCGTTTGATGTACTTGGCATGTTATATCTTTCTCCTCTCAGTTTAGTTTCTATGACTTTTATCGAAATTCGACGTGGTGATGTAACAGTCTCCTTATGTCGACGTGGAAATTCCTTTCCAAGAGTTTCGGAGCATTTAGGACTGTTGGGTTGGTTGGTACACGCGTTGAAGCTGACCGAATCTTTGTTTGATGTGCTTGGCATTACGTCATTATTAGGCATAATCTCATTACCGGTTTGTGGATGCACTCTTGATTTCTTGGTGTGTTTTTTCCTTTCCGGTGTGCTTGTACTGTTTAACTTTGTTGCAATCATTTCATTGTTTTGACGCCGGATTACACGCGCGGTTCGTATGTAGCAGACGACAACAACCACGCACATGCAAACGAAAATTAATGCCAAAAAGCCAATCAGAATATCATCCAACAGCGAGTAACCTTCAATGGAGCTGCACTTATTGCTAGTTGAATTGAACGTAGTGGTGAAGAGAAAGCATGCACCGTAGACACAACTTGCAGCCACAATTACGATACTAATCAGTCGGGCTCGAGTGACAACAACTGGTGACTCTGTGGTCGAAGCTGCAGTGGTTCTTCCGACACGATTGTATGCAAGCATTTCCAAAAGCAGAGTTGTTGAGATGTTCGTCACATTAATTGAAAAGTAGGAAAGACGACAAAGTACGTCTGAAGCCAAAATAATCTTCCATAGATTTGGTTGGACACGCAGAATGGAAACTGTAGTGTTGACGGCTGCAGAAAATAAGTCGAAAACGGCCATTGTTAGAATATAGTAATCTGTGCTACTTTTGACACGTAGTCCGGCTTGAACGACAACTACTGCAGTATTCCCTGTAATTCCCGATAGTGCTATGACAACCATAGAAATTACGAACAAGTATCTGATTCCTTCAGAGATCCCATCTTCGTCAAGTGTCTTAGGAATAGTGTTGTTTCCAAATGTATAATTTTCCATGCTTATTCACTACGTCCGCAGTGAACAGATATCAGTTAAAATATCAGAGCATTAAAACAAGTCATCCTTTAGTACTATATATACTTATATCGAAAAGGGTAAGTTCCGCTCGCCTGAATATGTAGTTCCCACATATGATATTTTTACATGTAACTCCCTTGTCCTGAATTGTCAGCCATATATTGGAAGGCAACTTTGCTTAAACTTTATAGGGAAATATCTACTGAACGTTTAAAAGAGTATCTGAGTTTAGACATAATTTATCCATGTTGCTGATATGGAAAGATGGCTCAACAGATTGGTCACACGCTAATGGTTTTGTATTTTCTCAATTATCACATAAAGAGAGAGAAAAAACCCTATGAATGCTTATATCAGTTTTGCCTATCACATTTGCTAATTCAAAACAAGGGAGGTAAATATTGCGGATGTGGGATCTGCTATAATGACTGACAGTGTCTCTAATCTGGTTTTATTGAAGCACCGGTCAATTCATCTTTTTTGTATCGCTTTGAAATGACACAGTATACCCAGCAACTGTTTACGGGTCAACTAAGGAATCATCGCATAAACATAATCGTGTTAACTCGGTCATTTTCGGAATTACCCGTAACATCATTTTCGAAGAGATTATTCAATTTGTTGATTGACGTCTGAGTATAAACATACGATCACTCTGCACAGAAATTGGTTGTCATTCAAATCTTTCGTAACAAACCGGCATGTTCAATGGTTTATATTTACATGAGCTAATGCGCCAGTGTGGCTGTTTACTGTTTACAAAAACATAGAATCTGGTACAAGTCCACTGCATACAGTCCGGCCTGTGAACAAAGACCACTGTTGGGAAGCTGCAAATGTTATCTTTGTTTTCATGTGGTCTTCATTTATTTGGTGTTTCTACTATAGATGAATGGTGCACTGTGACCCCCGGCTGATCGTTATTCGCGGGTAGTCTTTATTCGGAAGTGGTCTTTAACACAGATTTGACTGTAGCTTAAATATCGTTACAGAAGTAAAAGTTGCTAAAATCCGTTACTTAAATGTCGAATACAAAGTGAAAAAAAGAAACAGCGCGTTAAAAAAACTGAATTTCTCTGCCCTCTGGTTAGTTGAGCTTACAAGTTGCCAAGGTGTTTTTGTGTTGACAAAATAATAGGGATGGTATTAATAGTAGACATATTTTTGACAAATCAAGCAGATTATTTAGAGAAACTGACACACAAAACTGCAGGATTTCTATCGTGGGCTTGACGTAATCAATTTGAAACACGAAATAATAAAAATATTGTGAAAAAAATGCTGTATCACATATGAACCAATTTCTAAGGGTTTGGCCTACCTGAAGGCGTAATTAGTTGTTAGCAGTTGTATGTAATTTCCTCAAATACATATTGTTTCCCAGCATGTTAAGCTTAAACACCAGTAATTTGTTTGACTTCGTGTGGCGTCGAACTCTCCAGAGATTTTAATGTAATTCATATAGGATTGGAGTCTGATAATTAAATTGTTCACATGTCGTTATAAACGTTTTGACAAACTGCCACACGATAAAGAGACTGATCGGAACTTACTGTATATCAAATTTGAAATGGGGGGGGGGGGGTTTTTTTTTTTTTTTTTTGGTTTTTTTTTTTTTTTTTTTTTTTTTTTTTTTTTTTTTTTTTTTGAAGAATTAATTATGATCATACAAAATTCCTGTATTTACGTTATATTTAACGGTACAACTGTATCATATTCACAGTACATATTTAAATAATCATCGAAAATAGTTATGTCAAAGGCTTTAGATTTAGCAGCAGTTTATTTTTTGGAAAACAGAAAATATCAAACACAGCTTCTTTTGTTCAAAGAGCAATTATATTATTTGTCCATCTATTATTCGGATATTCACTGCTACAATCATCTATCTACGAGGAGTGTTCATTAATTGTTGCAAATACTCTTGTAAAACAAAGCATAGTGAAGATATACGCGAAAAACAGTTCATCTCTTCAAAGTATTGTTTATGCAATGTCGCCAAGTACATTGACGTCTTTCGCGCTAATTATAATTTAACTTCTATTTTATGCTTAAACGTCATTTAAAATTAAGAGCATTTGTGTGGGCAAGTACCCAAAGGTATATAATAAAAGGGTCACTATTACAGGAATGTGATCCAGAAACCGGATTGACTCTCGTCGTGGTCCGCACTCGTATAATCCGATACACGACTCGAGCAAATCCGGCATAAAAAATGATTCTGGATCGCATTATAAAATAAATAACCCTATTGTTTATAGATGTCTTAACGCACCGGTTCACCAGGATAGAAACGGATCAGAACTGTTTCCAAGATGTTACTCCCCAAGCTGAAATTTTGGATATCAACATGACATGTAATGGTTAAGGTGTTCATGTTTACTTTGCTCCTTGCTATCTGTTTGGCGGTAAAAATGAAACATTTAATTATATAAGCAGTTCTTAGTCACTATCTGCTGTAGCAGTCACAGATCCAAGCAACATCGCGAAGACTATCTGCTGTAGCAGTCACAGATCCAAGCAACATCGCGAAGCGAAGATAATCAATTCTTGCATACCAGATGGGGATATCTGAAGGTTTTACCAGTGCTGGAAAATCTCATCTTACACTTCCCCCACCGTGTAAGACGACTTACGTGACTTACTTGTGACGTAACGTTATAAACAATGTGACGTCACTTTCCCATACATAACATCTAAAGAAGGTTTGTTTTTATATGAAAATGCATTATTTCGAGAAGTTTGTTTTTAAATATCTATTTCAAAGTGCAAGACGGTATGCAAGAAAAGGTTTCTTCCATGAGATACTTGGTTCAGATGGAAATATCCGTCACTTCGGGTAACTGTTTCGCGGGAACTCGGCAGAGCCTCTTTCCCGCCAAAACAGTTGCCCTCAGTGACGGATATTTCGATCTGAACCTCGTCTCATATAAGAAACTAATAAATATACTAGAACATTGCGTACATCTCATTTATTATAGCACGAGTAATAGTGTTTCTTTTATAGATTTGGATTTGGTTCTTTCATCACAAAAGTCATTTATAACAGATATAAAAAAGCAGCGGAAAATGCCTAACGAAAATAAATATAAAAACGTAATATATTATGCTTTATTGAACCGCGATTAAAGACTGCTATAACTACATTATTCATTATAAATAAAAGAAATCATGTTTTCAGAAATGCTATACATGCCTCTTTCCAATGCCAAATACTGTCTATTGGGTAATATTTGCAATTATTTAATTTTCGCTATTTTACTTTCTTTTCTTCCTTCGCTAATTAGTAAAGTTCGCGTAATATTTATTTCAAATAGATGTACTATAAGAGAAATCTCCTTTCGTGAATTAAATATTAGCGAAAAGGTTTTTCTGCTCAGAAATCGGGAGGTTTTCTTCATGCAAAAGTTGTATAATGCTCACTGTGAGAAGTACTCACTGAACAAGTCTCACCGTGAGAAGTGCTAACTGAACAACTTTCTCTGTAAGAAGTGCTCACTGAGCAAAGCTCAATGTGAATAGTGCTCACTGAGCAATGCTCAATATAATAAGTGATCACTGAACAAGGCTCAATGTGAGTAGTGCTCACTGAACAACGCTCACTGTGAGTAGTGCTCACTGAACAACTATCACTGTGAGAAGTGCTCACTGAACAATGTTCACTGTAAGTAGAGATCAATGAACAACTATCACTGTGAGAAGCGCTCACTGAACAACTATCACTGTGAGAAGTGCTCACCGAACATCTATCACTGTGAGAAATGCTTACTGAACAATATCCACTGAACAACTATCACTGTGAAAAGTGCTAACTGAACAACTATCACTGTGAGAAGTGCTCACTGAACAACTATCACTGTGATAAGTGTTCACTGGACAACGCTCACTGTGAGTAGTGCTCACTAAACAACTATCATTGTGAGAAGTGCTCACTGATCAATGCTCACTGTGAGTAGTGCTCACTGAACATTATCACTGTGAGTAGTGCTCACTGAACAAAGCTCACTGTGAGAAGTGCTCACTGAACAACTATCACTGTGAGTAGTGCTAACTGAACAATGCTCACTGTGAGTACTGCTCACTGAACAACAATCACTGTGAGAAGTGCTTACTGAACAATGCTCACTGTGAGAAGTGCTCACTGAACAACTATCACTGTGAGCAGTGCTCACTAAACAAAGCTCACTGTGAGAAGTGCTCACTGAACAATGCTCAATGTGAGAAGTGCTCACTGAACAACGCTCACTGTGAGAAATGCTCACTAAACAACTATCACTGTGAGAAGTGCTCACTGAACAATGCTCACTGTAAGAAGTGTTCACTGAACAATGCTCACTGTGAGAAGTGCTCACTGAACAACTATCACTGTGAGTAGTGATCACTGAAAAATACTCACTGTGAGTAGTGCTCACTGAACAACTATCACTGTGAGAAGTGCTCACTGAACAAAGCTCACAGTGAGTAGTGCTCACTGAACAATTCTCACTGTTAGTAGTGCTCACTGAACAACTATCACTGTGAGAAGCGCTCACTAAAAAATGATCATTGTGAGAAGTGCTCACTGAACAATGCTCACAGTGAGAAGTGCTCACTGAACAATTCTCACTGTTAGTAGTGCTCACTGAACAACTATCACTGTGAGAAGCGCTCACTGAAAAATGATCATTGTGAGAAGTGCTCACTGAACAATGCTCACTGTGAGTAGTGTTCACTGAACAACTATCACTGTGAGAAGAGCTCACTGAATAATGCTCACTGTGAGAAATGCTCACCAAACAGCTATCACTGTGAGAAATGCTCACTGAACAATACTCACTGAACAGCTATCACTGTGAGAAGTGCTCACTGAACAATGCTCACAGTGAGAAGTGCTCACTGAACACCCATCATTGTAAGAAGTGCTCACTGAACAATGCTCACTGTGAGAAGTACTCACTGAACAACTATCACTGTAAGAAGTGCTCACTGAACAACTATCACTGTGAGAAGTGCTCACTGAACAATGCTCACTGTGAGAAGTGCTCACTGAACAATGCTCACTGTGAGAAGTGCTCAATGAACAAAGTTTACTGTGAGAAGTGCTCACTGAACAAAGCTCACTGTGAGAAGTGCTCACTGAACAACTATCAATGTGAGAAGCGCTCACTGAACAATGCTCACCGTGAATGTGCTCACTGAACAAAGCTCACTGTGAGAAGTGCTCACTGAACAACTATCACTGTGAGAAGTGCTCACTGAACAAAGCGCACTGTGAGAAGTGCTCACTGAACAACTATCACTGTGAGAAATACTCACTGATCAATGCTCACCGTGAAAAGTGCTCACTGAACAAAGCTCACTGTGAGAAGTGCTCACTGAACAATGCTCACCGTGAGTAGTGCTCACTGAACAATGCTCACCGTGTGAAGTGCTCACTGAGCAATGCTCACCGTGGGAAGTGCTTACTGAACAACTATCACTTTGAGAAGTGCTCACTGAAAAACTGACACTGTGAGAAGTGCTCACTGAACAAAGCTCTCTGTGAGAAGTGCTCACTGAACAAAGCTCACTGTGAGAAGTGTTAACTGAAAAACTATCACTGTGAGTAGTGCTCACTGAACAAATCTCACTGTAAGAAGTGCTCACTGAACAACGCTCACTGTGAGAAGTGCTCACTGAACAGTGCTCACTTTGATAAGTGCTCACTGAACAACTATCACTGTAAGAAGCGCTCACTGAACAATGCTCACAGTGAGTAGTGCTCACTGAACAATTCTCACTGTTAGTAGTGCTCACTGAACAACTATCACTGTGAGAAGCGCTCACTAAAAAATGCTCATTGTGAGAAGTGCTCACTGAACAATGCTCACAGTGAGAAGTGCTCACTGAACAATTCTCACTGTTAGTAGTGCTCACTGAACAACTATCACTGTGAGAAGCGCTCACTGAAAAATGATCATTGTGAGAAGTGCTCACTGAACAATGCTCACTGTGAGTAGTGTTCACTGAACAACTATCACTGTGAGAAGAGCTCACTGAATAATGCTCACTGTGAGAAATGCTCACCGAACAGCTATCACTGTGAGAAATGCTCACTGAACAATAATCACTGAACAGCTATCACTGTGAGAAGTGCTCACTGAACACCTATCATTGTAAGAAATGCTCACTGAACAATGCTCACTGTGAGAAGTACTCACTGAACAACTATCACTGTAAGAAGTGCTCACTGAACAACTATCACTGTGAGAAGTGCTCACTGAACAATGCTCACTGTGAGAAGTGCTCACTGAACAATGCTCACTGTGAGAAGTGCTCAATGAACAAAGTTCACTGTGAGAAGTGCTCACTGAACAAAGCTCACTGTGAGAAGTGCTCACTGAACAACTATCAATGTGAGAAGCGCTCACTGAACAATGCTCACCGTGAATGTGCTCACTGAACAAAGCTCACTGTGAGAAGTGCTCACTGAACAACTATCACTGTGAGAAGTGCTCACTGAACAAAGCGCACTGTGAGAAGTGCTCACTGAACAACTATCACTGTGAGAAATACTCACTGATCAATGCTCACCGTGAGAAGTGCTCACTGAACAAAGCTCACTGTGAGAAGTGCTCACTGAACAATGCTCACCGTGAGTAGTGCTCACTGAACAATGCTGACCGTGTGAAGTGCTCACTGAGCAATGCTCACCGTGGGAAGTGCTTACCGAACAACTATCACTTTGAGAAGTGCTCACTGAAAAACTGACACTGTGAGAAGTGCTCACTGAACAAAACTCTCTGTGAGAAGTGCTCACTGAACAAAGCTCACTGTGAGAAGTGTTAACTGAACAACGCTCACTGTGAGTAGTGCTCACTGAACAAATCTCACTGTGAGAAGTGCTCACTGAACAACGCTCACTGTGAGAAGTGCTCACTGAACAGTGCTCACTTTGATAAGTGCTCACTGAACAACTATCACTGTAAGAAGCGCTCACTGAACAATGCTCACTTTGATAAGTGCTCACTGAACAACTATCACTGTAAGAAGCGCTCACTGAACAATGCTCACTGTGAGAAGTGCTCACTGAACAACTATCACTGTGAGAAGTGCTCACTGAACAATGCTCACTGTGAGAAGTGCTCATTGAACAACTATCACTGTGATGCGCTCACTGAACAATGCTCAATGTGAGAAGTGCTCACTGAACAACTATCAATGTGAGAAGCGCTCACTGAACAATGCTCAGTGTGAGAAGTGCTCACTGAACAACTATCAATGTGAGAAGCGCTCACTGATCAATGCTCACCGTGAGAAGTGCTCACTGAACAAGGCTCACTGTGAGAAGTGCTCACTGAACAATGCTCACTGTGAGTAGTGCTCATTGAACAACTATCACTGTGATGCGCTCACTGAATAATGCTCAATGTGAGAAGTGCTCACTGAACAACTATCAATGTGAGAAGAGCTCACTGAACAATGCTCAATGTGAGAAGTGCTCACTGAACAACTATCAATGTGAGAAGCGCTCACTGAACAATGCTCACTGTGAGAAGTGCTCACTGAACAATGCTCACCGTGAGAAATACTCACTGAACAATGCTCACTGTGAGTAGTGCTCACTGAACAACTACCACTGTGAGAAGTGCTCACTGAACAATGCTCATCGAGTAGTGCTCACTGAAAAATGCTCACTATGAGTAGTGCTCACTGAACAAATATCACTGTGAGAAGTGCTCACCGAATAATGATCACTTTGAGTAGTGCTCACCGAGTAATGATCACTGTGAGTAGTGCTCACCGAGTAGTGATCACTGTGAGTAGTGCTCACCGAATAATGATCACTGTTAGAAACGCTCACTGTGAGAAGCGCTCACTGAACAATGCTCACTGTGAGTAGTGCTCACTGAACAATGCTCACTTTGAGTAGTATTCAATGAACAACTTATCACAGTGAGAATTGCTCACTGAACAATGCTCACAGTGAGAAGTGCTCACTGAACAATGCTCATTGTGAGAAGCGCTCACTGAAGAATGCTCACTGTGAGTAGTGCTCACTGAACAATGCTCACTGTGAGTGTTACTCACTGAACAATGCTCACTGTGAGAAGTGCTCAGTGAACAACTATCACTGTGAGAAGTGCTCACTGAAAAACTATCACTGTGAGAAGTGCTCACTGAACAAAGCTCACTGTGAGAAGTGCTCACTGAACAACTATCACTGTGATAAGCGCTCACTGAACATTTATCACTGTGAGTAGTGCTCACTGAACAATGCTCACCGTGAGAAGAGCTCACTGAACAATGCTCACTGTGAGAAGTGCTCACTGAACAACTATCACTGTGAGTAGTACTGAAAAATGCTCACTGTGAGAAGTGCTCACTGAACAACTATCACTGTGATAAGCGCTCACTGAACATTTATCACTGTGAGTAATGCTCACTGAACAATGCTCACCGTGAGAAGAGCTCACTGAACAACGATCACCGTGAGAAGTGCTCACTGAACAACTATCACTGTGAGTAGTGCTCACTGAACAATGCTCACCGTGAGAAGTGCTCACTGAACAACGATCACCGTGAGTAGTGCTCACTGAATAATGATCACTGTGAGAAGTGCTCACTGAACAGTGCTCACCATGAGAAGTGCTCACAGAATGAGCAAAACTCATAAAAAATAATGATGGCGTTGTGAAAATGAAAAGGGGGGTACTTCTTTAAATAGAAATAGAAACAAATCATTTTATGTTAATAGCAATAGTTTTTGAAAAAAATGGGACAGTTTTGCGACCATGCGACCACATACACGCATCGCAAAGGAAACTCCCGATTTCAAAAGAAATCGGGAAACAATTGTTAACTTTAGCAACCTGTCAAGCCTCCCCGATGGGGATTTGCCAACTGGTTAATAAGTTAACATTTACATATGTAACTTCGAAACTTCGACTACAGTATATATAGCAGATTTCTGTAACATTTCAAACAGTAAATAAATTTCGAAATATCAACAGACTGAAGTAAACATTAACTTATATTTTCATTTTTAAATGGAATTGCAGCATTTAAATTTTTAAAATGTGAAAGAAAAAAGTGCTTTGATACAGTCATAGCGTTTTCGTTGTGCTTGTACGTTTCGTGTACGTTTTGGCTAACAAATAACACTTTACATCGTAGACAAAGGACAATATACATGTTATATCGAACCAATTCAAAAGTACAACGAATGTGAAAGAAATGTGTGAATAGAATGCTTTTGTTATGTCAGAATAAAATCTTAGGGACTGAATGGAACACTCTTCAATAATTATCTAAAATGTTTAGTTTAACACATAGTGGTACAAGTTGGTCTTGTTTAAGAAGAAAGCTACCAGACAACCAAGATGGGTGTGGTTTTCCTTTCGAACCTCATATTGACTTAGTTATACCCAGTCTAATGGTGTAACGTTGTGCGTTATTCATGTCTTCCGAAGTGACGTCGTCTGTTTCTTCGTACGTCTGTGAGCAGAAATCAAAAGCAATAACAGACATTTATTTTAAGGTTTTCTGGTGACGGAAAGAGAACGTGAGGCACTGGCTGCAGGAATTTAGACGTTTTAATCTGCTTTATCATACATATGTGTTTATAATCATGAGCGCTGAACTATTTAAAATTTATAGAATATGAAATGTATAATACTAACATTATTACGACACGTACGTTACCGACTGTACTTAAATGCTGAAAGTCGTAAACTTTGTCTCAATATTATTTTACGCTGGTTTCAAACATATTGTGACAAGGGGAGCAAGTATGTACAATATTTCTTTTTTTTAACGTAGTTATTTCCCTTACGCCAATCTCGGTTTAAAACATTTATTACGAACAACAGCTCTAAATTAGTCCAAATATCACTTTTGGTGCTTCGGTCCTTTTTCAGTTTTTTTCAGTCTTTTTTCGGTCATTCTTTGTTTCTTTGGTTTTATCTTAATCTTTGTAGAAAACACTAAGTGTACAATCCCTTGCATAAAAAGATATATTTGAGATTAGCTATACATTAATTACGGATATCTAAGGATGTGTATTCAGTCTTGGGCTTATGTTGGATTTATTATTAAAACCGAAAATCGACCAATCATTTGCAACATAACAAATGAAAGTAAACTTCGTTTGAAGTTCGACCCCGTCAAGGTATGAGTATGTATGATAGATGAAAACGAGAACCAGGCTATTTCGTCATCTACACTATGTGTCTGATTGCTGATTGGCTGCATATGTTCTATAGTCGCTGGATGATAGGTCATTAATAAACACAGTGTCCTAGCGTACAGTAAGCCGAAACGGAAGTTGCTGATCTGTACGCTGATGATCAGTTAGTTGTTGGCACAAATTGGGCCACCACGGTCAAGATTTTGTATTGAAAGTTTATCTAAAAACAAAAATAATATCAAACAGGGAATAAATCTAAATCGTCTTTTTTGAAGGAGATATTTTTGGGGTGAGTGTACCAGTTATTTATACTTTTATTGTGATCATGTTTGCCTCAAGTAAGGTGTGGTATAGTTGCAATCGGCCTTCGTTCCCAGTTTGATCACTGTCAAATTGACAAACGGCCAGGGAAAATGTGACTTTGTGTTCGCATATTTCATTGTATATATAGTTTCTGGTCTATAATTGTACCGGCGTGGAAGAAAAAAATAATTTTCTGACTCTTAGACTTCCTTGAATCGAGATTGAATGACTTGATGCAGAAAAAATAACTGTTTTGTTCCATCACTGAAAGTGACCCGACTGTACGCCTAATTGCAACTGTACACAATCGTTAGTTGTGCAGAAGTGTAAAAAAATCTGTACGCTTAGTTGTCGAAATAGTCAAAATTGTTCTGATAAATTAAGTGTTTGATTATATCATTAATGAACGATAACAAGTAGAAATTAATGTTATTTCTGCCATGGTTTCCACGTTTCAAAAAGCCGCCACTAGTTGCATTTTTCCCACTCCAAGTAATTTTTCGTGTATATCGGGCCTGTTCAAGACGATTTAATGTATGTCCGGGTCCGTATTTGCATCCTTACTACAGTGGAAGCATGAAATACTAGTTTTGAACTTGGTCCTAATATAAGGTTACATTAGGACCCAGTTTTGAACAATAAAAGCCGATTTGAAAATCAATCAATGTTAGCGTTAGACACGCTGACATTTGTGTCAAAAAAAGAGCTCAAACATTTTAGTGGCGCTGGAATAATTTAACTATACTGTGTCGAAGCATTAGATACGTCTTTACTTTGAACCTATTGTGAATCAATGACGGGCGCCATATTGGCAGGATCTGGCTGAACCCAAAACTGATTTATATTTATTTTCTCTGAATGTTATTATTATTAACAGCAAAAATTAGATAGATTTTATGTGATTGCTTACAATTTCATTTGTGTCTTTTTAGGTTTGCCTCCAGAAGATGTTATATTGGTAAAGAATGACCGTCGGTCGAAATTGACATATTAGGACCATGTGGACTATCTCATCAATTGGTCGAAAATAACATATCCTGGCATTCAGACTTATGTATGGTTACAATTATGTTGAAACGGATGAATGGGTGACCTTTTTCTTCGTTGTATGATTGACATACATTTTGCAAGCCAACCAGGTATCCGAAGAACAGACTACTTAGCATTGATTGGCGCTTAAGCAATAATGATGTAAAACAGGACATTGTACAAGTCCATCATGGAACGGACGAAGCTGCAATCATATATCCGTCATCATATAACCTGCAAGCATACATGGTGTTGGACGAGCAATATGTATCGGCAAAGAAGTGACATGCGGGAAGGAGCTGCGAAGTTGTTGAACCATGATAAGGATTTAGAGATAAAATTCCAGGGACAAAGTTAATGATTACGCTTCATCAATATTGAGTGACAAGTTAATGCAAAACTGTGACAAAGTCCCATGCACATACTAAACAGTATCCTGAAAAATATTGTAACTAATTCATGTAAGACATATCAAATTCGATGTGCTATAAAAGCAGAAGGGTAGCTATGGTAACTTATAATGTATTATTATAAATATGTTGTCAGCAAAGGTATTCCCCTGCTACAAATATAGAGGTTGGATCTTGAAACTACCCAATACATTCTAGAAAAGTTACAGTCATATTGTTACCAAACAAGGAACACAATGAGAATATAAGAATTTATTGTTCTAAATTTTCTGTAACTGTATAATATTTCTTTTGTAATTTTAACAAAGTTGCATGCATCCTGTTTAATACATGTATGTTATAATCATTGCAAGTGCAGACCACTATGTGTTCAGCATTGAATCAGAAATCAACAGAAACACTCAAATTGTAGAAAAAAGTAAAATTGGCCGTGCCACTACATATTTGCTTCATCATACTTTATTGAATTTTTAATGTATTCTCTTTTAGGAGTCATTCATTTATTTTTTACATGTACAAGAGGAATTTTGAATCAGTGAAGAATAAATGGTGGTTAATAAACAGCATAATAAAATAATATCAAGTTTTATATCGTCAGGTGGTTGTGTTCTTCCTATCCTATCCAGCAGTGCTTATGAATACTGTACACTGCCATAACAATTTAACATGGCCATAATCATAATTGCAACACAAAAAGTCCAATGGTTTTGAAACGGAAAACCGCCGTCCCATATCCATAATGACGTCTGGTTAATACCAACAGAATCTGGTCTTTCACATTCAGTTTATATGGCAAAACTTAGAGAAAGAGTAGAAATCGGTCATTAAGACAAAAAAGCTAAGTCCTGTATAACCGTCCAGTAAAAAGTCAGTATCGTTTGTAATGCTGTCTGCACTGAATTCTTTGACAGAAAGCTGAGTTTCGGTGTATCTTGTCCACTTAGATCTATTATAGAAATAACAGTGATCAAGTGCAACTCAGTCAATTGTATGTGTACACTTATCGACCATTACTGCCTTAATTTGATTATTTCTCAATTCTGTAAAACAGTGTGCATCAACCTGCATTACACTGGTCATTTTGGCAGTGGTGTAGCAATAAATGTTTTATCATTCTCCCATTGCAATGGGGAAAAGTCACAATTTTCAGTCTGCATTGGCGTTAAATTGGATCCTTTGTAAAGTAAACCATATGTAAAGATGGCATTCAAGTGCCCTTAGTTGGTTGCCCATCCACAGAATGTACGGAACACACCTGTAAAATTTAAACAAACACATTTCAGGAAACCATTATCTATATACCGGGAAAACAGTGCAAATCTAATTAAAATAAAAATGTATTTAATCTACATACAGCTCATTTTTCTCTTGGAATTTTCTACTGACTGACGGTATGAGATTGCATTGTTGTTTTCTAACACACCTATAGTAAGTATGCATTACAAACCCGGACATAATATAGGCCCAATATAGATGAACAATTACTTGAAGTGGATAACAACTGCAATAGCGGCTTTTCGAAACGTGAAAATCATGTCAGAACATTAATTAAATCTATAAATATTTTGACCAGACACAGATCTTCAAAGATATTTATAACACTAATAATGGCATAATGTGGCCAATCAATGTGACCAATGAATGCGTAATTTGGCTTGTAAACTCGATGCTAGTAAATCGAACATATGATTTGGTTTTATTCATTAGAATTCTGAATATTATTCTTTTGAAACTAATCGTACAGTCTTATATTGAAATGTTGCAACTAAGCGTACATTCGTGTCACTTTCAGTGATGGAACAAAACAGTTATTTTTTCTGCATCAAGTCATTCAATCCCGATTCAAGGAAGTCTAAGAGTCAGAAAAATATTTTTTTCTTCCACGCCGGTACAATTATAGACCAGAAACTATATATACAATGAAATATGCGAACACAAAGTCAAATTTTCCCTGGCCGTTTGTCAATTTGACAGTGATCAAACTGGGAACGAAGGCCGATTGCAACTATACTACACCTTACTTGAAGCAAAGATGATCACAATAAAAGTATAAATAACTGGTACACTTACCCCAAAAATATCTCCTTCAAAAAAGACGATTTAGATAAACTTTCAATACAAAATCTTGACCGTGGTGGCCTCAGTTTGTGCCAATAACTAATGATCATCAGCGTACAGATCAGCAACTTCCGTTTCGGCTTACTGTACGCTAGGACACTGTGATAAAATAGCGAGATAAAAATCTTGACATAAATCACAACTGAAATATTTGGTATTTAGTTTATTCTAATTTATTTTAGCTCGATTGTAAAGAAAGCTTGTAGCTTATCGAAGCACTTTCGTGTCCGCCTCCTGGAAAAACCAGTACTGGTGTCATATGAGGAGTTACGGTCCTGACCCCAGTGGGGCTCGAACCCGCAACCTGCGGGATGAGCGGCAGACACCTTAACCTCTATACCACTGTTCCCCTTGGTATTTGAAAATACTGTCATTTTTGTTCGGCGACCACTATATATTTAAACGTTCTCCAAAATTGGAGGTGGTAGGAAGCACAGAGGTGACATGTGGGAATTTTTATATTTCAGTGGCACGCGATAAAAAAAGGGGGGGAAAAACGAAAAAAACGCATGGGGGGGGGGGGGCGCGTGGGCGGCTACGCGATAAAAAAAGAGAAAAACGAAAACAAAGATCACGTGGCCACGGGGTAAAAAAAAAGGGGGGGGGGGGGGGGGGGGGGAAAAACGAAAACAAACGTATCGGTGGCCACGGATAATAAGGGGGGGGGGGGGGGAAAAAAAACGAAAATGAACGAAAAACGAACGGGGGAAACTAAAGTTAACGGGGGGGGGGGGGGGGGGGGGGGGAGGGGGGGGGGGGGGGGGGGGGGGGGGGGGGGGGGGAAAAAAAAAAAAAAAAAAGAAAAACTAAATTATCTGGCACGTATAAAAAAAAGAAAAAACGAAAAGCAAAACGCCTTTATTTTCGTTTTTCTTTTTATTATCAGGGGGGGGGAAAAAAAAAAAAATTTATTTTTCTAACGGCGTTTTTTTTTTGGGAAAAAAATAAAAAAAACAAAATAAAATGTCCCGCCGTAGGGTGGTGTCATTCAGCTCCAAATTAATGGCAAAAGTATTGGATAACATGTATAAATTTTGCTATATTTATTTGGGACTATGAGGATTCTGCAAAATAAAATGCATTTCAGCAGTCGGTGAGTTAAGGCTTATAATGTAAGTCTATGGAAATGTATTTATCATATTACATTTTCTTCTTTATTTCCACTTCCAGTGATTACAAAAATGTACTTCTTTTACAATACAAGAAGAACACAGAAGAAAAAATATGAATATCATAGTTCAGTCAGAATTAACAGTATATAAATGAAACTTGAAAGCAAATAAACAGTTTTAGACAATTTTACAAGTCAATACAAGAGATGTTTCTACAAGAAAGCAATCATAAATCAAAGGATAAAGAAAAGCAATAATTGACAAAGTTTGCTATATAAGACAATTTAGTCGAATTATCTTTCAATCTTAAAGACACACTTCCCTTAACGGGAAAAGGATGAATTGACATTACCAGTGGTTAGTATCAGTTTATCCTATCTTAGTACGTTTGTTTCGTACGACAGCGAAAATGAAACTCATTTTAAGGATTGAAGTAAACTGAAAGTACAAACACCACATCTCCCGAAATCACCTTCCATCAGTATTTCAATACTTTGATTTTTACTAACGGTTTAAAATGTACTTGAACTACCGGATTTATCAAGAATGACTGTGTATAAAATATAATCTGTTTCGTGGAATTAGTATTCAAAAGGAAATTTAGAAATAAGTAAAATAATTTCCGTATATGTTGAGCGATTTTTAATTAGTAATCGCAAATAACAATATTAATTCTCCTCTCGGTTATGTGTGAAAGACTGTGTGCGTTGTAAAACACAATTCCATCACAACAATTAGATTTTTTTCGGAATATGTTAAAAACAACAACAACAACAACAACAAGAAAGGCAAGTGAAATAAAATCATTTACTTTATTGTTAATGTTTTAAAAGTGATATTACTTGAAATGACATATAAACATCAGGAAGAAACTGAAATGCTCTACATGTACTTATAAATTTAAGAGGAATTAAAAATGAGGCCATCATTTGCTGTAAACGTATAGTGAGTATGATTTAAAATAGATGTGTTTTGTCAACGTACTACAAATGTACAATAATTATTGTTATCCTCAGCGACCTGCTTATTTTGCTGGTCTTTTCAATTTTCGAATTATATTTACGAATTCTTAAATTCGCGAGCACGATCTATGAAACTGCAGATTGGCAAGTATATTTTCCAACCATAAAAATATCATTTCGAAATATTTAAGTCGGAAACACAACAAAATAGCCACTTGTCGAGTTTTTGTGTTGGCGAAAAGTCGAAAACACAAGAAATAAAGAGCGAAAACACAACGTGTGTTCGCCCTTTCGCCTTTAATCTGTCGTGTTTTCGCTCTTTATTTCTCGTGTTTTCGACTTTTCGTCTTTAATCTGTCGTGTTTTCGCTCTTTATTTCTCCTGTTTTCGACTTTTCGCCTTTAATCTATCGTGTTTTGGCTCTTTATTTCTTGTGTTTTCGACTTTTCGTCTTTAATCTGTCGTGTTTTCGAGTTTGAGTTTCGTCCCACCAAGTCGAAAACACGACAAAATAAATAGCTACTTGTCGAGTTAACGTGTATTCGACTTTTCGCCCCTCCAAGTCGAAAATACGACATAACAGAACCCAGCCACCATAAGAAAGTAAGTTATGTAAATACGCTTGCAGAAACAAAACAAAATAAAACTCGCTATTTCAGTGTTATCTGTGCTAAAGGGTCCATTACTAACAACAAATCGAATTTTCTTTTAAATCTATAATTGTAACGGGCGTCTTCTCGTAATGAACGTTTTCTTTACGAATTTATTTCGTTCATTTGTTTCTCCCGATCTCTGGCTATAACGACATATTGGCAGGTGACTGAAATTAAATTGACGCAATTTATGACTTTAATCGCTTTTTTCTCGACATAGCATCATGCCTCATCCGGACCCATTTCTGCTGACGTACATTGCTGTTTTTTTTTCTTCACATTTTCATTTCATCTTGGTAAGGTGAATACATGAATATGCTGATGTCGGGTTATTTCAAGTGCTTACAATATAAAGACATATAAATATATTTCCGAAACACTTTATAAAACAAATGAAAGGGGGAAACAGGTCCATGAGGAAGTTAATATTGCTGGTGTTCAAGAGTAAAGTACGAGCTGTAAAAGTATAAACACTTAAGATGCATGCATGTGCGTATGTATGCCGGAAGTGATTGTTAAGAACAACTTAAACTATCTTCTTGTTCGAAACTTAAGGCCTTAAGTTTAGATATTTGGTATGCAGCATTCCCTCGTAGTTCTCTACCAAGATTGTTCAGCTTATTAATTATGACATTATTTAGAGAGTTCGGGTTATCATGCATAGATTCTGCAGCTTTCGCGTCAATATCGGAACGTGAAGTTATATCTTCCTTTTCGACCAGTGCAGATCATGATCAGCCTGAACATCCGGGCAGTCTGAACATCCGGGCAGCCTGATTATGATCTCCACTTAGACTATCGCTTTTCAGTCAGTAAAAAGGAATAACTATTTTAATAATGGAAGGTATGGGCCATATCGGAAGATGTTCAAGTCATTTGTAAAAATTTAACCGAGGGTCAGGCATAAGATGCCAATGTTTGAAAAATTATCTGTTCACATATTGATTATAAAGGAAAATTGGATTGAATTTCAGACATCAAACTTGGTATACAGCTAGATCAGGGCTTCCTCCCGAACTCTTCGAAGTTCGTCGGCTTTGTACATTCTATAATAAACGTTTGGATCCGTCCACAACAGCATTATTGTTTTACTTGTTACTGTTTTATTCTATTTATAGATCAATGGCAAGCATTTCCCACCAGTCAAAGATTGAGAACAAAAAGTTCAGAAATTGGGTAAAGGCTGGAGTTGGTTTAAAATATGTAAAAGAAGGCCTTGAGGGATTCTGTGAGGATATTGTCAAACAACAACACTCGGAAATCTTGACAAAAGTTAAAAACAAACATAGCTTGTCGACAGTGCAATGTGATCTGTGCAACTTGCACACTCTTCAGCCCGACCATGTTCGAGACAAAAGTAAGCGATGTCCTCTAGGTCAAGCGAAATGCAACTGTCAGTATCCTAACGGGAAGATCATCTGCCCAAACAATGTATGTGGCGCCATCTATGACGAGATCACCCAACTCCATGCTTCGGTCCCTCCGGCGCCATTTTGGAGGAATTCAGATGTTCAGAAATGGTGTTCCGAGCCCTGGGCTGTTGCAACATGTTTCATCAATGCCCCTGGGTACACGAATATGTTCACGGCATCTGACATAGACTGTTCCGGCTTGTTGCACCTTCTGATCAACAGTACATTCTTTCAAAGGCATCTAAAGACCGCCATTACAGGCACTGATGTCTTCTCCAAGGTAACTCTTAAATCAATTAAAGCCCCCTGATCACTTGGGATGTTACAATTACTAGCAGCACTTGCATTGCCAAGAAAGATGTCTTACCGACATAATTGACCGTTATTTGAGCACTGTTTTTGTTTTCTAATCGAACGTGCAGATTCTTTAGATAGTGTAGTATTTTTGTTTCAGTGATAACGTTTTTTTTGAGGCCCCCTTGCGGGGTGACTCCGTTTATTAACCCCGTCATTGGCTTGAAAGGGTCCGGGGAACTTACAGTAATCATTTTATGTACATAACATAACACATATAGTGCATTAACCGGGGAACTTACAGTAATCATTTTATGTACATAACATAACATAACACATATAGTGCATTAACAAAATGTACATAACATAACATAAAACATATAGTGCGTTAACAAAATGTACATAACATAACATAAAACATATAGTGCATTAACAAAATGTACATAACATAACATAACACATGTGCATTAAAAAGACAAACAAACATAACACATATAGTGCATTAACAAAATTACTAATAATGCTAATAATGAAAATGAAATTATATCTATAATTTAAAACAGTTTTACATAGAAGTGACACATTGATTCGCTTTTCTGCAGTGTGTTTGTTCTATGATAAATTAATAGAATAAATAGAACACAGTTCTGTCATATAAACATATTCAAGGTGATCAGGTGACTTTAAGATATTAAAGAACTATTCTACAGTGGAAAATAACATATTAAAGAACTATTCTACCGTGAAAAATGTATTATTGATGTTTTTAATCAAATATTAAGCATTTATTAAATCGCATTTATTATATAAATATAAATTATTATTTAATGTCCTTCTCTGAAAGGGTAACCACTTGACCCGCATTAGCCAATAAAGTCCCAGGATCACTTTGGATGCAAAATTACTTGTGGCTCTTATATTACCAGGAAAGATGTACATGTATTACCGACGAAATTGACCAGCATTTGTACGACAACATTCCTGACATTGTTCTTTAATTAACATGATAATATGTTTATAGTGCAAGTTTTTTCCCAAAGTATTGCAAAAAATAAGAAACCCTTTCTGACAAAACTTGTCAGTGAAAAAGAATACGTCATTGACGTTTAAGATTTAATAGAACACAGTTCTACCATTACTCTGTCCGTATCTATGAGTATCTAAGCTGCTAATGAGACTTTAATACATCAACACTCCTGCTAGACCCGATTACAGAATTTATAAAATCAGCGAAAAATCAAAGCGCTGTGTGCGCTGATGGCGGCTTATTGGGAATTAAATCATTAAGAAAAAAAATCACTCTTACTGTATAGAACCTAAAGAGAATGACGGCAATACGTTTCCTGATGACAATAATTTTTGTAAGTTCACCATTTCCAGGTTCGAAGGTACAGAAATACCATATTTCACTCTAACTGTATGGAACTTGAAGAGAATGACGTTTATACGTTTCTTGATGACATGATTTCTGTCCTAGAGGATGACAAAGAGCTGAAAGCAAGAGAAGATTCCAAAACCGCCGTCAAGAATTTGTTAGAGGTACTTGTATATATTGTGTATTGGGCAATTGTCGCGTGAAGTCATTTTCGCGATATGATAGCAGGCAAAATTATTCGCTATCTTGTTAAAATTATACTGCTTTATTCATTCTTGGTTGCAAAACAAGTTCTTATGACTTGAATATTTCGCTCTCGAGACTCACTTCAGATGAAATCAACATCGAAGAGTGAGAGAGGCAATATGGAATTATTTGTTTCTTTCCTAAAGACACAATGCCGCCATCGTACTGCTGGAGATCGAACCCGGGAACACAGTACCACTGCGCCACTGTGATTCGCAAAGTTGAGTCTTTGAATTTATTCTTGTGGGGAATTTTTAACCTAGTGAAATGAGAAAATCGCAAAACAGTAGCGAAAATCTTTAACCTTATCGAAGTGGGAAACTCGCTAAAAGTAGCGAAATCTGTAACCTAACAAAGTGAGAAAATCGCAAAAAGGTAGCGAAATCCTTTAACCTAACAAAATTGGAAAATCGCAAAACAAAAATAGAAGCGAAAATCAAATAATCGCACATGCATCTCGTTAGTCTATATGCATGTTTCTATGATCTTTGTCCTTCAGTTTCGGGATTTAAAGGTCAGTGCTACATGTAATCTGAATTTAAATTTTCAAAATTAAATTTCAATTTTTTATTCTTAGGCTAACATATTTTAACAAATGAAGGATGTTTGGCATAGTACAATGTACTCATATCATGAGGCTAAAATGATTGGAATATTTTTCCTTTTCTCAAAATCGTATCAGTATTCTATTGGATAATACCAAAACTTTTTGCCACTTTTTAAAATTCAAATCGATTTCTTTTTCAAGGAAAGCTAGTCAAAGTAAATATACCAAGCCTTTTGGATATTGTATTTTGTATGAGTTTCACACCCGTTTCAACCGCATTTCGGTCATTCTAAACAGGCGGATAGTTTACCTAACCATCGTTCCTGGAAAGAACCGGTACTAGACCCCTATCCACATAAGGAGACATGACCGGTAGCAGTGGCTTGGCTCGGACCCATGACCTTTAATCTATAAGAGCTTGAAGTGATTTAAAGTCAGCGACCCTAACCACTCAAGCACGGAGGTGGACATTTTTGACATTACTAAAGTACATACAAGACAAATTTTGAAGCAAGACCCCCCCTCCCTCCCTGTAGCTGGTAGTGTGGAGATGGTGTATGTAATGCTAAATACATTTTATAACTTCTGTTTTCGGCCAGTACGACTACCCAATTTAAATTTCACTGACTGCTGAAATGCATTTTATTTTGCAGAATCATCTTAGCCCCACATAAAAATAGCAAAATTTATAAAATACTTTTTTCCATTAATGTGCAGCTGAATGACACCACGAGTTTTCTCTCTCCATTTTATTCTTGATCAATCGTCCAGCGATTAATTCAAATAACGATTCCCGTACGCATCCACTTACTTCCAGCCAATAAGCAATCAAATGCATAGTATAGGTCCGCATGTTGCTCAGACACTATAACCTGCTTCCGGTTCTCACCTATTTAGCATACTTATACCTGAGTGCATTCAAGCAATATGGCGGAAAGAGACGAAATCCGAGTGATTAATTCTGTCTTTGCCATTAGTCGGGTAATAGCGTCTCGCGAGAAAATGCTATGACGTATACATTTTAAATAACTTTCATTGGCTGGTTAAATGTTTTTGTTTTTTTTTTGTTTACAAATAATGGAATGAATCACGTTACGGCCCTGCGTAATGCATAGCTGGGTGAACGTTTTTGTTTTACAAGTTCTATATTATACTTTAATATGTAGTAATTAAAGTTTTCATTGATTCACGTTGACGACATGTTTTTTAAAAATCTGAATGTTTTAAGTTATAGCAAAACATCTTCAGAAACGGTTTTATTTCAGAGCTTTGATGAATCGGGTCGTAAGGTCCGTAAACAAAAGCTATAAAAAAACCGTAGCCTACGAATTGGGGATAAAGCTATAAAATACCCATTAAATGAGTCCAAAGTTTAGTAATAACGGAAGAAGACATTGTATTTTGTATCCTATTGTTTTTTAATCAATTAATAAAATTGAACGAATCATAACTCGTTTTTTTTTCAAACATAATACATAGTTTTTATTTACAATTATTATGTTGGCTGCTCGCTATTTGATTATGCAACCATGGTTCAAAATTGACACCTATTCAATATTGACGCCGTGTTTTCACGCGGCGTCAATTATAGTATGTGAAATGCATAGCTTCATAAATAACTTGAATTACTGGTTGACGGGTAAATGATACGGTTAGGTCAATTATGTTGATTGTTGTATTATTAATTAACTATATATTATTAAACGTGATACTTGTTAATTTATTCTTGCAATATAATAAAAACTTCGCGAATAATTATCCAAACTCGGCTAACACGGAAAAACTCGGCCAATAAAGAGAAGCACGGCCAGTATGGAAAATACGACCAAACCGAGGTCTAGCCAATCAGATTTGACGATTTGCTTGGAATATACCAGATGTTCTGGACGTCATTTTGAAACTACTGCCTCCAATCGAGCATTTGTTTCAAATGTTTGACCAAAATGGCAACTTTTTTGTCATGTAGTTACCGATTAGACAGATTTAAAGACTTATTGCAAAAATAGTATATAGTCAGGAGTGTCTTCAACCTAGTAACAAGGCCAGTTTGTGGTCAATTAATTAATTACATTATATTATCTGTTTATATTTACAGCTTAAAAATGACGATTTTGTTATAACTACGAGTGACGGAGTGGAAGTTCAAGCTACTATGACTGCAATCAAACAGAGAGAAATAGAATTTGAACAGAAAATGCAAGACTGCATTGATCACATAGAAGTGAAAAGAGTTGACACTGAACAATTGCTGCAACAAGTTAGAGTGGAAATAGAACAGAAGGGAGCTGAAATAGAAGAGAAAGGGAACTATTTGAAAAACGAACTGGAGGTAAATCCGTTGATATAAATAAAGCTCTTGATCTCAACCAGGCAACATAATAGGGACTGACGGCGAATAATGTTTCCCCGCCCTGTCTGTCTGGATGGGTAGGTGAATGGCTGTCACAAAGTTTTCGGCGCGACATTATTTCGCCGCTGTGTGGATTTCAGCCAACTTTCCATGAGTGATCAGTCACGAACCAAGTTGTGCATTATTGGCATTTTCCGATTCAGTTATTTTAGGCAGAGTTATTGCCCTCAAATTGACAAATGTTTACGATGTATGGCTTTTACTCCTAAATCACTCTGTGTATTTCAAACAAACCACAAGTGAGTGATCAGTGCAATGTCTACATCAAATTTTGCACATCATCAGCATGTTCCGGTTCAATTACTTTTAGTAGTTAAGAGTTATTGCCCTTGTTTGTCAAATCTGATGTATGGGCTATATCCACTAAACGACTGGATGAATATCAATCACACTAAACATGAGTGATGAGTACCATGTCTGCTTTTGCATATCATCAGTCTGAACTGGCTCATTGACTTTAGTGGAGTTGTTGCCCTTGGTTTGCCAAATTTAACGATGTCTGTGCTTTATCTCTTATACGACTCACTGGTTTTCAACCAAACTGCACATGAATGAACGTTATTATATCTAATACTGCATATTGACAACATGTCCCGGTTTAGTGAGTTAATATAGACCTTGACCTTGATCTACTTTCTTGTTATTGTACAATTTTGCAGACATTTCAATATATACCCTAGATGATACTGTGCTGATCTATTCAGGGGGCATTGGGGTAGGGGGAGACATACCAAAAACCAACCTGTAGTTAAGTACTAATTTCGAAACAGTTGATTTATAAACGGTCAATATCTGATAGTAGTGGAGTGGAGCAATTCAATAGTCGGTTAAGATGAAACATAGTCCGCCTCTGAGTCAGAGTTGCTGACTTAAAAACACTATTACCTCTCGTAGATTGAGAGTCATGGGTTCAAGCCCTGCTTGCGACCATATCTCTATATGCGAGACAGTTGGCAGTTTCTTACGGAGGACAGGGGTCTAGTACTGGTTCAGTCTTCACAAGTTAGATACATGTGGTTAGGTAAATAGGCCGCCTGTTAAAGTGACCAGAGACAAAATACGAGCGTTAAACTGCTACTACAACAAGATGGAACATCAGAAATTAGACACAAAATATAAAGTTAATAGTAAATTGTCTTTTAAAGGATATTGAAGTTTGTTAAATTGACAATTTAAATCAATGTTTTATGCCGTATCGTTACATATGTATTTCAGGAAAGTTTTAACCAACCTGCAGAGATTAAAAAGGAAAAAAAGACTTACGCTAGAAGGAAAAAAGGTACATACATATTAAAAACTCTGCTTATTCATTCCTCTTCTTTCATCGGTGTAAAACAAAAAGAAATGTAACACTTTTGTAAGGTTTCAGTATGTGTAACTTAGATTTATTGAAAACAGTATCAAGGATATGTATCTCTTGTAGGAAATTGATGGATGCTTCGTTTTACTTACTGTTTGTATGTAATGGGTTACATGTATAATAGCTATGATGCAATATTTGCAGTTTTATACGTGTTACCCGCTGTCAATGCAGCGGAAGATGTTTTACTAAAATAAGATTTATTTCGTATAAATTTATAATTTGAAAATTCTCTTTTTGCGAGCTTTTTATAAGTCAGTCTGCTTTTCAAACAGCACAGTTTTCGTTGCGGGAAAATGAGTCATGCACTGTATATTTTGGACAATAAAATTCACAAGAGTGTGAAATGTATTGCTTTAAGATTGGTCAGTCATATTTTTATTGCGTGCTATTCTAGCTAATGATTTTTGCATCTCTCATTGCCAGCATTTTCAAAACATCTTTTTTGGGGGGCTTTATTTTCCTGTTTGGGGCCTGTATAGGGTAACACCGTTTATTTTCCCCTATGTAGGCGTGGTAAGGGTCGGGGAGCATCCCCTACTAGCATTTTCAAAGATCTTGATTACTGTATATCTTGATTATCTATCATACATGCCTGATTGGATTGTCTCCCTTAAACAAGAAATGCATGGTCAGATGTAAAATCAATATTGGATAAGTATGGACAGTCTAATATGGACATTTTACATATCATGAAGCCGTAACAGCAATATAATATATCTATAAGGTAATCTGATCCATTGTACATTGGATAAAGACGTAGTCCTATTATTAAACAGTTATGTGTTTCGGAAAGATTACGAAGAACGATCTTGAAGGGATCGTTAAATCCTTCGGAAACCATAAGTCACTGTTTACAAACCAGTCTGCATATGGACCTTGGAGTGAACGTTTATGGCAATATAATGAAACTGGCTTTACGGGGTTTTTTTTGAGAAAAGACGTTATTCTGTGCCAATCGGTGTCAAAATGGTGTTGCCTTTAGAAAAGAGCCTGTTTTTACTAAGATGCATTGATAACAGAAATTCAATATGCTTTCCATTTTTTTAAGCGTTTCAGGCAAAGTTGATGCATGTTTACAGCAACCATTTGACAAAGGTATCGGTGTTACCACTATTACCAGAAAGGAATGAAACGGACATAAATGACGTATACGTTGCGCCGATGTTGACTGTTGAAGTAAAACCCCGGCACCTGAAGAAAATTGCCTTGGATGAAATGTTCGAGACCAATGGAAATGTGTTCAGAAACATATTCGTGCTCGGAGAGGCAGGGTCAGGTAAAAGTGCTCTGTGTAAAAGTCTGATAAGCCACTGGTGTCTTGCTCATTCTAACGAAAGCTTTTCAAAGGGTAAAAACAAAATCATCCAGAAATTCAAATCTTTGACTTCTCGTCCGCAAGTCGAAGAAATAGTGAAGAAAATGAAGGATTTTGAATTCCTTCTCTATGTGTCCCTTCGACATGCTACCAATTTCAGTGATGTGGAGATGATGTTAAAACACTTTTATGATGACCAAGTTCTGGAATATTTAAGACGGGAGTCAAGTAAATGCCTCATCTTGCTTGATGGTCTCGATGAGTGGGCAGTGCATGAACAAAAGTCATCGCCATTCCAGACCAAGGGACTTCCGTCACGAAACATGAGACGTGACTATACTATTATTACAACATCAAGGCCATGGAAGTTTGACTCGTTGCATATTAAACATAGTGAGGCAAATCGTGTCATAAAGTTGAACGGACTCGACGAAAAATCAGTAAGAACTGTGTCTGAGAAGACCGTTTATGCAATAAATAGTGTGTTTGACAAGAACAAGGCTGCGGATGATTTCGGTCGTTCCGTTCGATGCAGTGCTATAGTGAACATGAGCCATATTCCGCTGATTCTGCAACAGTTAATATGCTTGTGGTATGACGACAAACTCCAAGGGTATTCCAAATGTGCTATTTACAGTAACATGCTCAATCTCTATTTCGAATGGGCAACTCTTCGATTCACTGAAAGAAGGCAAATTCAGTCTAGGAGCATGGGAAATATTTACCTACCGGAACTTTTACGTAGTAACGAAACTTGCTGCCGTAACGCTCGCACCATACAAAACTTGTCTCGCTTAGCGTTTGAAACTTTATTTAGTTTGAACAAGGAGCAAAGTCTTTGCTTTGCAAATTCAGCTTTTGAACATCTAAACATTTCAGATGACGTGGACAAAGGTTTGGAAATAGGCATCTTGTCAGCAGACCAGAGTGTGGCTTTCCTCGCAAGCAAACGACAGAATCTTTCGTTTTCGTTCGTTCACAAATCCATACAGGAATATCTTTGTGCAGTCTACGTTGCAACAGAATTTGACGGAAAGGTTAAGCCATCATCAGAAGAGGAACGCAATGTAGCTTTGAAGGACTTTGTACTTCAGTATTTTGGAAATTGTGAAACGATCGATGATGTCCCGGGTCTCTCCAATGTATTTGCGATGCTATCTGGATTAGAACCAGAGTTAACACGATACATAACAGAGTATATATATCGCATTGTTTCTGAAGACAGTCGTATTGTAGATTATAGAACTGACATTAACCGTGATACTGGCATATTGATAGAAAATATCCAGAAATGCGTATGTGGTTGTATTAAAGAATTCCTTCCCTTTGGGAAACTGACAGAGCCGAGCATTTATTTGGGAGATGTGCTTATCAAACCCAACAGCTGTCCTCAAGACATTCTGCATTGCCTTGATAAAGGTATCATCAAAGCAGAAAGTGTTAGATCTTTGTTCATCGAAGACCCCATGGAATGGTACGAGGAATGTGCAATGAAATACCTGTCTACCTGTTCACATGTGCAGACAATTAAGTATTCGCGTGCGTTGTTAGAATACCGAGACTATCACATCTATGACACTACAATCAAGAAAACAAACGAGATAATTACTGAAGTCTTCGTCCAAAATATTCCATCTCTACAGACGATTGTGTTGGATAGAGTTTCACAACAATTGATGACACCAGTATTACAGAGCCTCCCTGATATGCCTCACTTGACCAACTTGCAAATTACAAATATCAAACTTCCGCACGAGTTCTGTGATACCGTCAGTTCGTTATTGGAAAGGTGTACTCAATTGCAACAAATTGTGCTTGGTATCAACTGCTACTATGAAATCGACCACCCGATAAATTTGTCAAATCACCATCAGCTTTCATGTGTCAACTTTTATTTCGGTAACTTCTACGGGATCAATTTCAGAACATCGAATCTGCGGACTTGCATGATCCATATTAAAACAGATGAATTGATGTCTCTTGTGTGTGAGAATCTACGTGAAGCAACAAACCTAAAACACCTTAAGCTATGCGGGGATTACAGGAGCTATAAATTGATTAAAGCACTGGACAAACTGGTATCATCACTGAAAAATCTTACTACTCTCACTTTGGCATACTGCACCATCCATAAAAATTTCATTCAATGTCCTTCCAGTATGAACTTTCTACAGCAAATAGAACTTTCGAATGTCAGAGTAAAGATAGGTATATGGTGCACGTTTATAAACAGTCTTCCGGCATTGCCACTGATAGTGCAGGTTAAAACACACGATTTATGTTGTAGAGGGGCACGTTGCTTTGTCAGAAAGGCATCGGAGCACTTCCACTGCATTGAAACGGGCTTTGGATCTTTTGAATTCACCACGAAAAAATGATCATTGTCGCTATGACTACAAATGTGTTGTGAGACATTGTTTCAGATCAATGCAATCTTTTTCACTATTCGTCATTACGGATTTGAAGGGGGTTATTTTTGCATACGAACGTGTTGGAAGTATGTGGTTGGGAACATCTGTGAGCCTGCGCCAACCTAGAAAAAGAACTTCTCTCTGTATACCACCATACAAACACAAAAATAACCTTCGTTTGGCTACAAAAATATTTTGATGCGAGTTAAAAAGATTTTCCTTTTCTCCGTGTTACGCGGTGCATCATGGTGCCTGAATATATAAAGCACAAATCAAAGTTCCACATCGAAACTGTTTATTATAATAAGCCTATTCAATTTTTTGTCATGATGTGCAATTTTAGCTTTAAGACTGTGATTTGTTTCTGTATGTAAAACGCTTGGATATTTCGGATCGGAATGTCCCCTATCGAACATAATTCATTGAGGAAGCAAATAGGACCATATGTGTCTGGTTCCTTTTCTCATAGTCGAAAGATTCATTTTTTTGTTGGTGGATGATGTGCCGCATGCTCTACTGAGTAAAGTGATTTTTTGTTTTGTTTTTCAATAAACAAAATAATAAATTGCAATAGCACTGATATCATGAGAAAGTTATCAGTTTCTTGCCGAGGACCCTACTTAAGTACTTGACAATCACAGAAACGAAATCAGACAAACTCTTCACTAGTAAATAGCTGGAGTACTGTAGAAACGGGCGTTACTATGAATTGGGTAATATTTGCGATGATTAATCTTTCGCTATTTTCGCGAAATTGTAATCAAAACATCTCGAAAATTATCCAATGTACAATAAATCTCCAGAACAAAAAGTAATTGATTTGAAAAGGGAGTATAAGTTTATGTTTATCCGTTTTGTTCTATGGTAAAAAAGAAAGATCGACGGGAGCGGAGTGATAGGCTACTACGTGTCTGCTGCTCACCCCAGAGGTTGCGGGATCGAGCCCCACTGGGGTCACGATCGTACCTCCTCATATGATACCAGTACTGGTTTTTCCTGAAAGCGAACTCGAGAAGAGTGATTCGATAAGCTACAAGCTTTCTTCACAATCGAGCTAAAATAAATTAGTATAAACTACATGTAACTAAGTAACATACATGCACTTGGTTGAAGCTATATTTATCATCGCGTTTACTGTCTTATCCACAAGGCGAGTTCTATCAGACATAGTGAAGTGTGATTAATTGATGTTTTATTAAATTTAGAACGAGGGAAAATTAGAAATACAATGATTTCATTGGATGGCACATAGAGCTGCCGAGTAATGATTAAAAGTATTATTAACTTACAATAAGACTGTGTTTACCATGTATAGATTTGGAATTGATCCAATTAGAATTGAAACGGTCATGTACGACGAGTAGATTCTGTTGCATTACGGTTGTGTCGAATTAGATATTCACGTGTTGTGATCGTGTAGTGAATTGAGTGGAAAAATAGAAAACTCTGTCAACCCGTTATTTAAGTATGTGTTATTTTTTTCCTCAATAGAAAGGTCGGCGAGAGCGCAGTTAGTTGAGACTTTCTATTTTTCATAGAATATATAAGGATAGACACTAACATATTTAGTGTGAAGTTTGAAAATTGATATTATCCAGTAGAGATCTGTCTAACATTGTGCAGTACTGTGCAATTATTTAATCAGCGCGGATTTATAGACGTTCTATGAAATTTAGTCTAGGAAAAGGAAAAAGCAGAACGGTTAATCGGGTGACAAATAAAGCTGCCAAAAGTTTGCTATGATAATTTTGAAGTTGTAATTTGTACTACAAAATATTTCAAATAACATGTTGTGAATAAATGCTCACCAGTTGTATTGATATATACTGTTCTTTAGCTCTTGAGACTATGCTCCGGAATGGTTTTGTATATCAATCAGGGGCGGATCCAGGATTTGGTCTGGGGGTGGGGGGGGGGCGTAACTTTTTTGCCACTTGTTGGTTCTGCTCAAGCCTAATAAGACGGCAATTATCACTGTGTTTTATTCTTTGTTTTTAAGTTATCGAACACTAAATAGCGGTGGAGCGAGCGAGTGTATAAAAAACATGTATAATTGAATGGCAATGGACAATGTCAGGGCCGTAGCCAGAGGTTAAAAAATAGGGAGGCACTTTCTAGAGGGGTTCGGGGGCACGCTCCTCCGAAAAAAAAAATTTCGAGGGTGCCATTTCGTGCATTTTCCTGCATTTCAAACGTGTTTTTGATACTTTTAAGATACCGATTTCGGAAACAGAAAATATAAATTTATACTCAGATATTTATGTAAGGTTGGGGAATTTTATCCGCTAGTGTCAATGTCTGTAAGACTTTTAGTTTATTATTAAAAATAAGCTGATAAACAGGCAAATGCAAATACATTCCGTATGCTTTGTTTTATTTCTTTCATTATTTTGTTATACATTTTAATAATGGCCTGTTACATATGTATATAAGTATAAAACAGTAAAATAAAATAGTCTTGTTTTTTCCTATCTTAAAATGCTTGCATTAGCATTCTACAGCTCAAAGGTTCATTTTTTTAATTACCAGTAAATTGACTACCAGCAGGACTTTGAATCGCTATATGCTATAATTTAACGTCATCCTTGCGCATAAGTTTCACTGTACCATTAAAGCCCAGTAGACCTACCTAAAGTCCCAGAGCAACCGACCAAGCCCAGTAGCAACCGCCTAAAGCCCTGCAACCGTCCTAAAGCCCAGTAGCAACGTCCATTAAAGTCCGCAAAAATAAAAAACGAAAAAAAAAAGTCCCAGTAGCAACTACAATTAAAGTCTAAGTTTCAACCGTACCATTAAAGTCCCAGTAGCTACCTTACCATTAAAGACTCAGTAACAACCGTACCATTAAAGTCCCAATAGCAACCGTACCATTAAAGACTCAGTAACAACCGTACCATTAAAGTCCCAATAGCAACCGTACCATTACAGTCCCAGTAGCAACCGTACCATTAAAGTCACAGTAGTAAACATACCAAACAAGACCCAGTAGCAACCGTACCATTAAAGTCCCAGTAGCAATCGTACCATTAAATTCCCAGTAGCAACCGTACCATTAAAGTCCGAGTAGCAAACGTACCATTAAAGTCCCAGTAGCAATCGTACCATTAAAGTCCCAGTTGCAACCGCACCATTAAAAAACCCAGTAGCAACCGTACCATTAAAGTCCCAGTAGCAACCTTACCATTAAAGACTCAGTAACAACCGTACCATTAAAATCCCAATAGCAAACGTACCATTAAAGTCCAAGTAGCAACCGTACACTCAAAGACCCAGTAACAACCGTACCATTAAAGTCCCAGTAGCAATCGTACTATTAAAGTCCCAGTAGCAATCGTACCATTAAAGATCCAGTAACAACCGTACCATTAAAGTCCCTATAGCTACCGTACCATTAAAGTCGCAGTAGCTACCGTACCATTAAAGTCTGTGTAGCAACCGTACCATTAAAGTCCCAGTAGTAACTGTTCCATTAAAGTCCCAGTAGCAACCGTACCATAAAAGCCCGTGTAGCAACCGTACCATTAAAGTCCCAGTAACAACCGTACCATTAAAGTCCCAGTAGCAAACGTACCATTAAAGTCCCAAAAGCTACCATACTATTAAAGACCCAGTAGCAACCGTACCATTAAAGTCCCAGTAGCAACCGTACCATTAATGTCCCAGTAGCAAACGTACCAGCAACCGTACCATTAAAGTCCGAGTAGCAACCGTACCATGAAAGTCCCAGCAGCAACTGTTCCATTAATGTCCCAGTAGCAACCGTTCCATTAAAGTCTGTGTAGCAACCCTACCATTAAAGTCCCAGTTACAACCTTACCATTAAAGTCCCAGTAGCAACTGTACCATTAAAGTCCCAGTAACAAACGTTACCATTTCTTATTTTTTGCAACATCATTGAAAAATATTGGGCTATATTTATGATATTAACTTTTTTCGCACACATACATTTTGTGTAAAAGTCAATTTCGTCGGTAAGATATCTTTCTTAGTACAGTAACCTCATTGAAAACCAGACTCTCAAAATTTACAAATACTTTAACATCCAAGGTGCTTATAAGACTTTAACTCTTTCATGTGATTAAGTTCTGATAAGGGGGACATTGTGGGTCTTACCTTAAGTCTCTCCTAGGACTGGCTTGAAGGACTTTCCCAATTACAATTAATAACGAATTATGTTTTAAATATTATGCCTGTCTTGGAAAACTTCGTCAGTACGACTATGATTATCTATTGTGAAATGCATGTAGAATCTACGTTTATAAAGAGCAGGGACTCATTATCGGCTCTTTCATTCACTGACAATGAAACACATTTTCTAAAGTTTGTAAATACACCCACCTACCCTATATTTCTCGAATATGACACCAAGTTTTGTAACTAATGTTGGTACTAAAAGATCAATATAGAAATGGTTCTTATGTATCTTGCCAATTCTTTGAAAGAAATAGCTACGTTGTTGTTGTACCAACAAAAAATAAACAGATAAAATCATAATTTATATTGTATATAAATTCGTTTATGTTTCGCAGATAGCAGTGTACTTAAAACTTGATATGCATTATACATGTATGGGGATAGATAGCCACCCACTTACTTCCTGGTGCTTTGTCATATATAGGTCAGATGCAGATTAGGATAAAGTTAATCCCTGCCAAGCTTATATTTACACGTGACCGTGGTCAGTTCTGCATCATATCATGTAATCTTTGCATGCAAGCTCGCAGCATAATCGTAAGGCTCAATTAACTTGTAGTTAGCGTGACTTCAAAGGTTCGCGTGGTTTTGAGTTAATTCAAGAAAGCGCCCACTCAGAGAAAAGACGTACCCGGAACATTGGATTTGGATTTGTAATTTGTATCGTTTACATTTTATTTCCCTATCCGCCCCAACCTCCCTCCTGGCTATCTATAACTATTCATGCTGAAGATAAAAGGATATACGTCAGAGTGCATGCGCGATGGCAGTTGCGTATCTACCTGACAAAGTACTAGCATTTTACTTTCAATTTTGTCAATAAAACTTTTGGTGCCCACTCGGTGAAATTATAACGTGATCTTACACTGAAATCAACGATAATCATCTATATAATTTCACTGAGAGGACACCAGAAGTGATATTTTCACTTGTGGCACAGCCACGAGTGAAAATAACAACGTTTGGTGTTCACGAGTGAAATTAACGTGATATTACACCGATACCAACAATTTTTCTGTTTATTTTATGGTTAAAACTCTACTTTTATTGAGTTTGTTTCTATAAAATATCGAAAATCGCGGGAAACGTCATCAGAAAACATAGCGCAAATGACGTCATACTTTTGACGTAAATCCAAGTTAAAGATTGCAAAAACAGCGAAAAATAAAAATGGTAATCCACTGTTTCAAAACTGTGGATTATCACTTTTATTTCACTGAGAAAACTCTATTAAAAAAACAAGTACTTTAAAATGCATGAATGCAGTTCACTCAAAGACAAATTTATTTTATGTTTTTCGGTGGTTTATCGAAATACAACGGTGAATTATATTCCGATAAACTCACTGTCCACGCAGTGAAAATTATCAAAATATGTTACCCGGATTAATGTCAAAAAGTATACCGAGCGTAATTAATGCCGGAAACCATATGACGATGACGTCGTTAAAAGGACGTCATGCTTGCGATGCTTTCTGGTGACGCTTCCCGCAATTTTCGACAAATTATTGAAATAAATTCAACAACAGTAGAGTTTGAGACATAAAATAAACAGAAAAATTGTTGGTATCGATGTCATATCACGATAATTTCACTCGTGAACACCAAAAGTGAAAATATCACTTTTGGTGCCCACTCGGTGAAATAATATCGTGATCTTACACCGAAACCAACAATTATCCTTTATATCATTAAATGGGAATAGTTTTGTTTATTAAAATATCATTTATTTCATATGTGCTGTTTTGTTTCAGTTCTCAATAACTCCTTACCATCTAATGATCAAACCCCTTAATCTAATATATATTGGTACCAGATATTGTAACTGATCCTACAGTCCGGTGGTACTAAAGTCACTAGTCAGTCCGGCTATCTTTTCACCACTCGAAATTTTATATTGACCTTTTTACTTGAAACGAAGAGATCTTAATGATTAACCCTCACTTAATAAGTTATTTTTATGTCCTTTTTACGAGGCTTGAAACCTAATTCACCTCCAATTATGTTGGCTATTTTATACAATAAACCCCATAAACGTCAACGTTTTTTCACACAAATTTATCACCGAATAAGTCTTTTCAATTATCTTTCTTGATGACATGTATGGAACGCCTTTACTGTCTTATTATGTTGTATTGTATTATACGCAGTCCATTTTCATGTATACGAGGTACATATTTCATTTGACATGGTACATTCTTCATGATATACAGTGCCTTTTCCGTTATATATGGTGGTTATTTAATAATATGCAGTGCAAAAACTTGAAAATGCAGTAGAATAAACATTATATGGTGTGCAAACAACGTCATATGCAATACAAACAACATTATATGCAGTACAAATGACATTATATGCAGTCATGGTTTCGATACATGCGGTGGTATTTTGATTATATGCAATGATTTACCTTTATACGGCGTATGTTGGTCAATAGGTGTGATAAATGTTTAAATATATGAAGTGCTTGCGATTATTTCTATACGTGGTGAATTATTAGTTATTTGTTCATAAAAAAACGATGTACGCAATGCATTTGGTAATATACATGGCGGAAACGGCATTTTCTTTTTTTATTATGTTCGGTCCATTCTACTATATACATGGTGTATACAGCATTATATGCGGTGCATTTCATTACGATGATCATACTTTCCGGCATTCTCCGGAATTATTTATCCGGAAAATACCGAGTAAAACAGATAGATATTACTATAAATAGCGGTCACGTCATCAACCATAGACGTGCGTAATGTATAACTATCTATGGAAGCCCTGGAGGGACATATAAAATTAATATTTTAAACCTAATTCTTAATATTTAAAATTTAATTATTCATATTTAAAATTTAATTCTTAATATTTAAAACTTAAAACTTATTATTCAAAAAGGACTCGGGGAAACCTTTCCGTTGACAGATTGACGCCATGAGTAGCGGCAGCGAGAATTCGAGTAGCCAAGGAAGCTAAGTAAGTTGGACTTTATATACAAGAATAACTGTTTTAAATTACATTAGGACACGCATACAACCTTAATTTTATGGTCAGGACTGGCTGGGGCGGGTTCAGATTTTTTTCAAAAGAGGATTCAACCCAGACTGTAGGTGTCCGACCATGGAATGGAGCCTTTGGGGCCGGAGCAATTTCAATGCGAGTTTTCAAAATTCCAGGGGTCTCGACCCCTTGCTCCGCTGGATCAGTCTATACTTGGTGTTACGACGGGCCTATATACACATTTAGTATATACCTTTACATATTATGTCAAAATTATAGCCTTTATTTAACCATCAAATACGGCCTGACAGAAGAAAAGTCAAAAAGTAGGTCACTAGGTCAAATCAAGGAAAAAAATGTGAACACTATTTTCACCTGGAAGAACTTGAAACTTGATTAGAATGTTTTAATGGTGTTACTTAGGTCAAGTTCGAATTCGGGTCATCTGGAACTAAAAACTAGGCCACTAGGTCAAATCAAAGCCTCTAGGCCACAGAGGTGGGTCAGGTGAGCGTTAAAGGGCCATGGTGGCCCTCTTGTTATTTCATTTATTAAAGTAATGAAAACATCTGTAATGTGTTTAATATGTTTATGAAGTCTTTGCTGTTTATATCAAGCAGTTATCATTTTGTCTTACTTTATAATCTTCTTGAATTTCAAAGAAAGAGCGGGATTCAACTGTTAGTTTTGACAAAATGTGGATATGTAAAGGTCAGACAAGATTGTTTTATTATATTCATTCGAAACATGATCAATAGTATAACATTACAGTGCTGTGTCTTGTTAAATATACAATGAACTTAGCAATCATAATGATGAAAAACATTAAAGAAGAAAAAAATCTCATTTTTCTTCAGAAAGTCAGTACAATACTAGCGTAACTTCAGTTACAATAGTTCTCAACCAACACATTTCCTTCACACATTACTATAGTTATCTTGAGATACAATAGTTTTCATGAAACAAAACTATAACTTTACGCATAAAGACTTATTTGAAGAATATTGTAAAATGAGTTACAATAGTTTTCCAATAAACTAATATATCAGTTCCTAATCTAATTTAAGTATGAAAGTATTGTAAGTAAAGATACCATAGTATTCCAGACTATAGAACAGTCATAACAGATACATTAGTTTGACAACTATGTTATGTTTTTAAAAATAGATAGAGCCATCTGGAAAATAGTTGACCTATAATACAGTATTGCAAACATCGGCTTATGACAAAAAGTCATTTTTTCATAAAATAGTGAGTTACAGCAGTTTTCCGCCAAACCATGGTCTAGGACTACAAAGTGAAATATTGTCCACCAGTGGCTGTTATATTATAAATGATAACTTTTAATATTTAAATTTTGATATTTAAATTTTAAATTTTAATATTCAAATTTTAACATTTTATTTAAAAATTAATTTAACTTCTGTTTTTAAGATACATGTTTGAAAACATTATTCAGTGCAAAAATGAATCTACTGACTCTATGATGCTAAGCCATGAAGATGTCATGGGGGAATTTAAAATACCCTGGCACAATTGTTCACTATCATGAGATGTCGTGTCGCGTGCACTACCCATGCTCAAAGGTCTAGGTCACACTTAGAGGTCAAAGGTCAGAATTGGGCCTGTCAGGAGCATAACTTTATCAGTCCTTGGGGGAATTTAAAATAACTTTGTACAATTGTTCACCACCATGAGACGGTGTGTCGTACGCAATACCTATGCTCAAAGGTCAAGGTCTTTTTTATACCTACATGTATATACCCTTTTTGATGCAGTTCTCAGCGCCTGCTATAAAATAAGCATTCTCTTCATGCCAGCAGGTTCGATATGTTGCCCTTGGGCATCTAGTTATTGTAAATCTTAATTTAAAAGCCTTGACTTGAAGATGAGTGTTTTGGGGCAACCACTATCCTACTGGTATAATCATTGATTTGCATTGGAAATTTACATCACCAGTCTGATAGGTTGTAGTAGTTTGTTTGTTCTACATGCCTGCAGTTTCCAAAAACCTTGCCACAGGTTTGGTAAACAAAACTTTAGATGTAGATAAGAAGTCCTGTATAAGGCCAAAATTGTACGGAATTGGTTGTTAATAAAACCTCTAATATATTTCAGGCAACTGCTGTGAAGAAAGGCAGAGGACAAAGAAGTACATATAAAATAAAAATGAAATGGAAAGTACAGAGATGTTACTAGAGCAAAAGGCGGAGAAGCACGAATGATGTATTACACATTTTGGGAAAGTCTAGCAGTAGAAAGAATAAGAAATCAAGCCAAGTAGTTTGCCAGTCAGTCCAGAGAAAGATCAATATGATTTGTTTGAAGATGGATATTTGGTTTCCAGAATAGAAGTACAGAACACAGTCTTCCAAGAAAGAGATGGAAATGTTTATTATTGTCTAGAAGCTTCGTCGTAGCAACAGTTCGTTTGGATGGGCCAAATCAAATTTTCGGTTTTGAAGTTGATGACAGTAATTGTTTGGTTCTTGGTGCATTCACAATTTCTCATAATAATGATTATATTTATGTGGTTGAAAAACGGGAATTCATTTTGTAGTGGTATCAATCGTTGTGTTGTTAAAGTAACTGAACCAGGAAGTTACAATGTCATAGTTGTTAGCAATGTTGATTCTTCACTCAAGGCATGTCAGGCACTGTTAACTTAAAGGTTGATGTCGTGATCCCGTCAGGCAAGACCCATATGATGAACAAGGAAGCACAGTTGTAGACAATCAATCCAGCTACATATTCACCTATTATAAACCCAGCTATAGATCCGCTGATTGACCACGCATCTGCACATTCTCTGATTATCCACCATGTAGTGTTCATAAATTAAAATGAAGATTTGTTAAATGTCTGTCAGAATTGTTCTCAAGTCAAATATGATATGCGTTGTTTTGATATCCGTAAATCCCTTTGAATGAAAAATATTTTGTTGATTAAACTTGGGGTTCTGGTTCGTATTGATTAAGGCTATGAGAATGTTTTACATATTCAGTTGTGTCATTGGTTTGTTTAGAGGGTCTTTATTTCATCGACAACAAATCGGTAAATGACAGCCCGAGGTTTGACACACGACCTGCTCCTATTTCCGAAAGACATATCTAATACCAAGATTTCAAACCCCCTTCAGGAGCAAACTGTAAGTCTTGACAATGTTAATCAAATTATGATTTGTATATGTTATTATTTGCAATTTGAAGGAATTTCCTTAGGTACTTATGGAGTTATGCTTAAGACAAGAAAATGTAAAAAAGGGGGATAATAAAAAATTTATGCAAGGTAGAGTTAAGGTTCTTGGGTACAACACTTATAATCATAGTTATCTATCACTGTATTAAGTTTCAAGTAATTCCTTTCATCCTTTCAGTTCTTTTGGAGTTATGCTCCGACCAAGAAAAATCAAGAAAATATAAAAAGGGGGATAATTAAAAATTAGGCAAATAAGTATTATGGATCTTGGGCACTGCACTCACCCTCATTGTGCTCTATCACTGTATTTAGATTAAAGTAATTCTCTTCGGTACTTTTGGAGTTGTGTTCCGGACAAGAAAAATCAAGAAAATGTAACAAAGGAGGATAGTTCATAATTTAGGCAAAAAAGCGTTCTTGTTCTTGGGCACAGCACTTCCCCTCATTGTGCTCTATCACTGTATTTAGATTCAAGTTATTCCCTTCAGTACTTTTTGAGTTATGCTCCGGGCAAGAAAAATCAAGAAAGTGTAACAAAGGGGACAGTTCATAAATTAGGCAAAAACGCGTTCTTGTTCTTTTGCACAACACTTCCCCTTATTGTGCTCTATCACTGTATTTAGATTCAAGTTATTCCCTTCAGCACTTTTGGAGTTATGCTCTGGACAAGAAAAATCGAGAAAATGTAACAAAGGGTAATAATCTAAAAATATAGGCAAAATAGATTTATGGTTCTTTGTGCACTGCATTTCCCCTCATTATGCTCAATCATTGTAATTAAGTTTTTAGTTATCAGCTTCAGTACTTTTGGAGTTATGCTCCGGACTCAAAAAATGGGGACGGACGGACAGACGAGTCGGTTTCTATATGCCACCCGAAGTTTCTTCAAAGGCATAAAAATATAATGTTGTCCTTTTAAAAATAGACATGCAGACGTGTGATATAAAGAGTAATCCTAAATGTGTAATGTCCTCGTCTTCGGATGATATACCAAATGCAAATATACCTGTTTCATCAACGTTAAGTCCACCTTCAATGCCCCCAAAAAAGCTGAAGTCATTAATTCTGGCTGACTGCTGACTGGCACCTGTGAAAGAACCCCCTTCTTTCTTCTGCCTGTTAATTTTGTTTTTTGTAACTTAATTTTTTGGCCTTACGTTTCATATTTGCCCACAAGGGGACCGTTTTATCAACATTGGCGTAACGGCCCCCCTGGAGTTAACGGACTGATAAAAAATTAATATGGGCGTAAGTTCGTGTATGTTAAATTGTTTTGAGCAACAGAATTTTAATAGTCTGTTAAGCAACGGTTTGTTAGTCACTTTAACGGAGCGTTAACTTAAAGTAGCGTTTAATTTAAAAATTCAATTCAATGTAAATTTTAACAGTCATTCGAACAACTGGGTCCAGTTCTCATATGTGTAATATATGTAGCGTGAAACGTTTTTTTTCTTCCTCCAGTGGTTTTCCATTGCGCGTGACAGATTTGACTGAAATTGCTATTTGTCCATTTTTTGTCTCTAATACCTCGCGACTCATATTTCATACTATATGGACCAACCCTTCTCAGACCGTCTCTTATTACAATATTGTACTCATATTAATCAGTTAATGCATGTTATCTGTGGAACAGATACGAACGATATCTCAAATTACAAGCAAATGTAAATCATGACATTGTGTTCAAACAGAAACACATTAATATTATACCTTTTACCCGATTAGGTACTATAGCGTAGCGAATACGTTTTTATTCTGACTCTTCAAAATTGGGCGTGATAGATGCGATCAGTATTTTTGTATTAATTGCCATGTTTTATAGGTGTAAATGGCAACACATTTTGTTTAAGATTGTACCTATTTTATGTTCTTCAGTGGGTTTTTGAAATATAACGGTGGAATATATCCCGATAAACTCCTGTACACTCATATCAAAACCTGTTACTCGGGTTAACGTCAAAAAGTATACCGAGTAACAGGTTTTGATATGAGTGTACAGGAGTTTATCGGGATATATTCAACCGTTATATTTCAAAAATTGTTGGCTTCGATACGCTATCACGTTAATTTCATTCGTGAACGTCAAAAGTAGTTATTTTCACTCGTGGCTGCGCCACTTGTGAAATTATCACTTTTTGTGCCCACTCGGTGAAATTATGACGTGATATTAGACCGAAACCAACAGGTATCCTCTATTTGATTATCAAAATATGTAACAGAGTTTGAGAAAATGGACAATTTTTTATCAATGGTTCACTCTACCGGGAAAATGTAAACTATCTTGTATCCAGGTATTTTATTTAGGGGGATTAATATTTTATATTATGGTACATATTTCTACTCATAAACGAGCAATATGGCTTTTCCAGTTACTAAATTAACATTGATGTAAGTACCTACTTAGTGAGATATAGGCTAGATAACATACACTTAAATATTTTTTTCTTTACAAACTTCTCAACACTCCTTATACTCTACAGTACTTGAAAAAAATCAAAGATTACGTAAGATACGTTGTACATAACTTTATAATTAAATTCTATCTACGTTCCAAAAGTTATGTATCCCTATTTTATAATATTTTTAGAATTAACAAAATTGAAACGAGAAAAGTACAAATAAGGAACAAAAATGAAAAGGAAGAAACAAAATACTTCAAATCTGTTTAAAATGAAACATAAATGGGTTCCTTACACGATCATTTCAGTGATAAAAGATACTCAAAAATACTTTTTCGTTTATGTTTTACTGTGAAAGTTAAGGTTTTTTCGATTGGCAGGGTCAACACGTTACTCATCATTTGATTTATTTTAAATTTGTACTACCATTCGTAAAAAATATCAAATAGATCTATACAGCTTGTTTCGCTATGTATTGATTTGGTCTGAAGTTATGTCTTAAATAGATAGTAAATAATGGATTAAAGAGTATTATAATGTTATTAATCAAGTGATTTCATATTGGCCTTGTTATTTGTCTGAGGGTGGTCGTATTGGCCCAAGGCCGAGGGCCAATACGACTGCCCGAGGACAAATAACAAGGTCAATATGAAATCACTTGATTAATGATAATTTTATTATTCAACTTTACAATATTGGCTAAATAAATAAGAATATAAAGAGAATCTAACATGTTCATGAGTTGTGGATAAGGAAATCCCACCCAAGGGTTGAGATACGTCACAAAAATGAGGCTCTGCCGAGCTTTTTTGGACGTATCTCAACCCGAGGGTGAGATTTCCTTATCCATAACTCAATGGACATGGTAGATTTATTTTCTCACCGTTTGAATCGCATTTTCACACAAGTAAGAAGAAATAAATATACAGGAGGGGGGTGAAAAAATGAAAATCAACTTTTTCTCGAATTTTACTTCAAAACTGTTATGGATGGATAGAAATTGATCTAACTAAGAAAATGAATACCCTTAACCCTATGTTTATTTCAATAATAAAAATGTTACAGTCATTTTTCGATATCAGCATGAGTCTAAAAACAAAATGGCGTCGTTTAAAAATCTAACGGAAGTGACTTCTCCGTATTGGCCCTCTCTTTTAAACCAATCAGAATGCTTGAATTCCATATTGGCCCTGCTTTTCTCGTATTGGCCCTGCTTTTCTCATATTGGCTCAGTTATGCTTTGTATTAGCTCTACCTGTTTCATATCATGTGTGCAATTGATCTAATACAGAGTGTACTATTGTAAAGTTGAATAATATAACTATAGGTGCTACCTATCCACGGGAAAAACCAGATGCATTAATTAATTTGAATTGTTATCATACTATATAGGCCTACAACTTTCCGTATAATGGTACGATGACGTCCATTAAAACGCTCGGTTCGTGGTCAGTAGACGCTTTTTGAATACGCACCGCATCGATTACCTCCCCTTACAGCGGGGGGAAACTGCGCTTATTCAGCGTTCCTCACAAAATTGGAGAAATACT
The DNA here is from genome assembly GCA_022818135.1 of Saxidomus purpurata. Classification (NCBI taxonomy): domain Eukaryota; kingdom Metazoa; phylum Mollusca; class Bivalvia; order Venerida; family Veneridae; genus Saxidomus; species Saxidomus purpurata. Next base: position 31,509,026 of record JAFMSR010000017.1, read on the forward strand.
TTTACATATAATGAATTTCTTTTTAAAAGTTTTTTAAAAAATCATTAAGTTTAACAACCAGTTATCAGCTGGTTGTTGAAGAATGAAAAAAGGGAGAAGAGTTGTTTTCGGGAATGTTTTAGTCATGACCACCGGAAGTCGAAATCCAAAATGGCTCCTGTATCGGAGAACCTAAATTCAACTTGGACGTATATATATTGAAATTATTGTAAATTCATTTTACACTTAATTCATCAATAATTTTTAATGTACGTGTAACTTAAGGACGGGAAAAACCCGGTTTTTCCCGTAATAATTGTCTACAATTTTCTCCATTTTTTTGGTTTGTAAATAAAGTATTTTAGTAACACGAAAATCAGATTTCTAAAAAGTAATTGTTTCTTCTCCGAATTAAGGTCAGTTCCTAAAACGATGTAGAACTACACACGAGTAAACAATGTTCGATAGTTTCAATTTCATCGCTACAATAAGAACATAGATTACTTTCTTTTTTCTGTATTCTATGCAAAAATGAAGTTGAACTACCAAAATGTTCTGGTTAATTTTTTAATTGAATTTGAAGACTTAGACTAGAACTATCACTGAATGTGATGAAATATCAACGCACACCGCTTTAGTGGATTAGCATTACAAGTTTAGTATATTAGCATATGTACAAACAAAACGTATTCAATGTTTTCGAAGCACTGAGTTGGTCTGAAATGTTTTTATTTGCAGTGCAATGACAATGGTTGCATTATGAATGCACGTGGCACTTAAAGTGGATTACTTGAAATAAATTTTCGATAATGAAATATTCTTATTTCAAGAAAACTTTTTTCAAGTGGGAACAGACTACTGTTTTTACTCTTGCCTGCGACATATCTGACGGAAATCAGTTGAGAACATCAGTCGACGAATTTTTTTGCGGAATAACATATCGCTCGGATATGGTTAAATATATATATTATTTTAATTGCGATGGAATTTCAGTGGTCCGCGATCGTTTTGGGGTTTCGAATCAAGATGTTCAGTTGTATTCATATGCTGTCGCTTATTTAGGTTTCGGTTGTTACAGTGTTATGCAACATGGCTATCAGTATGGCATACTTCATATCACGATACATGTATTAGAATTATTTCCGGTAACTGCCGAAAATTAGCATTTGACTGAACACCAATAGATACAGTAAAAGTTAGGTAGGTGAATATCGACGGGAGCCGTCTGTATGTTCGGTATAATTTTAATAAAACGGTTTGCTTAACGTCGTATTCTCTGCAGAAGTAAGAATGACAGGTGAGTCCATCATACATTGGACTGGTGTAAGGGTTAAGCAAAGGGGCCTAGAAAACTTAATATTGCCCGTTGATGAGACAATTAAGTTGGTTGACCCTCCAGTGAATGAAGTGGCAACATTTCCATTTCGTAATGCAAGGAGAAGGTTCTTCCGTATTCTAGTATAATAGTTATGAATTCAAACAAAACCTTGTGACCGGATCGCATCTGGGGTTAGAGGGGTAGGGGTGGTGTCATCAGGACATAGGTGATATTACTTGTTCAATATATATTGTCAATTATTGTTCACATCATATTAAAATAACGTAAGACTGTTTTCAACGCGAGTGTTACTCTTATTCTTCACAAGGTACTTGTAAAATGGAATTGAATTACATTTTACATTAACATTTATAAGTAAAGCAAATGCATGATAATAAAGGATAAATAGATACAATCATTTAAATTTAGGTTACAAATTGAAAACGATTTAAATAAAATTGAATGAGGTTAAAGTGGTATGACCCTTTATCGTTTTACCTATCTATTATCTGGATATTGCCTGCGGGTAAAGTAATTTCCTGTCTTTGTTTCACGGACACACGTTTCTTGCATACGCAGTATTGTATAATATATCGGTCTGTACCCTCTGAAGCTTTTAAAAACATTTTACAGTATATAATTTTTTTAGTAAGAAGTGTTCTTTTAAAAACATAAATAAAGTTAATTCCACTCCGGCGAGGTTTCGATCTCTGATCTCCCGCGTGCCAAGCGGGGATACATTACACTGCGCTATCGAGGCATTGAGATTTAGAGCGTATAACTTTGTTATTGACCAATACGTGTACAGACGTTTTTTTCGGAATGGCCGTACAAATTTATGTAAACAAACGAATTTAACTTCCCAGACACTTTAAATAAGAAGTGGACACATCATAAACTTGGTAGTTTCGTAAAGTATATTCAACTATCTGTTAGTAGTCATTCGTTTAAAATCGGCTATTTACGTAAAATTTAGACTGGTTCGCGATCTCAAATCAAAAGACCGCTTGTTACAAAAGAACACACTGTGAAATCAGTTTACAGTCTAAAAGGAGTTACGTCACCCCATGGAAATTTTGCTTGCTGCATTCCAATATACACGCCACCTTCAGGTGGCGTGTAATAAAGGAAGGGTAACTCTGTAGACACCGTGATGACACATGAAATTTGACTTAATTCCCTTGATTTTTGTGATATCGGTCGTGGTCATTATAGTTCCCCATGTGTGGCAGGAGGTAATCCCCAGCACAGCGCAGAAACGGATGAGACGATGGGAATATCATATTACGTCCTACCAAATTTATGCTCTTGAATGGCTCACCGCAACCACAGTATATTTAAGACCTTAAACAACTTTGAAGACAGACATCGAAAATCTTTGACACGGTTCTCTCGGGCAGGCAATATAGCTTTTCACTATATGGGAAGCATCGTACCCTTATAAGCTTTTTTAAATAACGCTGATTGGAAAGATATTTTTTTTTGCATTTAGTGACCTTGTTCTTTTGTAGTCATTTACATCACCAATTGATACGTTTTATTTCTTTAACTGAGATATATAAGATCTTTCCAAAATATATAAACAAGCAAACTTTGTAAACACAATAAAATAAGATGTCAAGAATTTGTAAACTACGGTGTTCAGTCAACCGTAATTTATTCTTGGTAAAGCAATGAAATATGAAAATTGCTAGATTAGATATAGTTTAGGCTGTATCTACACTTTTAGCTCACAGGTGGAAGGAACATACCTTTGACTTTTTTTCTTAAGCTAATGCTTTTTTCTATGCATTTTAAAATTGATATCAGAATAAATATAAAAAAAAATTGAAAAATTTTTTTTTTCTTCATAGCTCTTTACTATATACAAGGTTCCCAACACACTCTGTATGAAAACAAGCATGTCGCTCTGAAAAACTCTTCGATTTCTTTCAAATTTGAGTTACGTTAAACAAATTTGAACGAATTCTAGAGAGAAATGATAGAGCTTTAAGAAAGAGTTTACTTCAATGGAAAATTCCAAGCCGTTTTCATTCTACAAGGAAAATACCAACGCTGATATAGCGATTTTCGCTAAAACCAGAAAAATGTCACACATATTCCGACAGTGATTTTCGCTAAATTCTCCACTAATATTGCGGTACTGCGAAAGACAACCATTAAAACAAGAAATATATATTATTAGACTACAAATCATGGCGTAGATCGTACCTTTACATCAATGTGTTCGATACTACAGCGGATTTTTCAGTTTTTGTGATTGTCAAAATGTATTAGCGGCCATGAAGGTCCGAGAGGTTGCGCAGTGATTTGTAACAGCTATTCAAGGACATTATCAAAACATATCCGAAGGCGATTGAAAGTGAAAGTAAAAGCATTTAGTCAACAAAAAATGAAAAATCCGCCGTAGCATCGAACCCATTTTGAGTAAAAGTACGATCTACGACATGATTTGAAGTCTAAACATATATATTGCATGTTTTGATAGTTTCCTGTCGCATTACCGCAATAGTATTGGAGAATTTAGTGAAAATCACCGTCTGGAAAATGTGTGACATTTTTCTGGTTTGAGCGAAAATCGCTCTACAGCTTTGGCATTTTCGCTTGTAGAACGAAAACGGCTTGGAATTTTCCATTGAAGTAAACTTTTTCTTAAAGCTCTATCATTTCTCTCTAGAATTCGTTCAAATTTGTTTAACGTTACTCAAATTTGAAAGAAATCGAAGAGTTTTTCAGAGCGACATGCTTGTTTTCATACAGAGTGTGTTGGGAACCTTGTATAGAGTAAAGAGCTATGAAGAAAAAAATTTTTTTCAATTTTTTTTTTATTTATTCTGATATCAATTTTAAAATGCATAGAAAAAAGCATTAGCTTAAGAAAAAAAAGTCAAAGGTATGTTCCTTCCACCTGTGTTTTAGCTTATTAAAATTTAACGACAAATACGCTCCGCTGCATTAACTTTATTTACTAATCTTGAAAATAGAAAAGAGAAAGAGAATACAGTAAACTCTGTATAAAACAACTCCGGATATACCGAAAATCCGGATATAAGGAACATTTTTTCTCTGCCCGAGTTTTTTTTTTCTTGATTTATTTTATATGAAAATGTTATGATATTATGGATATTACGAACTGTTGATATAAGGAACACACTCAAATGAGTTCGTTATAAACGGAGTTTACTGTAATAGATAAAAATAAACAATGAATGCGAACTGCACTCCATCTGATTCAAATGTAATGAAGTGTAACTAAGGAATGAATATTTTCATTCTCAGAATGTAAGAACAAAATATTTTCAGTCAGAATTTAGCACAACACTCTCCATACATCAACAAGATAAAACCCCAGAATCAATCCACCGACTATGATAAGTGAAGAACACCAAGTAAGCTAAATCGTGAAAGCGCATAATAACAAAACACGAAGTTGAAGAAAGTAACAGGTTGAATTAGCGCTTCCCTGTGGTGGCTGATTTCAGACGCACCAACACGCCAGTACATAATGGCAGAAATCAGTCACCATACTTCCCATATACATGTACATGTACCTGTCTGATTTGTGTTTATAATCTTCGTAGCATTATTTACCACAGGTTAATGGTCCAGTTTCATGTTTTTCTCTCCAAAAACATTTCTTTTTACACAAAATAAAAAATCAATAATGATAAAAAAAAAACATATACAACACAACACAGTAATTACTTTGAAATGCTATATGGGATTTAACTTTGAATACTTAATCAGAATTCCCACACTTGCATACTTATAAATAAATGAACATTTTACAGTTTTACCTTAGGCCTTAATTATTAATAACACAATAACTCTACAGACGATTTTCTGCAATTAAACTTTTAGATTTCAGCTTACTTTCAAAGTGGTAAATCATGGAACACGGATAATCACAATTATATTATTTCGGATAAAAGAAAATAAGTCCTGTATGATTTGTTTTTGTTAGTTACATATAATTATTCATGGACTATGTCAAGTAAATTAGTAAAACATGGATTATTTCTCTTTAAACTTAGCAAGTGGGAAATTTCTGATTTTCAAAATGTTCTACAAGAAATACGAGTTACCTCCCGTAGCGTAACTGTACCAGGTCATGAATATGATTCTGTGCAAGGATTTTTTATCTTTGATTTTTTTTTGTGTGAAAAATAAATAGAGCTGGACCATTAAAGGGACATACCCTTTAACTGATGCCAAACTAAATAACCTCAAAAACATAAATAATAAAATCTTTGGAAGTATTATAACTTAACTTAAAAGTTTCAGTCGTTATCGATAAAATCCGCGGTTTAAAATACAATGTATGCCGTAACCCGTAGAATTGTTGTACTGTACAATTAATGGGTGGATGCAATTTATTACATAAGGCCTCTATATTGATTAATTGTGGTAAAATGAGGCAATTTTCGGCATAGTTTCATTCTTTGAGATTGTATTTATTTATCATTTTACGTCCATTGAGCACATTATCTATAATCAGCTAGATGTAGGGTATGTCCCTTTAACCTATGCTATATACACCACGCTGTGTGTCAGTCGTCTGCAGAGGTAATCATAGCAGTGTTGACTGTACTCGTTTATACATTTAGGATTTATAAACAGGGTGAGTAGTGCATTACTGAATGACTTTACATTCGTTAAGCTCAATCATTTCCCTAAAACATGACTGCGCAATTTTCATTCGCTGCGGTTCTGTTCGTGTTTTTCGGATGTTCCGTTGGATTAAGTAAACAGGCCGAATTTTCAGCGGTCGAATTTGAGCAGAAAGTTACGGATTTCGTTCAGGATGGATTAAAATGTCATAATAACCCGGGTTTGAGCCTCTCAGTTGTAAAGGATGGGAAAATCGTGTTAGCGAAAGGGTTCGGACACAAGACTATGGACAAACTGGAACCAGTTACGAACGAAACGTTGTTCGGCATTGCGTCATTATCCAAGGCTTTTGCAGCGACACTTATCTTGAAACAGATTGAGGAAAATGACTCGTAAGTTTCCTTTTCCGTTTTCTCTTGAGATGAATAATTATTGACCAGATCTGATGTTAAAGAGTTCAAAGGCATTGGTTTTAATGATATTTACATGTACACAACGCAACGTATAGGTCATTTCATAGTCATAATGATACCGCTATACCGTTTTGTTAAATTTACTTCATTTAATGTTTATCAATGTCTGAATATGAGGAATTAATATTGTCAAGTTTTGCAATACCATTATCATAAATCCCATGGTACTGATCATTGATCACTGCGATCTTTGTCGGGAGATTTATCCTACATTGTATAAATAGTGAACTGTATTGTAAAGTCTGCAGATTTGTAATAGAAAATAGTTTTGTGAGACTGGTGATCATTTGTTAATTCTACAAAATACGACTACTTTTTTATTTAGATACAGTTAAAGGGGCACTCCCTACATGCCCTATATACTTGTAGCAGATTATATTCTCGATACATAGATTATGTGTCCAATGAACGTAATATGATAAATAAATACAATTTCAAGGAATAACCTATGGCGAAAAATGCCTCATTTACCACAATTAATCAATATTGAGGCTTTCTGTAATAAATCACATCCACCCATTAATTGTACAACAACAACTCTTCATAGATTATTGAATGGTTTACGGCAGTATATTTTAAATCGCTGATTTTATCAAAAATGGCTGGGAATACATAGCTGAAACTTTTAGGTTAAGTTGTAATACTTCTAAAGTTTCTATTATTTATGTTTTGAAGGTTATTTAGCTTGACATCAGTTATAGGGTCCCTTTAAGGTATCTTTTTTTTTCAAGTACATGTATGTAGCTATACATATACTCAACCGGTTTAGAACGCAAAAGTGGCAAAATATTTATTCTAACATTGTTACCGTGTTTCAAATTAATTCAAATTTCATACACAGCAATAACAATATAAAATTGAATTCTTGTAAAAGTTTCAATAATTCATCGCAAAAAATGACTTAAATAGAAATAAAAACAATAGCAGCATTCAAGTAAAAATGTTGAACAGGGAAATCTTTGCGTTTCTAAATCGGTTAAGTGTATAGGTCGCATCATGCACATACATCTTTACACACGTTCCGCATCCTTGACAGAGCATTTACGGTTTCTAGCACCAGAACTCTCTCTGATTGAGAATGTTTTTACTATGAACCCTGCTTCATACCTGACTCTTTATGTAATTAAGTTGGCAGAAGAATGTCTAGTACCAGCAGATACGTAATTAAACTACACGTCTGTACATATCTAAACTGCAAAATATGGGTTTCTAAATTTCGAGTTAACAATTTCTAGTTTCGAGTTAACAATTCCGAGTTTCAAGTCAAGAATTTTGGTTTTCGAGTCCAAGAACTTCGATTTTCGAGTCAAGAATTTCGAGTCAAGAATAAAGAATTTCGAGTTAAGCATTTCGAGTTTCGAGTTAAGAATTAAAAACTGTCGACCCATGAAAAAAGAGCAAAGAGCGCTTCAGTTTGATGACTAACCATGCGAGTTTGAGCACATGGCCAAGTCAGGCAATGCTGGTACAAGTGTTTATCGAGTTTATCAAAACACTTTACATGTTTATGTACCGTTGCCATGGAGTTAAATTAAAAACTATAATTACTATAAACTTACAGGAAACCTGAGATTCCTCATTTTATATACATGATACATAAACATTGCATTCCACCTGGCCCCGTGTTTGTAAAAGTTTCTTGAGCACAATCTCATGCTCAGAACGAAATCATGCTCAAGTAATAAAAAGTCATGTCAAGTTATATTTATTTACATAGTCGGGTTTAATATTAAGACACGTAAGATCAGGAACAGACATTCTGATTATTATAATGGAATACGACTTTGTAAAAATATTTATTTTGACAGGGCCTGATTCTAACGCTCTGACGTTATAACGTCGTTTCTGATTGGTTAGGTCATTTACATTTGTGGCGGCTAAATAACGTATATAAAGTTGATAAAATCGAACGACCGGTAAAGTCAGCCCGGTTAGGTGAATCGGTAGAGCACGAGACTAGTTATCTCGGGGTTACGGGTTCGATTTCCAGGTACTGAACAACTAAAATTACTAACAGTCTTTCGAATGATACTTAACAACCGAGATCCCATATATAGGTGCTATACACCTGGCATGTATAAGAACCATGTGTGTCTCTGGAATTTGGACGCTTTCAGTTCCAAAACCTAAAATAACTAACCTCTTCTGGAGGCGTTGGTCGTATGATCAACGCTAAAGCTCTTATATACATACTTATTCCTGTAATATAGACCTATAACCTATACATACAATCAATAATGATCGCATATTAGCGCATTGTGCGTTAGAATAAGATTAACTGTTAGTGATTTTAACCATAGGAGCTCGAGGTCGGGATTATGCTTTTTCCGGCTATGTTTTGTTATTTTACATTTATTTAAGAACCAAGCTAACAAAATATGATCTTATTTTCCTCGGATCTTAACTTTCATATTTTACCGCTGAAGTACCCAGTAGACTGAATAAAGAAAAGGAGTGACATCCGCCATGTTATCCAACACAAACTGATAAATATTTCCGACCATTTAAAATCGTAAATAAGTCGCAGATATCAAAATTACAGAATAGTTAACCATATAATGGTGATAATTTAGCTTCACTTTTCATCATGATATCGTCCAAGATACTATTATTGGGTTCCTGTTTTTTTTTCTCTAGAAATAGCATGAATAGATAAATGCGATAAGTTCACACGCCTGTAGGCTCAAAACCCTTTGAGATGCTGAACGTTAGGCCTACTGCTTTTTTATTAGAGACACTTTTTTATTTTCCTTTTATTTTACAGACTATCCCTGTCGACGCAAATCAGAAAAATACTCGGACGAGATGACATTTTCAAAGACTATCTCAGATCGACATACACTACACTTGAGGATCTATTGGCGCACCGGATTGGGTTACCTAGCAACAACAACATTCGCCTTGACGACAGCCTTACCCGGAAAACATTACTCGAGTATGTAATTTACACATGTATATATACCTAGTTGTACTGATTGAGAAAAGGTCTTTTCTGGTGTAATATACTCATTATATATAAGATCAGGAAAAAATATTACAACCGTTTATAGCGTCTCGCGCTTTGGAAACTCTGATTTAAACTATCCATCCTGAGTCCGAAATACTATACAAAATGAAAATGAGACTGACTTGTCTTCGATTCGAGTTTAGTGGCGAGCGTTGTCTGTGAATGCGTGACGTCACGACCTCCGAAACAATGTTGTTCTTCGTTGTCATCGGGTTGTCAAAGTACGCAATTGTTTTCCCGTTTTCGTTAGAAATTTATCAAGTCCATTTGTGATACGTTTATGAGATTTCCCAGTCACTCTCTTGCCATATATTTCTCAAAAATGTTTTCTTCTGTCCTAAAAATGTAATTAAAAACATTCACAATTCTTGTTCTTATTTGTACAACAGTTGCGCGGATTGATTTCAATCGGGTAATCGCTCGGCTTTTTCCGTATAAATAAAAAAAAATCTACGGGAAATCCCGAGCAATATTTCGATTGGGAATGATATTTTGCTGAATGTCGTGCATGTATACATTGTATTTCCAGCCAGGGTTGTACTTAATCGTCCCATTAATGACTAAGGCAATTCATGTGGTATTTCCATGTAACATGTTTTCAAACAATGTCAGATGTGAACTGATTGACATTTACACCAGTTATAAAAACCGCCGCACAAAAAACTAAGATTTATTAGCTCTACTAGAACTTATGTCATGTTGGTTCGTCCGTCGTCCGTCTGTCCGAGTATACTGACATTTGGATACTAAGGTGGCTTTAGAAACAATAAGTAAGAGTGCATACATGTACTATTTCATGTCATTCATTTCGTAAGCTATTTTTTTCTCTTATGTGGCTGAAAGAACAATAGGTTGCCACATAAGTATCATATGTTAGAACATCCGTCTGTCCGTAAACTTTTCCTTGATAACGTTTTACAGGTCGCAATTTCCATTTTACTTTCATGAAACTTGCTGATAAGGATCACTGCAACTTGTAGATTATCCTTATTGCCTTTTGGGGTCAGTGGGTCAAGGTCACAGTGTTCTCCGATAGTGTTTCCTTGATAACATTCTACAGGTCACAATTTTCATTTAACGTTCATCAAACTTTCTCAGAAGGTTCCCTGCCTCATGTAGAGGATCCCTATTATTTTTTTTATTTATTTTTTTTTTTGGGGGGGAGAGGTTGTCGGTGGGTCAAAGGTTAAGGTCGAAATGACTCCTGTAAGATTTTCCTTGATAACACTCTAAAGGTCACAATTTTCATTCAACTTTCATCAAACTTGTTCAGAACGGTTACCTTCATCATGTAGATGACCCCTATTGATTTTCGGATCAGTGGATCAAAGGTAAAGGTCACAGTGATCCGAACTTTGAAAGTCTTTTCCGCTTAAAATCTAGTGATCTATTTGACCCACAGCCTTTAAACTTCATAGGATGATTGGTCTTACTGAGAAGACGATCTGTACTGTTTTTGGGGGTCGGTCGGTCAAAGGTGAAGGTCACTGTGACCTCTGTTAGCTTTTCCTTGATACTTTTGCAAAAGATTTTCACAAAACTTACTCAGAACAGTCCTGTTAGACCAGAAGAGCGATACTGTCCCGTTTGGGCCTCTTGTTTGTTTACACAAATACATGTGCTTCTGTATGGCACAGCTTTGTTTAAAGTATATTACATAATTATATCATTATTCTGACATGTTATTGTGTTTATTACATGTTCATGTTATTCTAAGTGTTATTGTGTGCCAAAAAAATCTAACTTTCTTCACACAACTAGGAATTCATTTCATGATAAGATTTACAAAATTAAAATATAAGAAAATGAAAAATGTATTAATTGTGCTCACTACAAAATGCAGGTAACGTAGCAGTACAACATGATTAAGCAAACAAAGCACCTTATGATATTGATTGAAATTTCAGACAAAAGTGTTTGTTGAGTTAATAGAACTGTATGTCAAATCCTCGTTTAGTCTTCTTATAAAGCCAATGAAAAAGACAAAAATGTTTTAAAATACGTAGTGATAACCAATAACACAATATTCATAATCATACGCTGTAGTCGTGATAAAAAGATAGAAATCACGATCGAGAATATTGGCCGATATCCCCTACCATACTTTTGTGCGTATTAAACTTTGAGTCAAATTCTTCTGTATATTTATGTAACTATCGAGATAAAGCTGTGATGTAAAGAAAATACAGGAACGCCCAACCTTGATAGACTTATTTTTATAAACAGGTCAAGCAGATGCGTGTATTATATACTTCTCCACGCAGAAATCTAGTTAAGTCGGTAACAAACGCCTTCAATACTTGCAATTTTTGAACTTCTAACATCGGTAAATAGCCCAAAACCTGTAACAAAATCTATTTAAACCCGAAAAAAGTTTCGATTTTTTGCGTCTGCATGTTTCGCGTCTTTATGACGGACAGAGGCAAACAGACGGTAATGTAATGTCTTTCTGATCTCTTGCACTGTGTATGGGGGTGGGGCTTCACTGTGATATATCTGATGAGAACAATAGAATAAATTTGTCATAATACATGTATTACATACCTATACTGCGATTGCAGAGTTGCATAACGTTTGCAAAAGGTAGGAGTAGATCTACTGTTTTCGAGAAAAATTACGTTGCGTTACCTCCGAGAAATGACGTATTATCATTTTGAGTCAACAGTACACTGTCTATTTTGTATTATGGCACATTTGCTTTGTTTCGCAATGGTAACTGTTCTTTATTGAAGATAGATCATGTTCTCTATTGCAGATAAATCGCAGTAAAGCCCCGCAGAAAACCCTCTACCGCCAAACAGTGCAAATTATCAGAGTAATAGATATACATGTAGTACTGTATGCGAGAATAAGTATAACCTCCTAGAAATGACGTAATTATTCGAGTCGACAGTAATCTATCTATTATGTGTTCTGTCGCACTATTGTGACTGTTCTCTTTTGTAGATAGATCATGTGTTCTATTACAAATAGATCACAGTTATAAGCTCCGCCCTCATACACAGTGCAAAGTACAGTCTTTTCCTATATAGATGTATGCAGTAGCCATACTACAAGCATTGATATAGTAGACATTGTTTTCCTATAGATAGAATCTATATGCAATAACCTTAGTTCAAATGACATAAGCATCAATATCTATATAGTATTAGCTGTTTTTGCAAATCACACACTCTTACTTTTTTTTCAGTCGACTGAAGTTCCTCTCTCCTCTTGGAGGGTTTCGAACATCGTTCTTCTACAGTAATCTTATGTATGGATTGATTACATACATTTCTGAACAACTCGGTGGCAAATCCTGGGAACAGCTGGTAAAAGAGAAAATATTTGATCCGCTGGATATGACGTCATCATCATTTGTGACGACAGCAGAACCTGAGAAACTTGACCTTGCGGTCGGTTACCAAGACCGTTATGGGACGCTCGTACCTGTACCGTTTGAGTTTAGCAGGTAAATAGACTTTTATTAGACCTATGTAGCCTGTAATAGATAATTGCCGTTTTAAATATCATATGTCTCTTGTAGGTCTAAAGTTATAAAGTTAGATCTAGATAAAAAAAAATTAAAATGTTTTAGTAAATCAATCTTAAGAGATTCCTGGAACATATCTGTTGCCTGCTGGAATATTAAAATTGAAAAATGTTATAAAGAAATTGGTCATGATTGCTCAAACACATTTTAAATAGGCCCGCATATAGGCACACATGTCTGAACAATAAATGGTGTCAAAAAGCCATTATTGCTAACACAATTATTCCGAGTGTTAAAATGGATGTTTAAAATCGTATACAAATTGAAACCATACTATTCGGTGCCTTTTTAGACGTTGGGGAATGCTGTGTGGCTCTGGTTGTGTACTGAGCAATGCCGTCGACATGGCACACTGGATGATGTTCCACTTGACCAATGGTCTGAATAGTAAAAACGAACATGTGCTTGACGCTGATATACTAGATGAGGCGCATTCGGCTCAAAACAGTATATCCTATTCTAGTAATCAGAAGTACTACACACGACCTGTCACCCCAGTAACTCTAAGCCATAGCAACTATGGTTTAGGGTGGAGGCTTGGGCATTACAGAGGTAACGCGCATTAGTTAGATCTCTATGTCAGATTGTTTTTATTTCTCATAGTAAAGTTGAGTTTTCTGCAACTTTTCAAGAGTATTATAATGATTATGGCAATAATAGGGGATCTTTATTTAACGAAGGTTATTTATTAAGTAAACAACATGTGATACCAAACACTATTACGAATATCTTATTTTCAATGAAGCCTTCAAACATTATTTAGAAAAAATACATTATGCAAGACAGCAGCGAGAAACTGCAAGAAGTGTGTCACAGGCAGTCACATAATTAAGATATATACTTTACATGTATGTGTAGAAATGAATAAAAACATACGGCATGTACGTCTCTAAGAACTGTCTTCACTGTCTTACAAATGTTTAATTAAATTCTTTTAAACTGTACAAAGATGAAGACGTGTTGATATTCAGTGGTAAATCATGACATGCTGGTCAGTATATACCTAGTAAGTCGTTGGTAATTGGCAACTTTTCTTTTTAATCAAATGTACATTTACTCTGCGATATCCGGCATGGTTTGGAAGGCAGCTGACCACGAGAAGCAACTTTTTTGACATATGAAACTGTCTCCGACTCGATTCAAACCGGCGACTTCTATGTTCTTTGATTACGTTACTATCGATCTAGTAGCTGCCAGAAAACCCACATTATGCTTTCATATATGTAAAGGTTCTTCTCTTTTCAGGATTTCCAATAATAGCACATACCGGATCCACATACGGGTACCGGGCCATGTTGACGCTTATTCCAGGAATAGATGCAGGAGTATTCACTGTTTTAACTGGAGATGATCCTAGCTACCTATTCCGAACCAACCTCCATCTATATATTTCTGACCTTTTACTTGGACATGACCCATGGCTTGACAATAAAACCATCTGCTCATTTCCGGAACCATGGGTAAAGAGATCGGACAGCAAGCCAAAGAACAAACCGCGCACTGACATTGCAGCAGATAAACCATTGTCTAAATATGAGGGGATATTTTCAAACAAAGCATACGGCGATATTGAAATATACCATAATCGCTCTGCTGGGTTCCTAATGGCAGCATTTGGCTTTGGAGAGTTTTTACTCTATCCAAAATCGTCAGCAGACGAATTTTTCGCCCAAGGATATGGACTTCTGGAAAATGTTCGAGACTTTTCTACGCTTCAGTTCGCATTCAGTCGAGGAGAAGTAAAAAATCTCACCATTCCAAGTATGGAATCCAAAGACCCGCCAGTTTTTCATCGAACCCAAAGAAAATTATCAACCACAAGCGAACGTGCAGAAAGTAGTGTGCGTCTTACCCAACATAATAGCACTACTACAGTGAGTTCGAAACAAGACGACCCGAAAAGTACCAACGGTGTTACTGCTACAAACCACATGCCTGCCTTTATAAATGTATATATCTTACTTATTGTTTGTATGATGCTAATTAAAGTGAAAACATTTCAATGAACGGTATGGCTACACCGGCGAGGCCTGAAAGAAGAGTAAAGCACGATATTAGAGGTAGTTAGCGATTTGGAATAAGATGTACTAAAATAACTGTGACTTATTTCTGAATGCAATTGAACCTCTGTTGATGATCCCATATATCCTGCTGCCATCTGCTTTCAGCAGCTAAATCTGATGTATTCCATGTTTATATTAGATGCATATTCATTAAGTTGCGTTGCATTGTTTTTCCAGCTCCTTGCGTCTTTCTTTTATTCATCTTTAAAAAAGTGTTACCGCTCAGTGCTTCACTGTATATTTAGATATGTTTATTACGGTCGGTTCAAAAGCTTATGTTTTACTATTGCAGTCTTTCCGACATGAAATAAATCTCATATTGTCTTATCTTATTAAGTAGTCACCTACACTTTGATAAAGTGACTGATACGTCCTTCGGACGACAGGTTTCTGACGGTTTTTTCAGAGACTATACTTTTACAATTTTACAACTTAAAATCCAGACACTATCATGTGCAGCGAAAGTATTACAGCTGAGGTCATTTCCATTGCTTGGACATATTGCTACTATACCGCTGTACAAGTTGGTTCTAACTGATATCGTAAATATGGTGGCTGATTTCTGCCATGTCGTGTTTTCGACTTGTCGTGGTGGAAATTCAAAAACACGAAACATTTTAGTTTGTTTACTTTCCGACTAGGCGTGGCGAAAAACTGAAAGATTGAAGGCGAAAATACGACAAAGCGCGAAAACTCGATGTATTTTATTCTAGTTTTCGAGTTGGCTGGTTTGAATGCGTCACGGTGTCGACTGTACGCTCCGTCAAGTCGTAAACACGAAAACACTCAATAGGTAATTGTCGAGTTTTCGTTTGTTTTCGACTTTTCGCCCCGCAAAGTTGCAAACATGACATGGCAGAAATCAGCCACCATACGTTAAAGATAAATTTTGCATAGATTATAACAGCTGTTTGTATTTTGCAAATATTCGTTTCCAAACAGACTGCTTAATTGTGTATTTAGTTTTAAATTTTAAGAGCATAATATCTGATCCGTGCATGATAATTCTAGCGGGAATCATATTTGCAGTGGCGTCGGTTGGAATCTTTGTTACATCTTCCAATTTTTTCTTCTTTCTATCTTTATTTTAGGTAAATGGAAAACGTCCAATTTTGTATGTACATTTATATTATAGTATTTTCTAATGAATGTACTAAAGGGTCTTCTCTACATCGCCACAAAAGAATGTTCTCACGGTATGGCGTACAGTACTTACCGTAGACTGGCAATAACGAAATATGCATTCATTATTTTCTAAATCTGATTTGATTTGATTTGATGAGAATTTTATCAAGGTCCGTCCAAAAGAGCACTTATGTTAGCTTGGTACCTGGATGAGACCCTGGCATGTCTCCTGTCATGCCTAAAAAACTAAATTTAGAAGCCAGAAATAGGAGAAATTTACCTGACTGCAATTTCCAGCTAGTATAGCCAAAGGTTGAATTTGATTGCTTACCAAAGAGAAGGCCAATCACGGCGACCGATGAGATCTAAGTGTGATTGACCTTATTTTCTAAATCATCGGTACCCAGGTTATACATACCATTCATATATTTCGTAATAGACCGTGGGTTCCAACGATGCATTTTCTATAAAAAAAAAGGGATGGGCTGAGGAAAATGAAACTTGTGTTGTTACATGTAAAGTAGCACCGAAAGTGTCTCTTAACACAGATAGGCATACTAACTTTTACAGTCCTATGTCGATTAAAGAGACATACCCAATAACTGATGTCGACTTCAAAACATATATAATAAAATCGATGGAAGTATTATAACTTAACCTAAAAGTTTCTGTTGAAGCTATGCATTCAAGTTATTATCGTTAAAATCAGCGGTTTAAAATATACTGCAGTACCGTAAACCATTCAATAATCTACGTAGAGTTGTTGTTGTACATTTAATGGGTGGATGGGTGGATGCGATTTATTACAGATTGCCTCTATATTGATTAATTGTGGTAAAATGAGGCATTTTTCGCCATAGGTTCTTCTTTGAAATTGTATCTATTTATCATTTTACGTTCATTGAACACGTAATCTATGTTTCGAGAATATAATCTCGAAATTGGGAGTGCCCCTTTAAGCGGTCAGCTCGGTATCCAGATGTTGAAGAGGAGTATCATTTCACTCTCATCTGTCAGTTCCTGCAAAGTTCTTATATATTTTTCCCCAGAATTTCTTATCAGCATGACATTATAAAAACAATTCATGTCAGGGAGTAACAGATAACATCTCGAGATGGGTTTTACCACATGTGATGTAGAGTCTAGTAAACTGTACACAGAGCATTAAAAATGTGAAACTAGATCTACTTTCGCCTCGGAATAATGTTTGAAATGACTCCCGAAGTATTGTATATTAGAGTTTTATCGTTGATACCGGTTTCCCACATGACCAACGCCCCCAGACGAGGTTAGCTATTTTAGGTTTCGTCAGAGGATAGTACAAGAAACAGAAAGCGTCCCAATTCCAGAAACACCCCTGGTTCTTATACATGCCAGGTGTATAACACCCATACATTGGACCTCGGTTTTTAAGTCTCATCCGACAGACTGTTAGTAATTAAGTTGGTCAGCCCGCTACCCCGAGATTACAAGGCTCGTGCTCTGTTGAACCGTATATGTCCCGGAACGTATATATCACACGTACCGTAAATATAACACGTGTTTAATGTGACATATTCGTTTGGTCATTTTTGACAGTTTACACCGACACGTATATGTCTAATAGGTTGTGATATTCAAGTGCATGAAAGTACAAATTATACTTTTGCTTAAGTCATTCAAGGAAGAGGATCGGAACCGATCCACAGGAGCCGGCCATGCAGATATATCAAGTTTACTCTGTGTTTAAGTTCCAATAAGTGTTGATCGCATGTCGGTTTGAATGCGTCACGGTGTCGACTGTACGCTCCGTCAAGTCGTAAACACGAAAACACTCAATAGGTAATTGTCGAGTTTTCGTTTGTTTTCGACTTTTCGCCCCGCAAAGTTGCAAACATGACATGGCAGAAATCAGCCACCATACGTTAAAGATAAATTTTGCATAGATTATAACAGCTGTTTGTATTTTGCAAATATTCGTTTCCAAACAGACTGCTTAATTGTGTAGTTAGTTTTAAATTTTAAGAGCATAATATCTGATCCGTGCATGATAATTCTAGCGGGAATCATATTTGCAGTGGCGTCGGTTGGAATCTTTGTTACATCTTCCAATTTTTTCTTCTTTCTATCTTTATTTTAGGTAAATGGAAAACGTCCAATTTTGTATGTACATTTATATTATAGTATTTTCTAATGAATGTACTAAAGGGTCTTCTCTACATCGCCACAAAAGAATGTTCTCACGGTATGGCGTACAGTACTTACCGTAGACTGGCAATAACGAAATATGCATTCATTATTTTCTAAATCTGATTTGATTTGATTTGATGAGAATTTTATCAAGGTCCGTCCAAAAGAGCACTTATGTTAGCTTGGTACCTGGATGAGACCCTGGCATGTCTCCTGTCATGCCTAAAAAACTAAATTTAGAAGCCAGAAATAGGAGAAATTTACCTGACTGCAAGTTCCAGCTAGTATAGCCAAAGGTTGAATTTGATTGCTTACCATAGAGAAGGCCAATCACGGCGACCAATGAGATCTAAGTGTGATTGACCTTATTTTCTAAATCATCGGTACCCAGGTTATACATACCATTCATATATTTCGTAATAGACCGTGGGTTCCGACGATGTATTTTCTATAAAGAAAAGGGATGGGCTGAGGAAAATGAAACTTGTGTTGTTACATGTAAAGTAGCACCGAAAGTGTATCTTAACACAGATAGGCATACTAACTTTTACAGTCCTATGTCGATTAAAGAGACATACCCAATAACTGATGTCGACTTCAAAACATATATAATAAAATCGATGGAAGTATTATAACTTTACCTAAAAGTTTCTGTTGAAGCTATGCATTCAAGTTATTATCGTTAAAATCAGCGGTTTAAAATATACTGCAGTACCGTAAACCATTCAATAATCTACGTAGAGTTGTTGTTGTACATTTAATGGGTGGATGGGTGGATGCGATTTATTACAGATTGCCTCTATATTGATTAATTGTGGTAAAATGAGGCATTTTTCGCCATAGGTTCTTCTTTGAAATTGTATCTATTTATCATTTTACGTTCATTGAACACGTAATCTATGTTTCGAGAATATAATCTCGAAATTGGGAGTGCCCCTTTAAGCGGTCAGCTCGGTATCCAGATGTTGAAGAGGAGTATCATTTCACTCTCATCTGTCAGTTCCTGCAAAGTTCTTATATATTTTTCCCCATAATTTCTTATCAGCATGACATTATAAAAACAATTCATGTCAGGGAGTAACAGATAACATCTCGAGATGGGTTTTACCACATGTGATGTAGAGTCTAGTAAACTGTACACAGAGCATTAAAAATGTGAAACTAGATCTACTTTCGCCTCGGAATAATGTTTGAAATGACTCCCGAAGTATTGTATATTAGAGTTTTATCGTTGATACCGGTTTCCCACATGACCAACGCCCCAGACGAGGTTAGCTATTTTAGGTTTCGTCAAAGGATAGTACAAGAAACAGAAAGCGTCCCAATTCCAGAAACACCCCTGGTTCTTATACATGCCAGGTGTATAACACCCATACATGGGACCTCGGTTTTTAAGTCTCATCCGACAGACTGTTAGTAATTAAGTTGGTCAGCCCGCTACCCCGAGATTACAAGGCTCGTGCTCTGTTGAACCGTATATGTCCCGGAACGTATATATCACACGTGTGTGATATATTCGACCGTAAATATAACACGTGTTTAATGTGACATATTCGTTTGGTCATTTTTGACAGTTTACACCGACACGTATATGTCTAATAGGTTGTGATATTCAAGTGCATGAAAGTACAAATTATACTTTTGCTTAAGTCATTCAATGAAGAGGATCGGAACCGATCCACAGGAGCCGGCCATGCAGATATATCAAGTTTACTCTGTGTTTAAGTTCCAATAAGTGTTGATCGCATGTCGTATACCTTGGACTTTCTTGGATAATCACGTCATTGCATTTCGGCTCTCCACATTACAACTATATACATGTATATACCTATATAGATGCCTCCCAAACATCGTTACATTTCGTTTTTATTTGCCTTTTTCTGCATGTGAGATATTCGTTTTCGTGTTCCTATAAAATTCGAAGTCAAACGTATACATATTATGTGCCATATACGTTTCACGCGAAGACTATTTTCGACCGAATATATCACACGTGTGACATATGCGGTCGAATTTTTTCTCTCGTGTGATATATACGTTCCGGGACATATACGGTTCAACAGTGCTCTACCGATTGAGCTGACATAGACTCCCAAAGAAGCAGGTTTTCAAGTTTTATGAGATATTCACTGTTACAGGTGATAACCTTGCTTATAAGCCGTTGCTTAATATCAACAGCTGTCTTGGAAAATTTCATATGAAGATAAATTTAGGAAATACTTGTCATTACATTTATTTTAGACTGGCATTCAGTCCTTACATTTACTTCTTCTGTTGCGAGTATCTGTGTCCATTTATTTCTTACAATTCCCCTCCCTTTGCAAAATGTAAGTGAGAAAAAAAAGAACTGAAAGGATTTTGCTTGAAGTTTTAATGAAATATATTATCATATAGCCTGGTGGCGAGGCTACAATCATTTTAGACTTGCCACAAATTTGAAAAAGTGTTTGAGTCACTCACAACTTACGTACCGAGCCTTGATGTTCTGTCCAATTACCCCAAGAGTAAAATAATATACAGATGAACTCAACACATACTTATAAACTTGACTTGATTGATTATATAATGATTAATAGTACAAGTGTCGATTCTTCTATGTTCGCTTTATTTTATCAATGCATTAGGTTTTACAACACTGCGTATAGATCTCATTATTGCCGGAATTGTCTGAACAAAAACGAAATAAAAATTAAAAAGTAAATACAAATTCACCGCTTTAATGATCGTATATTTGAAAATATTGATTTCAGTGCATACTTACAAGAATTCTGCGTTAATGCGTGCTGTATTGGTCTTCTTTATAAGCGCCTGTATATTGTATGCAAGTTTTGATTACGATGTTGCGCATTTTATTTTGCTGTATTTATAACGACAAAGTTGTTCATTTTATCTTGCTGTATAAATCAAAGAATCTCAAAAAACGCAAAAATGAATAAAGTTATAAAAATGCAATATAGTTTTAACGACTAAACATTAAGCAAACATATTATAATCTTGCATGAAAATGGTTATTACACACAGGGGACAATGGCACTATACGTTACATGTAATATGGACAACATTTGATTAGACCTCGGGGGAACACCGGCGATTTGCAGTAGTCACACCATTACGAAATTAAAACAAAGTACTCAATGAAATGAAATGGATTGGTAGTTCATGAATTAGCATAAAGCGTCCAATGACACGGAAAACATATGAACAATATAGTTTGCATGTTAAAGAATGTCTTTTTTTCATCAGTATTCAGCCAATAAACATCCAAGAAACCTTTACATAGTTCAGTAGAATAGGGAACGGTTTTATCTGCATGATTAGATTATATTTAAGTCGCTACTATTCATCGTTTCACTACATCACAAAAAAAGTTGATTTCTTTCCGCTTTAGGTATATAAAGGTTTAGTCAGTAGTGAAACTGTGTACACATCTTCTATATGGTAATAATAATAATGATAATAATAAATTCTTTATTTTAAGCACATGTAAACACATTACACTTATTTACAATTACAATTTTGTTTTGCAATGGTGCATTATCTTAAAGCAAAGGAAGAACTCCTGCGTGCCTCATTTTTATGTATAATTTCCTATGGTATTGTTTTTGCTTAAATCTGTATGTACCAGTTACTTTGAGCGATCACTTTAGATTTAAACATTGACAGCAGCTAAAATAATCCTAAGGTCATGCCGGTTACATCGCATTTTTTTCTTATTGTTTGGACTGTACCTTGAAAATTATTAGCACATCACATTTTGTTTCTTATTGTTTGAGCTGTACCTTGAAAATTATTAGCACATCACATTTTGTTTCTTATTGTTTGGACTGTACCTTGAAAATTATTAGCACATCACATTTTGTTTCTTATTGTTTGAGCTGTACCTTGAAAATTATTCGCAGGATTCTATAGTAATTGGGGTTCTTCATTCATATATATAACAGTACATGTACACATTTTTGCATTTTATTACAGTAAATGTCGTGAACTACCGAGACTACCCATCGAGCCAGTAAAAAGTGGTCTTACTAATGAATCGGTCTTATAAGCATGACCGTTTAACTATGAAATTGAGGCTTTTGGTTCCGAAATCGAGGGTGGTTTTAATATCGGGTGGTCTTAATAGCGGAACATCGATGCGCTTTCTAGCTTTTTTAAAAGCTAACCTTGTAATAAATACTTCAGACTTGTTTATATGCAGAACACATTACGAAGCCATGATGCTTGACAGCTTTAGTATTAAAGGTATAGTAATTCTACAGTTTAAATGAATGATATTAGTTTATGACATGTAGGACTGAAAAGATTTAAAGTTAATTACAGTTAACAGGTGATGCATAATTACTTTGGTTTTTAATAACTTTTAACTTCATGCGATATGTTAATGCATAGAAATAATTAGTTATATATTGTATGTATTAAAGCTGGTTACATGAAGAAACTCGGGGGAAAATACACTTTGAGCTCATTATTGATCGATTATAACCTGAACAATGCGTTAAAGCAAATACAGAAAATATTATCAGAAGACAGCACAGGCGTTCCATATATGACAGTGATCCGTAACATCTACTTTCCAACTTTATTTCATTTTATCTCAGATCAAGACAATGTAGTAAAAAATGAGAAAACATAATAGATAGTACATTAGTATCAACAAAGTCACTAAACGTGCACGTAGTAATCACACATAATGTGGGAGAGTAGCCCAAATATACAGATATCCAAAGCTTTATACAATTGTATGGACAAAAGCACTGCGATATTTATATTCAGTCTCAACTTATGTTCAGCCCATATCTATTAACATTCTTAACTTAAAATTATTTATTTCATTGGTATCAATACTTTTATGTTAGTGTTAACGTTTGCTACAATCACAATTGAGCAATGATATTCATCTTCTATCGAGCTTTGACATGAAGCACATAGTTACTATAGCTCCTCATACACTTTTGTTCCAGATTCCGTCTCACTATCAGTACATAGCAAAAACTGTTCCCGACGATCAGCAAGGAATTTCCAATAAATTATTGATGTGAATTTCAACCACCGTATAAAATGCAACTGGGAACTATCTCACGTATGTGAATCTTTTTCATATCGTTAACGTATTTCTTACTTTTACCCCACAAAAAGTAAAAATGGTGAACTGTAAAGGTAAATTTTCTATTCTTCCGAATTCGTTTACGCCTTTTCAGTTCTGCACATGCACATTTTGAAATTGGCGGTAGAAATGAAATTACCTTGCAAATATTCTTTATAACGCCTGCTTTTGTGAGGAATTTTGGATTTATTTTATCCATAAAGTATTGAGAATTTGGGACGTACACGGCATTATTCTCATCTTCTTTAATTTGACCTTTGAAAAAGTATGGAGAGTTACTACCTAGGTCAGTCTTGGTTTTCATCGTGTCTGCATCCGATATTCCCATGTACTTTATAAACTGCTGTGTGGTGTAAGCGGGGCCTGTTGTATTTGGTATATACCCAGTTGCCGGTGCTGTTCTTAGATTCCACAAAAGCTGTTTGAAGAAAGGATGCTTCGGACGACAGATCATCACACCATTGACCATATGAAATGGTTTATGTATCACCAAAACACTCTGTTCAAAGGGGACGGTGGGCAGTATACAAGCATATTTAATCGTAACCCTGTCTAAGGGCCGCAAGTTATCCGTATCTAGATCAAAGTAGAAGCCTCCAAACTCGTATATTACAGCATAACGAAGTAAATCTGCTTTCCTAACACTGTTTCCAAAGTCATTGTATATGTTGACCAAATATGGATGATACTTCTCAATGAGTTTGCGTCCCGATTCATATGTCCAAAATCTATATTTCCAGGATTGGTTATTTTTAATGAATGTTTTAATATGACGCTTGTACATCATTGGAACATACTCGTCTGTAAATATTTGATGTATGATTCTCGGTATGCGGGGTGATCTACCTCTGACCGTCGGAAAGTCTATTTCTTCGTTAGACTGAAAGGGCGATTCAGTGCAAAATTTGCCTGCATTTTTGTCTTTTTTTACAAGATCAAACCTTGAAGTTGCGTGGGATTTACGTCTTTTGTAGTCGTCTTTGACTTTACTCCTGTCAACTTCCGGGGAGGAACGGCTTCCTTGTTCAGACTTTAAAATGGGTTGACTGTTTAATATTGAGAAACCAGCCTTTTTGTATTTGTTGTTGACTTCCGATATGGAATGATAAATGGTTTGACTTAATATCACTGCTGTTTTGTTGTCTATTTCCATGTTAGACTTTTTCACTTCCGGTGAGAGACGAAACGTTTCCATGTCATATTTTTTCACTTCCGGTGAGAGATGAGACGGTTGATTTGAGTTTGAAGTTGTTTGATAGTCTGGTCCAAGAAATTCTTCCTTGTCAGACTTGTTCACTTCCGGTAAGGCAAGAAATGTTCTGTTCGGACTCGAATGTATTTCCTGGCTGTCAGTTCCTTGTAAGAGAAAGGTACAATACAATGTATCATAAGAAGCTTAAGAAGTGTACTACTACTCGGATACTCTCATAATAGAAAGTTTCCTTGACAGTTTGTTTACACAAAATTCAGTTCAAATAAAAGAGGCGTATAATATATAAATAAAAAAAACATTATTTTAGTTTCGTTTAGTTTCTATTTATTTTTTTTTAGCTCGATTGTGTAGAAAGCTTGCAGCCTATCTAGTCACTCTCGAGTCCGTTTCCCGGGCTCGAACCCGCAACCTCAGCGACAGGCACATTAACCTCTACAACATCGTTCCCTAAAAAAACTGTAAAGTGTTTAAATACGAAAATACATCGCCGACGGTGTCAGAAGTTCCCCTTATAAGAGGCGAGATAGCAAAGTAAATGAAATTAGGGACTTCGTGATGATACTTTATACTTAGATATTAATAAAAGAAGTTCATGCATGTATTAACTTCTTGTTTCGAATCAGACGGTGTTTAGAAAAGCAAGTTTAATGTTTTAGACATTTAGCTTGTAAAAATAGTACTTAAATACATTTTATCTAGTGTTTGCAGCGTTTTTTATTAAACGTTTAAAACAATAGCGGACCTATATACACACGAAACTAATCTACAAGTATTAAACATATTAAGACCTGAAGTTTAAAATGAAAAGACTTCAAAACCGCGACGAAAAAATGACTGTGTTTGTCGATTAATTGCTTGTGTCATTGAAAAGAAAAGTAAATTATATATTTAAAATGATGCACAATGATGTATGTGAATACTGTATTCGACACCAGCGTCAAAACAACTACTGGATGTAATGAAAAGTGTAAATGTATCGTTCCTTTTTAGGCGAATCAAATCAAATTTTGTTTATATAATAATTAAACGGTTTCTTGTGCTTGTGTAAAATCCGTTGTGTATTATTTCGTGCCTGTTAAGCCAGCTAACCTTGGTCAATTTCTTAAGTACAGGAATATAAAGTTAGATAAGGCAAGTGGAGCCTCCGTGACGCAGTGGTAACGCGTTCGCCTCAGGATCGAAGGTTCCTGGGTTCGACCCTACCGTAGCCATGTCGGTAGTGTCCTTAGGCAAGACACAAATAATTCCACATTGTAACTCTCTTTGAGGTTAATTCCATCTGGATAGAGTCTCGAGAGCGATTAATCTAAGTTGTAAGAACTTGTTTCTCAATGGAGAATAAAGAAATTAGCATATTTTTTATACATTGTATATGAGGCAAGACAACTATTCCGCAAGCATAGTGTAGGCTTTATTGTAATTAAATTTGAATATCTGTTTAAAGACTTTCTTCTTTGTCAACGGGCTGACAAAACAATATATCAACAAACAGGATTTAAAACAGATTCATATTAAAGGCATGCTTTTTAAGGAAAAGGCAAGTCATATAATAATTTGGTTTTAAATTGAAAAACTTGTAAAAGCTGCCCACTCACAGTTTCAGGTGAAAATTAAACATTTCTCTAAAATTATAAATTCAGGCATAAAATGTAAAAGGGTGGCGCAGTAGTCGAGTGGTTAACGCTCTGGTCTACCAATCCGGAGGTCCCCGGTTCGAATCCCGGCGGGGGCACTGGAAATTTCAGAAACCCTTTTCAGTGTTTCCCATCCATCAAGAGATGAACTGGTTACAAACCCAGAGGTAGTCTCATGTGTATCCGTGCTATATACACCGGGCACGTAGAAAAGAACCAACGGGTCTATTCGTAAATGAGAGCTAGCGTCTGGTACCCGGATTCACTTGTATCTGCATCTGTCTCTCTTCAACCTGTGCCTGGCAGGCGTCTTGGCAAGTTCACCCAGGGATATATCCCAGGGTTGACCGGGACTACATGTATATCAAATCAAGGAAAAGTGAATCGAGAGTAAAAATCTAGGTAGCTATTTGCAAAATTCTATTGAAAATGATGTTGAGATTTGGTTATATTAAGATGTTCAAAGGCATTTGTGACGCTTTATATTTTGGATGAGCGTCAATTTGGTAGGTAGTTGGTAGTTGGATATTCGAATAACCAACTACCTACTAGTTGGTAGTTGGTTATTCGTAATTCCCAACTATTTAACAGCTGGTGGTTGGTAATTCAATCAGCAGAATGAAATGTTCGAACACACCATCCTATTTTCTGAACACAGAATAAATCCTTCTGGTTGGTAGTTGGGGATTCACGCGAATAACCAACTGAGTCCCCTGGTGGATGTAGGGAGAAGGGGGTGTTACCATGTTGTAGAACACATCTATCTTGTTATATATCCATTACATTTATTCCGGAAAAATACTTTCTATTTTGACGGGAAAACATGCAAAGTTCGAATTACCAACTACCTTCTGGTTGGTAGTTGGGGATTCACGCGAATAACCAACTGAGTCCCCTGGTGGATGTAGGGAGAAAGGGGTGTTACCATGTTGTAGAACACATCTCTCTTGTTATATGTCAGTTACATTTATTCCGGAAAAATACTTTCTGCTTTGACGGAAAAACATGCAAAATTCGAATTACCAACTACCTTCTGGTTGGTAGTTGGAGATTCACGCAAATAACCAACTGAGTCCCCTGGTGGACGTAGGGAGAAGGGCGTGTTACAATGTTGTAGAACACATCTATCTTGTTATATATCAGTTACATTTCTTCCGGAAAAATACTTACTTTTTTGACGGGAATACATGCAAAGTTCGAATTACCAACTACCTTCTGGTTGGTAGTTGGAGATTCACACGAATAACCAACTAGGTCCTCTGCTTTATTCTGTGTTAAGGAAAGGGTATGGTGTGTTTGAACATTTCATTCTGGTGATAGTGTATTGAGTTACCAACTACCAGCTGTTATATATAGTTTGGAATTACGAATATCCAACTACCAACTACCTACTACCTACCAAATTGACGCTCATATTATTTGGAAGTGCATAATTTCAAATATACAGCTATACACGACAGGAATTCATACTGGAAACTTTTTATTTGATTATTCGTTCTAAAATATGTTATTTTCAGAGAGTTTTCACCAAAATCTGAGAGCGAGCAGCTTTAAGAGGGACGTACAGTTGAAAGAATTTCTAAAATCGGAGTATAAAATGTGAACGTATGAAAGATTGAAAATTTCAAAAAAGGAAGATGATGGATGCGCCCATTTTGAATTTGTGATGAGATAGTGCTGTAATTAAATAAATGTAGGTATAACTGCTAAGTAAAATACTGCAGCTTTCAAAAATAAATTAAAACAGTTATTAATAATCAATGCTACCAATTTCAGGTGAAAAACAATCAATAAAATATTAGTAAGTGTGGTTCAAAATTAAGTTTTGAAAAAGGGGCGTGTCTAATAGTGTGTATAATTTGCATGTGTTTGCTTATTTACTAAATCTAAGATTCCTCATTACTCTTTTAACTTTTATCCGATTTCAAAAATACTTAAAAATTGTCTTTAGAGCCGAAAGTTGTCCCTCTAAACATATTAAAATTCTGGGGGGGGGGGGGGGGGGGGGGTTTTTTTTTTTTTTTTTTTTTTTTTTTTCTTTTTTTTTTTTTTTTTTTTTTTTTTTTGGGGGGGGTAAAACAAACGTTAATAAAAGTTTAATTTTTATATAGGAAAAAACATGCTGTTAAGTTGAGCTAGTTCTATATACAAATGTTATGCCTAAGTTAGATTTTAATCAACGTGGAATAATAATTTTCTAATTGTCCTTGCCATTTCATGAAATTTGAATCAGGCCAGCGTAAAGACGTATTCACGTAAAAGTCAATCGAGATCATGTTTGTATTGCAATAAAATACACTAAACATATATTTTCATGTTAAGGTAAATTTGTTTTGTGTAAACAACTTGTCTTGATGATTTATGAGGGATTTGATTTGTATTGACATTTACGTACTGTAGTAAATAAAGCGATGTTCACTTTGACTGAATACTTTTGAAAATTGTTTTGCCGTCTTAAATACATTTGAACGCCGCATGCACACGAAATATGTCGTACTTTTTTCCATGAAAAAGCGTGTACATGTACATGTACTGCGCTTTGATTCCACAAAAAGAACTTTAATGAGCAACAGTTTTGCAAAAAGGTTCCTTAATACAGCTTTTCCTGTCTGCTATCTATGTACATGTATCAATCATATGCACGATTATATTAAATATCGCCATTGGTGGCATAACGTACCATATAACAAGTTAAACTGATGTCTTAATCAGCACACTGAATGTAGTATCAAATCACACATATAGCCAAGGTAAACGCGACCATACGTCCCGAAGTAATATAGAAGTTTCCACTAAGTTAAGTAATTTATTTCAAATAAACAACAGCGTTACATGTTCGCATGAATGATTTGAATATCAATTTAACAACGGGGCAATATATATCACTGTCCCTTTTGCACTTCGACTGAATGTCCGGTAATTTGGATTGCAGTTTGAATATCCTATAGGTTTCCTATTTTAAAAGTACAACTGCGAAATGTCCGGGACAAAAAATAACGCAGATTTATTATTCTTATGTGCTATATTTCCCATAAATGTATTTATCTTTGTACACAATAAATTCCTTTGGATGTATCCAAGAGAGAATATATGACTTTAACTAATCATGAGTTTTGGAATTATAATCCGGATAAAGCATAGCGGTCAAACAGAAACACAGACTGAAACAACTGCGCTTGGTGACATAAGGAAACAAACAATTGTGCAATGATACGTACCTTTATTATGCTGGCGTGAAAAGAAAACAAAAATTCCAAACGAAGTCAGAAGTGGAATATAAAGAATATGTCTCTTTTGTTTTGCAATTGTTAGATACATTGTAATCCAATTATATGTCATTTGTGATGATGTACTGCTCCAGTGAACAAGTCATTATTATGCATGAGCTGTTGATGAATTGTTTGCTTAATACATTAACATTTGTAGAAAGTGGTCCTCTTTTTTTTCTACGTTAACTCATAACATTGCTTAGTTTGATTGTTTTAATAAACCTCTAACATCTGTGTAAGTTGTCACATGTTTACTAAATTAGTTATCGGTACGGTTGAGACTTGTGCATCAGCACGATTTTAAATTATAGCATGACGATTCAGTCATCTTGCCCTTTGCTGGTAATTCATGCACATGTTAGTGCATTAGTAATTAAAATGAACTTTAATTGGAGTTGATAATTGTTAGTACAACCTTTATAAAACAGGAATACAACAAGACCACAAGTTTTACCTGGTATTGTTAGCTTGAAATTATGTTTTATTCATATGTACATGTGTAACATGCCATTATAAAAAATGTGTTACAAAATAACGGAAACGAATAAAACAAAACATACGAAATGTTTTTAAATTTGACTTGTTTTCACTACATTAAAGTGTCGATTCTTATACAAGTTAGCGGTACGTACAAAGACATGATAAAATTCAGGCACCACCTTTTTGGCCAAATCTGTATGAAACTTGGTCGGTCACGTGGCTTCAAAAACTAGGTCACCAGGTCAATTTATAAATGATTATTTGATCATGAAAGTTTATTTGACGGTTCAAAATTGTACAATCTTAAATATTTTCTGGTTCTACTTGAAGTATCACCATAATCATAAAGAGAAAAGCAAGCAGATGTGGAGCAACTAAACACATAAAATGCATGCAAATTATATGGACGGCAATCTTCATTTTTATTAGACGTTTTACGTTTTAATGATCTAGGTTAGCATCTACATTAAAAGACGTTTTGTAATAGAATATAGTAATAACAAGAAACTTTTAGAAAAATTGTGTACCCCCCCCCACCCCCACCCACCCACACACACACACACACACACACACAAAGAAATGTTGTGAATTACTGCAAAAATAAAACATTTGAAAGGAACAACGGGCCACAACTCTCCTATAAATAAGTGCAGCATTCACCTATCCACGTTTGTATTCCTGCCAAGTTTCAACAAAATCTGACAAACGACTTACCAAGATGTGGCTCCGGAGAGCAAAATGTCTGTATAAAACGGTTAGATCTACTTGAAAATAACGAACACAGTATGAAAAGAAGTATAAATAAAATTATAATGATAATGGGCATGGATCATTTGTCTAACCATACACATACAGTATACACAAAGTTTTAAGGAAATCAAGGAAAAACAAGTACCAAAATATGGCTCCGGGTGGATAAATAGCCTACATAAAATGGCTGTTTTAAAGTAACTGGATGGGTGTTCAGTAGAACACTTGTGGTGCCCTCTTATACTTTGTCAGAATAACCAATAATTTCGTGACAAAAACAAAATACAAAAATGGGCATAACTCTGTCAAATATGACCTTGACTTACAATACATGATGGCATCATGACTTTTTGTCATAAGCAATACAGTTTAAAAGTTTGATGAAGAAATCTTAAGAAACGGCAAAGTTATAGCTAAAGTCTAAGCACAAGAAAACGCATAACTCTGTCAAATATGACATTGACTTACCACGACCCTTTCGTTTTATAAGCAATACAATTTGAAAGATTGAAGAAGAAATCTTAAGAAATGGAAAAGTTATAGCCAAAATCTAAGTAAAAAGGGGGCATAACTCAGTCAAATATGACACTGACCTGCGCAATCACGACCCTTTTGCCATAATTTTTGAAGAATATCACGAAATGGCAAAGTTATAGCTAACGTTAAGTTTTCATTACAAAATCTAAAATACAAAAAGGGGGATAAATCTGTCAAATATGACCTTGACCTACAGCATTTGACAGCATAACGACCCTTTTGTCATAATCAATACACTTTCAAACTTTAAAAAATAGCAAAGTTATAGCCAACGTTAAGTTTTTGTGACGGAAGAACCAACCTATAAGTTTAAAAAAGGGGCACCTACATCTAGCAGGTTATATTATCGAAAACATAGATTATGTGTTCACTGAATGTAAAATGATAAATAAATACAATATCAAAGAAGAACCTATGGCGTAAAATGCCCCCATTTTACCACAATTAATCAATATAATAGAGGCTTTCTGTAATAAATCGCATCCACCCATAAATTGTACATCAACAACTTTACATAGATTATTGAATGGTTTACGGTACTGCAGAATATTTTAAACCGCTAATTTTATCGAACTATGACTGAGAATGCATAGCTGAAACCTTTAGGTTCAGTTATAATACTTCCAAAGATTCTATTATAATTTATGTTTTGGAGGTTATTTAGTTTGACATCAGTTATAGGGTATGTACCTTTAAACTAATTTTAACTGAAGTAAGGTTTTTCTAACAAACAAAGAGCAAATCCTGTATTGATGTATTAATGGAATCAGGTTGCATTTATAGGTATCGTCGTTGAGTAGCTGACAGTGTTTTTAAAAAAAATATCAGCTTAAACAATTGTTCAAGATTTACAGTAATTTCAGTCTTAACATGTTAATTTGCATGACTCTCCAAATCGAAATGATATTATATACAGGTTTAAAAAGTATGAACTTCACGATTGAATATATTATGAATGTTTTGTATTACCATAATTGTGTAAGAGCCTTATAGTATTGTACTATTGTTAACCTCATTATTTAATTGTTAAAGTAATGAAATGAGTGAATAAAGGTTCGACTTGACTTGACTTGGGGATAGACATACGACAGACACCTGGCGAAAACATTACATGTGGCTCACCTTTGAGCACTTTGTGTTCAGATAAACTTAAAAAATACCTACATGCTTCGTCAGCCTGGTTAGCCCAATAGGTAGAGTACGGGACTTGTAATCTCGTGGTTATAGGCTCCATTCCCGGGACTGACAAACTAAAATTACTAACAGTCTTTCGGATGAGACTTAAAACCGAGGTCCAATCATGTATGGGTGCTATACACCTTGGATGAAAAAGAACCAGGTGTGTCTCTGGAATTGGGACGCTTTCTGTATCTTGCACTATCCTCTTATAAATAACTACTCTCTTCTTGGGGCGCTGGTCATATGGATTATCCAGTACCAACGATAAAACTCTAATTACTTACATTTCTTACATGCTTCTAAAAAAGATACCCCGAAACAAAAACAAGACAAAACAAATCATTACAGAGATTTATTTTTCGCTTTAATCACATTAACTGGCAAGAAGTATTACTTCATATTTTTATCAACGCAAACAATATGCATTTATCACCATTGTACTTTAACATCAAAATATTCTAACAATATCAACATTTCACAATGAGACAAAAAAAACACATGCAACAAACATTATCTGATATGAATACGACATAAATCTATGAAAGCTTCAAATCAGTGACTCGCTAAAAAATATCATATACAACACAGCAATAAATCCTTAAACAGATATGGTTGCACTGATGAAAATTAGAAAATTGGGGCAACGATGGTGACGACCCGAAAAAACACTCGATATTAAGTAGGACATACCCTAAGTAGTCGTCTAATAGGTCTGGCGATACCCTCCAGACACATACAAACATGTATTATAGTTATGATAATTAGAACAATGTGAAATAGTGTTAACTACAATGCGGAAATTTTCGTGGCAATGCAAGGAAGACTTACGATTCTTAGGCCTTTCTTCAATGTGATTTATTTAGTACATGCAATACTTTATGTGCGTCACAAAGGGAGATCATTAAAATGGCGCAAACAAAATTAGAGCAGTATTTCTTGCTCATTGCACCTTCCCTCAATGTTCTCAATGTGTTTTTTCAAATAAATTCAACAAATTCCACTCAGTGTTCGAGTGGTGACTCAGACAAATACATATGAAAACGGAGATATTACCCATGTATATGACACTTTCTTACATTATCAATGTACTCAAACTTTATACTGAGTTTGAACTAAAATTTGTGTTTTGCACAAAATATTAAAATGTGACGAGTTGTATAGTTGCAAAAGCGAGACATGGAAGTAAAATGCTGACAAAAACGAGAAATGGAAGTTAAGTTAAATGTTGACAAAAACGAGACATGGAAGTTAAATGTTGACAAGAACGAGACACGGAAGTTAAATCTTGACAAAAAACGAGACATGGAAGTTAAATGTTGACAAAAACGAGAAATGGAAGTTAAGTTAAATGTTGACAAAAACGAGACATGGAAGTCAAATCTTGATTTGACTTAGCACTTTCTCTAAATGTCCAGAATCAGTAAAGTACAACTTCAACTCAGTTTCGTTAATAGTGTCCCAGTAATGCGTAAAATTGCACAAGTTAGACCCACGAACGAACGGAATGAAAAAGCGTCGAGCTGAAGTTAGCCACTAAATATTAGAGACCATTAGTTTGAACGGCCAGCTTCCCTAAATGCACACACCTTGTAACGCTCTAATTAACATAAAGCACGTACATGATATTTAAGGCATCAATTAATTACAGAAATTGTTTGGTAAAAAATCGAGACATTTCATTAGTATGTGAGATGTAATAGAAATATTTCCACGAGATAGTTTTGTTGTTACCTTCTCTCATTTA
The DNA here is from genome assembly GCA_022818135.1 of Saxidomus purpurata. Lineage (NCBI taxonomy): Eukaryota > Metazoa > Mollusca > Bivalvia > Venerida > Veneridae > Saxidomus > Saxidomus purpurata. The sequence continues at coordinate 31,543,213 of JAFMSR010000017.1, forward strand.
ACCCTGCTTCACCAAAATTAACATTTTGTATGTCTCACTTTATAACGTCACTGTCATTTTAAGCATCTGTTTCTAGCCTTAAAACCAGATTGACCTCAGATTATCAACATTTGTGTTTATAGCTCCTCAGTCTTTGAATTACAACTAAACTGTTACCCTGTTTCAAACATTCTTTAAGTTTGTATGTAGTTGTCCCTTCTTTTATCTTAATAACAAGCGCATTCTTTTTTCTTCAAAATATCACATAAAATACATAAGTATCACAGACAAAACAAGAGCTGTCCCTCACAAGTGACGAATGCCCCCGAAAGAGGTGCCTCACAGTCTGTGTCCTCTCCATGTGCTCAATAAATGTGGTATGTAATTTTAATAAATCCTTCCATGCATGACAAGTAATCATGCATACAGTATTCCATTACTTTAAACGCTAAGTGTGACCTTGACCTTTGAGGTAGGGACTTGGGTCTTGCCTGGACACATCCGCTTGATGTGCTAGACATTTTTGCCAAGTTATTTTAAAATCCTTCAAAGCATAATAAAGTTATAGTCCGGACACAAATATATGCATATATACAGGATTCCATTACCTATAAATTCTAAGTGTGACCTTGACCTTTGTGGTAGGGATGTGGGTCTTGCACGCGACATGTCGTCTTGATGTGCTAGACATTTGTGCCAAATTATTTTAAAATCCTTCAAAGCATGACAAAATTACAGTCCGGACACGAATGTGTGCATATATGCATATATAGAGGAATCCATTACCTTCAAACTCTAAGTGTGACCTTACCTTTGAGGTAGGGACGTGGGTCTTGCACGCGACACGTCGTCTTGATGTGCAGATATTTGTGCCAAGTTATTTTAAAATCCTTCAATGCATGACAAAGTTACAGTCCGACACGAATGTGTGCATATATGCATATATAGAGGAATCCATTACCTTCAAACTCCTAAGTATGACCTTGACCTTTGAGCTAGGGACGAGGGTCTTGCACGCGACACGTCGTCTTGATGTGCCGTTACATGTTGCCTAGTTATTTTAAAATCCTTCAATCATGACAAAGTTACAGTCCGGACACGAATTGTGATATAGAGGTTCCACCTTCATACTCCAAGTGTGACCTTCACCTTTGAGGTAGGGATGTGGGTCTGCACGCGACACGTCGTCTTGATGTGCTACATGTGTGCCAAGTTATTTTAAAATCCTTCAATGCATGACAAGTTACAGTCCGACACGAATTTGTAAGTGGGGACGCACGGACGGACGGACAGACGGACGGACAGACGGTGCGATTTTAATATGCCTCCCTTCGGGGGCATAAAAAGCGTATCATTTAATTGTTAAACTATTCAAATTACATATTCCAGCTATGTGACTTACACATATTACACCCATATAAACTCATCGACAATAATTATTTGACAAATAGAACATCACCAGTCAAGACAATGGACAATCATGATTAAAGCTGCAGTCAATGTGCCTACAGTGGATTCAGATATATTTGCAACCATGATTTTATAAACTCCTGAGCAAGAGGATGGTGGACCTAATAAGCACGTATACAAACAAAATATAAACTCCTGAAATATCTGACAAATAGAACAGCAGCCGATACAATGGCCAATCACACGTAAAGCTGCAGTCAATGTGACTACAATGGATCCGGAAATATTTGCAACCATGATTTTATTTCAATACTTCATTCACTATAATTACAATAAGCATATATTCATCTTTTCATACGGTGGAGATAGGTTGGACCTGTATTCCAAAGTAAAATCTTACTCAGTTTGAATGTCATTAATAAAACAAACAAAAAAGATACCACACCACTTTCTAAAACTCCAAGTCATGTTGCAACTACACTGTACTAATAGCATTGCATAATTTACATCTAGCTGACAAAAAGGTGTTTGCCGAGCATATACCTTCTTTCACTTAAAGCACCACGAAAATGACATGAACTGCGTATTGTTCAATCATCTAGGATATTGTTCTTTAAATTACATTAAGGAGTTATTGGCTGTTACTGAAAATCTCCACCATAAGTTTTCATTTAAGGTTGAGAAATGTATCACGAAACAAACATTGCACTGATTTCACTAATTGCACCTTTGTCACGTGGTCAAGATACCAGCGTGTGGTGTTCAGTTGTCCATATCCCGGCCAAGCCCAGTCCACTGGTCTGGTACAGGAAGGAAATATTTTCCCATGGCGTCAAGAAATCTTTTTCTGTACACTTCTGGTGAAACAACTGTAGGCATTTTCCCTGAATGGCAGAAACAAGTTTACAGCATATTTTAGCAATATTCTGAAGTTGAAGCAGCAACGAATTTTCTCAGTTGATATGCATGTAATTCTCAAACGGGAAACGATAAAATTATACAGAGTTAAAATAGTTTCGCGCTAAGCCATCGAAATGATCCTCAGTCATGAAGAGGTTTCAGTGACTTCATGGCGGAAACTGGAAACACTCCGCCACAAAGATTGTAGGAAACAAGATATAGCAACTTATTTTTTCTTAGACCGATCTCACGACCAAACAGTGAATCAGAACAATATACATAAGGGCTGTTAACTTGAGAATATTTCAACATCATATTACATTAAAGACAGTATTACCTTGCCCTCCAAAATTGGATTTCAGAATAGTTTCTAACTTTTTGTCCCAAGTAAACGTTCTAATATAATCTGAAATATAAATAATGATTAAATTAATGAAAAAAGTAATCTAATAAAGACTTCCCATTTAATAGGCAAGTCTATTTATATAGGGGTGTTTTTGCAGAATTACAATGCAAAAGTCTAACAACTTAACTGTTGCATTTGTTGTCTGCTCCGACGCTGACACTATGCACAAATTTTTTAACCTGTATTACATAAACAAGAGCTGTCAGAAGGACAGCGCGCTCGACTTTTTTAGTGCTTGCCAATAAAACAAAACTTTGACAGTTAAGGGCACACAAGACTTTAACTACTTTAACTAAGAATTTCTAAGTACAAATCAAGAAACATTTTCACAGAGTTATCTTCTCTTGCTTACAGATAGGTCTCATGATGGTTCATAAGTACTCTAACTTTCAAAGTAATATCTCAAATGGTTAACCCCGGGGGGGCCCGAGTTGGGGGGGGGGGTTTCTAAGTCTAAGTCAAAAAGGGCGGGGCATAATTCATATAAAATCCTTGACAGAATTACCTCTCCTGCCCATGTTTTGGGATCATGATGGTAAACAAGTATTCCAACTTTCAAAGTAATATCTCGAACAGTTTAGTCAAAAAAGTGGACTGGTACGAAAAACTTAACCAAGATTCTAAGTTGATAAAGGGCCTTAATTTTTAAACAAATCCCTGACAGAGTTACCTTCTCTGCCTACATTTGGGGGTAATGATGTAAACAAGCATTCAAAGTTTCAAAGCAATATCTCAAAGGGTTAAGGCAATACGAGGGGTGGATTTTACCCATATTCAAGTATTTTCTAAGTAAGGGGCAAAAAAGGGGCATAATTCTGTCCAAAATCTTGACAGAAATATGTACCTTGTCTGTTGATGAAGGTCATGATGGTAAACAAAGTATGGTTAGTTTCAAAGCAATACCTCCAATGGTTTTGAAATAAAGTGAGGGGGGGTAAGAAAAACTTAACCAAGCTCAATACACTTTCTAAGTCAAAAAAGGGCCATAATTCTGTCAAAAATCTTGACAGAGTTATGTACTCTTGTCTTAGATGGAGGTTATGATGGTAAACAAGTATGGTAAGTTTCAAAGCCATACCTCTAATACTTTTGAAATAAAGTGGGGGTGGTACGAAAAACTTAACCAAGGTGTGACGCCAACGCCGACGCCGACGCAGACGCCACGCCGACGCCGGGGGGGGGGGGGGAGGGCCCCTTTACCATAGAAAAGTCGAGCTAAAAATCATTTTGATAATAGTCCATAAAAATCCCCAGTCAAAATGCTATTTCTAAAGTATCAAAACTGTTTTACTTAAGTGACCTAGATTGTTCTAGATCTACAACATAAGATGCATTATAGAACTTATCTGAAGTCTAAATGATGCAAAGATTCTGGTAAAGCTGTGAGTCAAAACTGTGACCTCCACGGCGCTACATGTACCATGCCTAATTGTTCAAGAGGATCGGACCAACAGACTATGACAAACATATTTAAAATCTCCATGTTCTGATTGTGAGCTAGTAATAGCACAATCTGACTAAAGTTCACGATCTTATGAAATAGCGTAGCGTTACTTTTTGAGGAGATGATTTTAATCAGATTGGTAATAGCATGTATGGTAACAAACTTGATCTACATAACTTTATCCCTTTTATACATGAATCTTCTGACTTACGATTTTGGCAAGTCTATATCCTTAAATAGAAATGTTTTACAGAATTTCGATCAAAGGGCTAAAAACTTAAATCCTGATCAGACGAAAAAGTATTTTATAATTTTGTCGTCTGCTTCAGAATGTAGTCTCACTTAGACTACAGCCTGCAATCTTGAATGGGCATCTGCAACATTATTCCGGACACCAATGCATTGGGCAAACAAAAGTAACTAAACAGAAACCGTTTTGCAGAAAAAACCTGTTGTGAAAGATCATTTGATAAGTGTTACATTTAAAGAATTTAGAAATCTGTTTCGCGTAACAATCTTTGTCTAGCATGATGCAAGACTACAAAATATGGGAAAAGTCAGGTTTGTTGAAAAATCAGGGAATTATGTAATATTTGATTTGATGAGAATTTTATCAAGGTCCGTCCAAAAGAGCACTTATGTTAGCTTAACATCTGGATGAGAGACCCCGAATTATGTAATAGTGTTACATAATACTACTTATAACAAACGGGTACACGGAATTTATTCAGTTATCAAGATATTTCTAATGCCACCAAGAATAGACTTTTCATAGAAATGTTTCTTTATTTCAACAACATTAAATAATATAATTGTTAAAAGAGTCCGTGATCGTATATAATCTCTTTGAAAGTTTAATAGTATACAAAGGGAGGTAATTCAAATCGTTCTTCAATGAAATTACGTAACAGTTAATTGGTTGAATCATATACACTTTAAACACATACTAGTCATGTGAAATGCTCATTTAATCCATAACTTGACTGTAACTTTAAATTGTTAAAAATCCTCATGGTCCAGGTGTAAGTCCCAAGAACAATTCATCTAAGTTGTTAAAACTTGTTTTGCAAAAGAGAATATAAATGAACATTTATGATACTTTCGTCTCTAATCATTGCTGGCTTCTTATTGCCCAGAGATCATTCAACGTAAAAACCTGACTGGTTCATCGTCAAAACTTGAAAGTTCATCATCAAAACATCACAGGCTCATTGTCAAACCTGGCTAGTTCATCGTCAAAACCTTCAAATGGTCGAATCACTCTTTTAAGAAAGCTTGACAAAGTATCTTTTCACACAAACTTCAAAACACATCTCTTCAAATTAATCTGGTATCAGTAAAACTCTCATGTATTCAAGAAGGAGTCTGCATATCTCCGTATAAAATATAGTCCGGCTACCTGGCCACTGCCTTTAGATTTTAATTCTTTTAACACCAACTACTCTGTGAGTTTTACAAATGTCTGACAGCAAAATTTTTACCTATTATTCCAACTACCAGCTCTTTCTTCTGTTCATCCAGTCCAACCAGCAGTGAATAATCCATGACTAGGTTGCTGGACAAGAACTGGCTGTCATGACCAATTGCCAGCATCAGCATCGTCTTTGAATGAGACAGGATGTATAAGGGACAGTCAACACTTACTGAAACATACAAAATTGGCACTTAGATATAAAAGGTAATGCTAAATTCGAAGACTTTAACAAAGGCTAATCTAAAAGTAAATTGGGTTATATTCTCAATGATATAATTTTTCGCTTATATTGCAAATTTCCCACTTTATTTATTCAAAAATCTCAAGACAGATTAATTTCACAAAGATATACTATTAGAAAATTCTTCTTTACTTTATTTAGAATTAAGTAAGTAAGTCCGTCTGCTCACAAATACTGAAATTTTTCTTCATGCCATAATTACCAAATTTACAGTACACTCACTGGATAATCTCTTTCAAGACTCACTGGTGGGGATCGAACCCGGGACCCTCTGATCCTGAGGCAAGGCGCTATAGTTGTGCCTTCACAAGAACTACTGAGCATACAAATACTAAAATACTATATAGGATTACACGTACCTCCAGATTCCTTACATCTCTGACAGACAATAAAAACATCAAATGGTACAAGAATGGGAAAGCATGTTTTACAATAAAATACTAACCTCGAAGGAAGTTTTCATCCAGCAGCACCAGTTCTTCATCTCTCTTTCTTGTCGGTTTTACAAGTCGATTTCTCTCTGAGCCTTTGAGATCAAATGTCTGGAAAATTTTACATTCATTTGAGTATGTCACAAAATAAAGCTCTGTTTAAGCTACATATTTTAATAAAATATACTAACAAAACGTGTCTTAATTCTTCAAAATCTTCAAGCTTGAAAATAGTAAATGGTTTACTAAAGAGTATCATAACTTCATAAAGAAAAGGGTTTCCCATTTTGTTGTTTTTACATTAAAATGGGAAAGAAAAAGAAGTCATGCACTCAATGCCTCATACTTGTATAATACATGAAGCAGACACCAGAAGTTATGTGTACAAAGCTGTTTGGGTACAAACAAGGTATCTAGTACCAAATAATACATTTTCTCAAAGAGAGGAATGATTGTCTTCATCCTTCCAGAGATTCAATGCTGCACATTAACCAACGGCTGCCTCAGTATCATTTCTCATGTCTTTGGTATGGAACATTGAGAGAAAACCTCTGACTTCCTGCATATGGAGCGAAATCCTACTAATCAGCTAGCTATCAAGGTAGTTAAAAAGCTACTGGACCATTCGCAAGCTTTTTAGTTACATATTAAATTCCCCAACAAGTATTATATCAATCATAGACAGTAATAACGGCATGACCAGTGCTTAAGTAAAGCGGTTAGATTGAAAGTTGGATCAATATTTGCAGAGGTCTATACCCATAGGAACAAGGCTCCTGTGATCTGACAACCCCTTTAACCAGGATGGACTTTTTTGCCCACTCTTGGTTAGTTAAAGAAAGTAAATTCATATTACCTGAGAAATTGATCTATTATAGAACAAATTTTCTACAACCAGTAGATCCTGTTTCATGGCATTGTTTGTATACTGGTTCCGGAAGCCAATCCTGTACACACCCACTATCTTTGCTAGGGCTGTTGGTCTCTAAAATACAAAAATAGAAACAATCTTACTGATGGACTGTTTAAACCTGGCATGTTATGATTAAACCTTGCATATTCTGTCTAAACCTCGCATATTTCTGTTTAAACCTGGCATATTTCTGTTTAAACCTCGCATATTTCTTACACATAAACTATCTCATTTTTCCTTAGGGGTTTTAATGCCCTGTTTAGAAGTATTTCTGAATCAATTATTTACCGGTGGGTAGTTAATTCAACCATTGTATTATAAATTGGGTACTTTATATGTGATGAAAATTTCGCGATTGTAAGCAGACAGACTTGGTCACGAATATTAAATATTTGAAAGAAAAGATTCCAAAATTTTATCTATGTGAAATGATTCGTCCACAACATTTTTAAATTAGCCAAGAGGGAAATATGTGAAAATAGCGCAAATTATATCACGGTGAATGTTACCCAGTTTATAACAGATCTTAGTCTTTATCAAAATACGATTACATTGTGTAAACTGGGTCATGGTTTACTCTTAACAACTATCAGGCTAAAATATACTAACAACCATACTTTCTAAATTGAAATATGGGCACGTCCATAAAATTTAACAAGTCAACAATAAACTTCAGATCACGTAATATTATTCTACTTTCTGATAATGGCAACCATTCGTAACTGACTATTGTGGCCATATGTATTTACTTTGTGTATATTATACAAATACAAATGACTGACAGGGGCAGGCAAGTTGAAGAGACAGATGCAGACACAAGGGAATCCAGGTACCAGAACCTAGAGACCTCTTGGTTCTTTAAAGCGCCTGTCGGGTGTATAGCACAAAAACATGCGAGACTACCTCTGGGTTTCTAACCACTTTATCTTTAGATGCCTGGGTGAAAAACACTGGAAGACCTTTCTAACGTTTCCAGTGCCCAAGCCGGGAATCAGAGTGTTAACCACTCAACCACCACGCCACTACTTAACTGAACATAATGGATCATGTTATCACCTATCTCTTCACATTGATATTTCTACACACTTACTTGCTGTTTCTCAGCACTAGAGATATACTGGAAATATTCCGGACCAAATCTTTCGAAGACTTCCACTTCCATGCTGGACATCTGTTTCAGTATGAATCTGTCATCTGCAAAAGTTAATTCAAATAGAACAAGATATGATATTCCATTGAATTCAACAAAGTATTTTACTATTCAGTCTGACAAGTTAAAAATAGCTAGACTGGCAATTTTTACATTTTCCTGAGCCTGCAATAACAAGTTATTCTGCCTAATGTGATCAGCCTATCAATGGTTGACAAGTAAAATGAAACAAATTTTACCACTCTAGTGATATTGTCTCCCGTAGCAAAGGAGGATGTATATTACTACATATAAACTTTGGCAATATGCCAATTCATTTCACTTTTTTAAATGCAGAACATTTCTTAACAGACGTCTACCTGGGCATTTGTTTTACTTCCTGATACCACACATGTAAGGCTGGAGTGAAGTTGGTGGGCCTATATCATAATACTCGCTTATCATGGTGCAAATCCCATTGCCCGAGGTGAAACAGTGCATGCCCACAAACGTAGAACAAATTGGGTCAACCTTGATAACATAAATACACCTAAATTTCACCTACACATAATACACCCATTTTCAACAATACATGCATATATATACATTTGCATCCCTGAAATAAGTAACTATGATTAATGGCAATATACAGTATATGAATTTAAGATAAAACAATGCATACCATCAGTTTTACAGAATGATGAACCAGATTTGCCTCCCTTTGCTTCCCAAGGTTTACATCTGCTCAGTGATCGTATGTACCTGTAAATTATATAACTCTCCATTACCGGTCAGTTTTATTTGTCATCAAAAGAACACATATTTATGGAAAATGGAGCTTTTGTGGTTTTAATTAATTTTTGACTGAGAAAATGATGTCTTGCGTATCGGACAGGCACTTCCGTTGATTTCTTCCGTTCTTGAAAAAAGAGTCACTGGCAAGTATTAGCTGCAACTTGAAGTTTGGTGACAAATGTTTTTCACTTTATGTATTATCTACAGCTTTTATATCATTCAAACCAGTATCCAGCTTTAGGGTGTTCCTTACTGGTATCAGGTTATAAATGCATACGCTCAATAAACTTACGCATCTTCGCCGTTGGGAAATATGTGTTTCCTGAGATGTCTGAACTGCTCAGCGAAGTATACCTTGCAGTAAAACCTCGCCGTATTGTCCGAGAATTCTGTGAAAAAGAAATGTAACAGAATGTCAAAAATAACATACATTGCATTTTCAATTTTCACATGAAATTTTAGTTAACAATGCTGACAATTTGCAATGACTAATGAAAAAATCTCAATTTCTGGTTTTTCTGTTGTGGACATACATCCTCTGGAAACTGTTTCTCTAAAATCTGTTATGGAGAGAGTGTTAAAAAGCCCAGAGAACTCACTCAATCCTTTATTGTGTATATTAAGTATGTATAACATGTGATTTCTCAATACAATATTGTTTAAACCAAAATCTGTTGGAATATGTTCATGCTTAAATGTGAAAATATAAATATGCATGTATATCAGCCACGCAACAAGGCTTGATATTATAGTTTTTTTTGCATTTTAAGTCAAATACAGTGATGCAGAAATGCAATTTTTTCTTTATCAGATAAGCTTGAAATAAGACTCCACCCACCAGATATAGACTTCACCCACCAGATATAGACTCCACCCACCAGATATAGACTCCACCCACCAGATAGACTCAACCCACCAGATATAGACTCCACCCACCAGATATAGACTCCACTAACCAGATATAAACTCCACCCACAAGATACACAAACACAACTTCATCCATTTATACACATATTAATTTGTATTACTCACGTAGTTCTATATGATGATTTACTGCCTGTTTTCCATTTTTAGATTTATCACTTGCCTCCATCCCACTTGGCAATATCATGGCAAAGTCACCTTCGTCTGAAAAATTTCAAAACATTGTAACTGACATTCATAGGATCAGCCTACTGTAAACTGGGAAATTTAGCGTGAAAAAAGAATTCATAATTTGTGAGCAGACTTATTTGCTAATTATAAGAATTTTCAAATAGTGACTGTATGTGTGCAAGGAATCTTAGGCAAGATTCTTAAATCAATCAGCAAAGTGGGAAATTCACAAAAACAGAAGACAATTCATAGTGCATATGTTACCCAATTTATATTAGTATTTCCATGTGTAGGTTATACAGTAAACAATAAGCAAATATTAATGCTATATAGTACTAAATAGAGACTATTTTACTATGTGCAGGTTAGTAGTACTAAAATACATTAGATATGAGACTACTTTTACATGTGTGCACGTTGTATAGTACTAAAATAGAAGACTACTTTTACATATGTGCACGCTATATAGTACTAAAATAGAAGACTACTTTTACATATGTGCAGGTTATATAGTACTAAGATAGAAGACTACTTTTACATGTGTGCAGGTTATACAGAACTAAAATAGAAAACTACTTTAAATGTGTGCAGGTTATATAGTACTAAAATAGAAGACTACTTTTACATATGTGCAGGTTATGTAGTACTAAGATAGAAGACTACTTTTACATGTGTGCAGGTTATACAGAACTAAAATAGAAAACTACTTTAAATGTGTGCAGGTTATATAGTACTAAAATAGAAGACTACTTTTACATATGTGCAAGTTATATAGTACTAAAATAGAAGACTACTTTTACATATGTGCAGGTTATGTAGTACTAAGATAGAAGACTACTTTTACATATGTGCAAGTTATATAGTACTAAAATTGAAGACTACTTTTACATACTGTAAACCTAGAAATTATTTCGCGAGTTTTAAATAAGTGAAGTTCGCGACACAGTAGATCCGCGAACTTCAGTAGTCGCAAAATTGTCACTTATGATGAAATCGCAAAAATTTCTAACTTATCATCAAGGTAAACTTTTTTTCCAACCCAACAATTTGCTAATATCGGCATTATTTTGGTCAGTTTGTTGAATTTACAATTTTGACATGCCTCCTTTTTGAAGAATTATTTCTGTTGGTTGTGCCATTAGAAAAGGATTTGCTATTTAATATTCAGGAATTTTGCGATACCGATGGAACGCGAACATTTGTAGTCGCTTAATGTGCTACGTTGGTACAATGCCAAAAAAAGCGCCACGAACATTTCAAGGTTTACAGTATGTGCAGGTTATATAGTACTAAAACAGAAGACTACTTTAACAATTAACAAATTGTGCTGTCTCTTCAGCATTTTATAAGCTACTTAGTGGCCTAACCAGCATAATTGTTTCTCAACTGCTCCTTTTTTTTTCAAGTACACCTGTGAAAAGACACTTAATGAGTGAGAGTTTTTACAGTGGTTACAAGTCAGTGACTCTGACACTCGACCATGCAGGCATACTACTCACCATCAGGGCTTTCCAATACAGTACTGTCTACTTTATTAACAAATCTAACAGAATCGGGTGTGTCCGGTCTACTGACGGGATCTTTACCACTGCCCTTGAAAAACGACAGTTTGCTTGAAGATTGCTTCTTAACTGAAATAGTACAGGATATAAATCTGTACAAAGGTCAACCAAGGCCTACAAGATACAGTTGAACCTGTTTTTGTTGTAGCATAAATCTAGCAGCCATTTGGCGTAAGCTGTCTATACAGATCTAATCAACTTCAAGAAGGAATTTTTTTATACCTAAATCAATCCAAAGTAAAAAAGTCCCCTATTACTTGAAATGATGAATATTGATAGACTTCCTGGCTCTCTGTTAAAGACAGGTTTTACTGTACTTTCTCTTTCCAACTCATAAATTAGTTGAGTTAACAAAGGTCATCTCAACCATGCAGCCACCTGCCAAAAACACCCAATACCGACGTTTTGTTGATAAATCTTAAGAAAATAACACCTGCATCAGTCTGATTTAAGCAGCCAATTTAACTGTATTCTGTGTGGGGCTACTAAATAATCTACAATGAGACCAGCCTGCTGCACTGAAATAAGGCTTTCGTCTGCCACATTGATATAAAGTTTCAGCCTGTTGCATTGAAATAACACTCAAGTCTGCTGCTCTGAAATAAGGCTTAAGTCTGCCATACTGAAATAAGGTTCCAGCCTGTTGCACTGAAATAAGGCTTAAGTCTGCCATACTGAAATAAGGTTCCAGCCTGTTGCACTGAAATAAGGCTTAAGTCTGCCATACTGAAATAAGGTTCCAGCCTGTTGCACTGAAATAAGGCTTAAGCCCATACTGAAATAAGGTTCCAGCCTGTTGCACTGAAATAAGGCTTAAGTCTGCCATACTGAAATAAGGTTCCAGCCTGTTGCACTGAAATAAGGCTTAAGTCTGCTACACTGAAATAAGGTTCCAGCTTATTGTACTGAAATAAGACTCAAGTCTGTTACACTGAAAATAGACTAAAGCCTGTTACACTGAAATAAGACTCAAGCCTGTTGCACTGAAATAAGACTCAAGCCTGCTGCTCTGAAATAAGGCTTAAGTCTGCCACACTGAAATAGGGTTCCAGCCTGTTACACTGAAATAAGACTCAAGTCTGTTTCACTGAAATAAGACTCAAGTCTGTTTCACTGAAATAAGAATCAAGCCTGCTGCACTGAAAGAAGACTCCAGCTTTCTGCTCTGAAAGAAGGCTGAAGTCTGCCACACAGAAATAAGGTTCCAGCCTGCTGCTCTGAAATAAGGCTCAAGCTTGCTGCTCTAAAATAAGGCTGAAGTCTGCTGCAATGAAATAAGGCTCCAGTTTGCTGCAATGAAATAGGGTTTCAGCCAAGCTTGCTGCAATGAAATAGGGCTCAAGCAAGCTGCAATGAAAGAAGGGAAACCTGATGCACCAAAATAAGGACAGCCTGATGCAATGAAGACTAGTCTGCTACAATGCAAATAGACTGGCCTGGGTCAGTGAAAGAACAAGCTGGTGGACTGACTAAGGCTAACCTGCTCCTCATTTAAATAAGACAAGCCTTACTCATTAAATTAAGGCTCAAAATCAAAACTGAAATAAGGCTAGCCTTTTTAACTAAAACATGCTACATACCCAAACCTGGCTGGTCTTCTCTTGGAAATTTGTCTACACTTTCAGTCTCTGCCTTATTGTTTCTGTAAAGAAAAACATACTATAAGCATTCAAAGTGCTTTTGCATGTTACTCAGGCAGAATGAGATTTATAAGTTAGCCTTGGCTTCTATCATAGAATCTCATCTAACTGCTCTCAAAGCTTGTATGTTCATTTCTGTACTTAAGGGATCATTTTTACAAAAAAACAAATCTTTGTACATGTAATACAGTAAACTCTGTTTATAAAAACTCCAGATATAACGAAATTTAGATAATTTTTGATAACGAAATTTCTGATATAAGGAAAACATTTTCTAGGCTCAATGTTTTTTCCTTCTTTATTTAGTATGAAAATGCTATATTAATATAGGGTACTCCAGATATAAAGAACAAATTCAAATCATCCTAAGGAGTTCGTTATATGCTTCTTTCTCCGCGACTCGAGGGTCTAAGGAATGATTCTGCATATTCTATGTTTAAAAATACTTTTTTCAAATGAAATTTAACTCTAAATATCTTAGATAACTATTCATTATTCCTCTTAGAAACACAATTTAATGCAGTCATTTGTTGTTTACACAAAACTACCTGATATGTTATGACCTCTGACTCTCTGATACACTCAGACACTTTCTCCGCAATACGGGTTTTTCACAGACCAGGCTTCTCCGTTTGCGTACTCTTCAGCGTTAAAGAGCACAAACGGTTATCGATGCGGGGCGAATGGGGGGGCAGTTTCGGGGGGGGGGGGGGGGGTCGGGGGGGGGGTTACGTGTTTTGATGTATCATGAATGAATAATCCTATGATTAGAGTGTGTTTTGCTAAATAATTAACTTATTTCTACTATGAATTATATCCTTACTTAAATAAGTATATTTTGTAACTTTAATTGTAGAAAATGATGAAATTATAATATGGAGAAAAGAAAAGAATCGCCGTCGAAGGCTTCATTTACAATTTCATGAATGTGCATAAATGATTACAGACATTAAATAATAAAACTGTGCATTCAGCATTTCAACAAAATATTAGTAATGTATTTCTTAATACGTTAAGTAAATTCGTACTTGTATTAGAATTAAAAAAATAAAGCTGAATGCGTGGTAAGGGAGGCTTCTTTCTTCTAACAGAAACACTTCTAACAGCGGATTTTGTGTATCAACTATTAATATATACGGTTAACTGTAAATTACTTTAAATTACTTTATTATCTATACAAAAGAATAAAAGAAGATATGAAGTAAATTTCAATAAAACGTTTTGAAAAAAAAGTCAAAGCGAACTTGAAAACGGAAGCAAATAATGATAAATAGTAATGGCAAGTACAGCATGAGAGTTTTTTTCCGTAACTCAACTTCTTCGGACACGGACCTATACTAACTTACTACAGCTTTATAACACATCAATCATGACTTTAAAATAATCTACTAACGATTATTTTACGATGTCAGCAACATATTCTAAAGAAAGCAAATTAATATAAATAGTTAGAAATATTTAGAAAAATGGACCTATGTACATCGGCGCGTGTACATAGCTCCGCAATCAGTTTGAAAACAGATGATGAAAAAGCGGGTGAAAAAAGTTTTAATCATAAGAATTGGAAAGTGTTGCCATAATACTGAGAGGTAAATGACAAGAGAGAAAATGCTTTAAAAATGCTAATATACTTCTATAACTTGAAGTATATAAGCGGGGTGTACAGGCAGTTTTTATTCATTTATTCTTCTACTTTTCCGGGTAAAAGTATATATTAATCATAAAGAATATCATTTCAAAAACGCTGCTGTTGCTTGTACACAAAAGATTTCTTTTTAAGAAACACGAAAAATAATTCTCATAGCTTTAAAAGTGTTGTTATAGTATCAAATAATGGTATTCATATGAAGATACAAAAAGGAAGGAAAAAGGGGCTGAAAGGCGGGGGGGGGGTTTTTCTTTCTGTTTTTCTGACATGATTAATAAGTATAGATCTGTAAAAATATAAATGAATATCTATTAATTTCAACATTATGTCTTATTTTAACTAAAAGTTTAACATCGTTATGCTATTTAAAAGATATTTTGGCAGAAAACAAAAAAAGACCGCTTTGCATGCAGTTTTATTTCAGTTAACATGGACCATAATTATGTGTATTCAGGTCCGTGCAGTTAATTATTAATCCTGTATATTAAAAACTATCAATCGTTGCAGAGATTATTAAATTTTTTAAATCATATCCCCATTTAGAGAAAAAAAAGGGAGACATTAAAAAGGTTTAAGTAAAATATATTTAAAACTGTTAATTACCGTATTTCATCTTATGAAAGAAAATAACCGTCGAGTAGATGTTTTTTTTTTTTTTTTTTTTTTCATTGATCATTCTAAATAATAACTTTAAATATATTTGAATGATTAACAGAATAATATAATATTAAACATCAGTAAATAGCTTTTAACAATCTCGTTAAAGTGTTTTATAAGATAAATATAAATGATAGATCAATATATCAGTATGTATCGCTTATGCAGTGGCGTGTAACTGCCCCCTCAGTTGCTAATACGGTCGATATTCATTGATGTCGCGCATGCCCAGAGGTCTGTGAAAAACCCGTATTGAGGATTCTGATTGGCTGAAATTGGGCTGTTCCATTATGTGCTTCCCGCACTTTTTACAGGTAAATTCAGTAAGTATGTTCTAGACGGCAGGGAAATAATCACTCCTGACCAAGGGCAAAAATGGAGGATAAGAATTTTCAGCTCATTTCCATGAAATATGTTAAAATGGAGTAGTTTTTTTAATACTTTTGAAGATAAAGGTATTTTTTACATGATAATTCTTCAAATACCGCTTGATTCGGTATGATTTTTCGTAGACAGGTAAAATCGCCTCCATAACCAAACTTGCATAGAAGGGGGGGTCGGGGGGGTTTTGGATTTTTTTCGCGTGTGAGGGCAAATCGCCGGAAATAACTATCACGCGAATCATGGAGAAACCTCTGATCGGGGAGAAAGAAGGATATACAGAATTTATTGTGCAGTCATGTCATTTTTC
Organism: Saxidomus purpurata; assembly: GCA_022818135.1. Classification (NCBI taxonomy): domain Eukaryota; kingdom Metazoa; phylum Mollusca; class Bivalvia; order Venerida; family Veneridae; genus Saxidomus; species Saxidomus purpurata. Next base: position 31,559,628 of record JAFMSR010000017.1, read on the forward strand.
ACTTCAAGTTTTAAGCCTTAGTGTTATGCCTTCTCTTAATTTTGATCAGTAAAAATTTAACCTCACAGCTTTCGCTTGTGAATTTTCTGTGGAATAGAATCACTTTGGATCTAATGCACACTATTAAATACTCAACACATGCATGTATGTTTCAAGCAAGAAAACGAACACATCTGCTGAACTCAATCACCCAGAACCTTTTTTTTTCTACGCAGGAGGATATATTGTAAAAGTCCTTATATTTGCCAGTTATTTATTTTGCGCTTTTCCAATTTTCTATTTATTTGCAAATTTTTGAATTCATTTACAAGCACTGCTTTATATTACAATAGTCATTATGTGTTTGCTATTTTAGCAAGTTTGATGAATTCACGAAGTACCTCATTCACAAAAAATCATAAAATGGACCAAAAATAAAAACCTCATAGTTACGGTACTTTTTAGATGGGAGAACTGCACATATATTTTGGGAGCAGTACTCCTGAAAACATACTCTCAAAATGTAAACTAAAAACTCACCTTATGGAAGTTTGAATTTCGTGAAGTTTCACGTGGTAGTCATGGCAACTGAAATTTCAAACACAACAAGAAATTTAAGTTCAATGTTTCTAGCTATGTTTAAAAAAAACATGAAAAAAAAGACACAATTATCCCGCGTTTTACTGCGTGTGCAATCATGGTACATGTACTGTATACCCTTGTATAAATGCTCCCCCACCCCCCATCACCTCATTTGAAAAACTTGACTTACAAGGCCTGCAGACAGGCATATCAATACAAAAATCAATATTTACTAATTTACCCAACTACAATGTACCTACTTCTTACATAAAAGTCAAATGTTTGAAGTAAAAAGTGTTTATTGTTTATTCTCCAGATAACTTACCACCTTTCTTGTTAAGAATATGCACAGACCTTACATTTTATGACTGGTAAATGACTGTACAATACTATCTCACACTTAAAATAAGAAAATAATGTGTGTTTTTTGTCTCCAGAACAACCGTAACTTTTTAGATTTGTGGAGAAGCCTCGGTGCAGTGGTAGAGCATTCACACCAGTGCCTAAGTAGTGGTAGTGTAATTAATCAAGACACAGAAAATTCCACATTGTCTTTCACTCTTTCTCTTCGAGGCTGATTCCATACAGATTACAGAGTGAATCTCAAGAGTAATTAAAAACTTTATTTTGTTTTATTTGGCCTTACCTTAGAGAATAAGCAATCACAGAACTGGGTTCATGGTCATAGACTATCACAGGTGCGCGTTCACATGATGGTAACAGATGATGGTCACATGGTTCACTGAAAAATCCAACATCATGGAAAATAAAACAACAAACCTTTGTTTAAATTCTATTTGTTTGTTTCTTATCTTTCTTGTATCTGTTTTTTAGTACAAGGATATCTGTATTGATTGTAAACATTAAAATTAGGTCAATTCTTGACAAAGCCATGCAATTTGATGTAAGAAAATACTTAAACTGCCCTTGAAGCATCTTGTTTCTAACAACTTAAGTCATGATTTTTATAGAAATCGGACCTAAGTCAAACAAAATTTTCATGCAAAAGTTGCCCTTCACACTCAGCTCCATAACTCACTGTGTTGGAAAGAAAACTCTGACTGAAATGCTGGCACAGACTGTGAACTCAAGAAATCTAGGTCAATTTACTTACCAGTAGTATAATTAACAACTTTAAAAACGCAGCAACCAGGGATTTGACGAGTATTTTGTCATAATTACAAGTGTTAATTGGAAAATATAAGAACATCATGTTTTTTGCAATTCCTTTGTTTTATTTAACAAGTAAATTACAAAATCCAAGCACAATTTTATCTGTAAACGTCAACAATTATGGAAAAAGAGCAATTTTGCTCACTGCTCAAAATCTATGACTTGGGTTTTTAAAGTTGTTCTATTGTATCTATTAAGTATATTTGTACAAGCCAACATACAAGGGCATCTGTAATTGGAAGGCCCCTGATCCCTGCCAAATTGTGTTTCTGATGGTCTTCTTTATAACGGTCCCTAATTTTTCCCCCGTTTGCCCTTCTACCTGGTCCTCTGCAGATACTGAAATGTAAATTATACATATAAGGTAAGATCTTCATGTAGTTATGAAAAGGAAGTCTTGGATATGACTTTTAATGTTTTAATGACTCTAACAACAAAGGAAAACAGAGATATTTGTATCAGGCTTTGCGGCTTTGGGATGAATCAACACATGAGCAAACACCTCCTCTAAATAATGTAATCATTCTCGCAAGCAAACTCTACTCTATCCATTACATGAATGATGAATAAAACTGCAATTTACAACAAACCTTTTTTAACAACTACGTTATCTGGCATCCTCGGTGCGCTGTTTGGTACTTCTTGGATAGTAGTGGACTCTGACCCAAGGTAAAATCCTCTACTGTCTGTACTTTCTCCTGTTGCCATGGTGATGGAAGAAGAATTGGTTGTCATGGTATCGCAAGTTTCTGTCATCTTTTCTATAGAATTTTCTAGGCTTGCTAGAGGTGGGGACAGCACTGGAAATAGTAAATCAACATCAAAAATTGTTACCTATAAGTCTTGTGATACAAACTATTCACTGTAAAAATAAATTTGAGATTTTGATAGCAAAAAATACATTGAAAAATTAATGTAGCTCGAAATAGTTTTTAGAATTTTAGAAAGACATCTCACAATATAATATGTATTTCACTACTTGCACCATTACGCAAAAGGCCAAACAAGAAAATATGTGTGTTTCTGGTCACTTTGAGGTCAGTCAGCAGGGTTTTTTTTTAAAATATTTTTGGGGGACTTTGGTTCCCTTAAATATTGTCTTTTGATCCTTTTCTTATAAAAAATAGTTTTAGTCCTGCAGTAAAAACTTAAATTGGGTCAGACCAGTAACAGACATATTTTGCTGTGTAAGACATGCCAGTGGAAAGTATAACTACAGAGAGTACAAGTCTCTATATCTATGCTGTATTTTGGTAGGCAATATAGATTGGTATACTGATATATGCCATGAATATCAACAGGGATGGGGTGTGACAAATATACTGAAGCGAAAAAGAAACACAGGGTAACAAAATATGTAATAATATCAAAACGGCTATGTGTAGAATTATGAAAATCGTTCAGAAAATTATCTCGGTCACTGTGCACGCGCTCATCGACCTAAAATCACTCAAGCGTGTAATCTACTGTATCACACACGGAAGGCGTTGAAAAGTAAAAACCTCTACTAACCCCTAATGTTTACCCTGCGTTTCTTTTTCGCGTCAGTATATAATTTATATTATATCATAATTGTTGTGGTTCAGTGCGCACCCATGTTTTGTGTTTTCTGTGTGACTGTGTGCATCTGAGCATGTTTAGAGTGCAACTTTGACATGTGTTGGAGGGTTTCTAAATACCTTGAAAATACAGTTTTCCCAAATAAAACTCTGTGACTGTCAGGTTACAAGTATGTAAATGTTGTACAGTAGCTCACAGGTCAAGGTCACACTTAGAAGGTAAAGGCCAAACTTACACAAATTCTAACTTGTCAGTTGTCACTCTTTAAAATTTGATCAGTGGTACAAAAGCATTAAATTTGGTGTATATTCTTCAACTTTTGTAGACAAAATTCATACTGTTGCATGCACTTTTGACTAACAAAGAGCACAGTTAACATTGTAATGTCATAAATTGCGTAACAAAAATTTAACTTTTTGGTCTGTTTCAAGCAATTTTTACACATTTATTAAGTGGAATGATTTGTGGTTTGAACTGTACAGATTGTTTTGACTGACAGGCAGACTGGCATATGGAAGAACAGATGGAAGGTTAGCTGGAATGACAGATGGAGAAGAAACTAATGGAACCATGGATAGACAGATGTGAACATATGAACATGGATAGAGAGATATGATGGAACAAAGGTAAATGAGATGAAACACCTGCAGATAGTAGAATAGACAGGATATAACAAGCTAAAGGTTAGATGGGTTACAAAGTAAACTGGGGGAAAAGAAATATATAGAAACAAGAAACCCATAAGGGCCAGTATTGCTCTACTGGATTGTTGTGAGCAAGTTTTGTGAAAATCTTTTCAAAAAAGTGTCCTGTTATCTTGTTATTGACCAACCACCATTTAATACATGCGAGTGTTCAGAACTGTCTTCTAAGTAATGCACTTAGTGCGTTAACAAGAACTGACCAACAGATTTATATATACATGTAGTTAGTTTTCATCCAGTGCAATTTAATTCTACTTGTACAAATAATGTATGTATTCAATAGTATCAAAATAAAAGTGTGATTCTAAAAGAAAGGAAATCAGAAGGCTTGCATAAGAGTTTAAAAAATGAGCATGGGAAATACAAACTGTTGTCTACAAGGCAATAAACAATGGTTAAAGCTAAGTTAAAAGGGTACTAATCTGGATTCTGACATAATCAAATATCACAAAGAGTGAAAAAAGTAATGGGTTATCTATTCCATAGGTGTCTATTTCTATCGAATGCAGAAGAAAATGACATTCTTTTAATGCCATAATCATTATAGTCTCTTAAACTAGCCTTCATGTCAATGTTTTCTTTAGAATTTACTAAACTCATTTCCTTTTTTCTCAAAGACGAACAGGTAGAGCCATGTTACACTTATACTGGCATTCCACATCAATTTTCCAATAATGCCTGGTTGATAAACATTGGCTATTACATGTATATTGTTTTGCATGTAACAATGAATACCCAAAGTGCAGTGCGGCTAAACTGTAATAGATTATGGACAAAATCACCCAAAATTAAACGTTTCTCTTCTTTATACAATGTCTCCCATCAGTATAAGGTTAACTGTTTTGTAATTTTGGTATTTGCGATCATTTAAAGCCAGTGCAAATGTCAAAATCACTAAACTGATTAATCTAATGCACAATGCTCTAAAATGTGGTAATTAATGATCATTCGATTTTGGGACTGTGTTATTATTATATGTGGACCGAATTTAAACGTTGCCAAATTCAAATTACGTAACCAATCAGAATAGATTTTACAATGGTAGTGCATAAGAATATAAATTGAACTGCAAATTGCAGTTAGAACACTTGTTGTTTTTTTATAATAACTTGTCTAAAGACTTAAATGAGTGGAATTCAGTCCAAGTAAAATTTAGCCTGGGTGATTATGTCCACGATTTTGAATTTTGCCTGGGTGGGATTTTGTCGTACATCCAGCAGACGTGCATTAATCACCTTCATCTCTGTGGCAGACAACATAACTCTCTGACAAGTTATCTGGCCACACCCCTGCAGCAGATATCCCCGGGGTCACACCGTATATAAAGCTGTCTACCGAAATACTGGACTTTTTTCTACCTACATTCATTAAAACATTTGTTATAACACGTGTGTTCAGTACAAGTACAGGCAAACTTGTGAACAAAGACCACCATCCCCAAAATAAGTAACGAGGCCACTGTAGATCAGACATCTTTAAAAACACAAGTTTGACTGTATTCATTCATAAATTAAATCAATAAGACCTCTTCACTCCATAGTTTCCACTTATATTGAAACAGCTCTCTAAAAAATACCCTGCAAATTGGGTAATAATCGTAATGATTAATTTTTCGAAATTTTGGCAAATTTCCAATTGTGCTCATTTAAAATAATGCTAAAGATTTGTTTGACATAGATTTACTATAACATAATCCTCCTTCCGCAAAGTCAGAATTCGTGAATAAGTTTGTATGCACACAAATCGCAACATTTTCCTCGCACGAAATTTACCCAATTTGCAGTACTCACCAGTCAAGCGACAGCAAACAGTAGGATAGAAGCAGAGATATTGAAAGATTAGTTATCAAAATGCAGTGACTGTGTGCGCGCAGGTTATCAAAGCACTGAAAATCTTGAAATATTTGCTAGAACTTATTTTTGCATTTTTTTGTGATAGCACTCATTGGTGAATTCATCATTACACCAATTCAGTTCTCTAGTAATAAACGATTTCCTGCAACAAACATGATCGCTTGTTCACAAATTCATGATTTCATGAATTGATCGGGAGATCAAAATTCGCTATCTTTTTGTATCGTGAATTTAAAGTAATTTACAGTATAGCTTGTTCATCAATCACTGTCTGCTACTGCAATTGATCTTTTTGGCCGTAAATCTACGCCAGAACTAAATGTTTTTCTGCAAGGCAAGCTAAGAAAACCAGAAAAATAGTAAATACTTTGTACTAAATGAGTTTTAAACTAAAAGAAAACATTGCTCTCTGCTACAAGACTGCAGTAGGAAATTTTCTACACATATTTAGGAATAAACAATCTTGAAACTGTCATACGTACGTATAGGTGGTGAGAAGTTGACTACGCTGAACTCCGACCTCCTCCTGGCGTCTCCAAAGTCTGAGAATGACTGTTGGAAACTATGATCAAACAATTGAGGTGGGCTAGACATTGGTCTTTCCAAGTCTGTACTCTTGAATAACGATGAAGGAGATCCCTAAATAAAATGATATACATCTTTAACATGCAAGGAACTTACCTACTGTAAACTTGGGAATTTTTGTGTCATGAAAATTTTGTGATTTGTGATCAGACAGACTTATTAGCGAATTTTAAATTCGCAAAAGGAGATTTCTCTATTAGAAAATCTATGTGAACTGAATCTTCAGTGAGTTGATTTTTGGCAAGCATCTATCTGTGTTCACCCTAAAACTAGCATGAAGTAGTACAAACTAAGTTAAAACTTTTTCTTGTATTTAACTTTCTTTCCTGTAACTAATTCTTTCCTGTAGTTAACTTTCTTTCCTGTAATTAACTCTTTCCTGTAGTTAACTTTCTTTCCTGTTATAAACTCTTTCCTATAATTACCTTATCTTCTGGTTCTAGGGTAATAGAACTTCCTGCACTGCTGAAGACTGAGTCCCTTTCTTTGTCCCTTTTCTGATTGGTTCCTTGTTTTGCTTTCTTCTGCTGCATGTACACATCTTGTAGCCTTCAAATACAAAGGAGCCTATAAGTACCAATAAGGAAATACCCGCAAACCTTGATAATAAAATTAGCTGGATTGGAAAATAACTGTCATTATTTTCTATACGCAGAACAGGGATAAAACTCTAATAAAGTAGAATATTGTTTATAATAAAATAAGCAAAGTTTTATTTTTAATTTCACACTGAAATTAAAATCCATCAATTTTATTAAAATAAATTTAGTTTAAGCGACCCAATATCAGCATCAATTTACACAGCTATGGTTTTTATTTTCTTGCACTGAAAAAGTACTTAAAAATAGGCCGGGGACAGGAAAATAAGCCAGTCTGGAAAATAAGCTGGTCTGGAAAGTAAGCTGATCTGGAAAATAAGCCGGTCTGGAAAATAAGCTGATCTGGAAAATAAGCCGGTCTGGAAAATAAGCCGGTCTGGAAAATAAGCCGGTATGGAAAATAAGCCACCATATCCTTATGAAAAATTTAACATAAGCCACAGCTTATTATTGAGATTTTAAGGTAGCGCAGTTCTGACAGATTTTTGGAACCATGCCAAGTAGCTAGTGAAAACATCAGAGTGTTATATTCAACTTGTGAAAGAAATTGAAAGAAAGTGTTCTGTGAAAAATGTCTTTGAAATAAAGAAGTTTTTTATCTTTGACATCACTAGACACAAAGGCAGTGTGTTAGAGCAGATGTTGCCTTAACTTAAGCTCGGTTATCTTCGGTCAAAAAATTCTGAATCTATTCTTAATTTCAATAAAATTAGTCAATATAAAATCAAGCAGCTCACTTCAAGTTCCAGTTTGTTACAGACTCGGCTATGGCTTTTTTCAACAACACGATACCATCTTCAATTTCCCCATATGTGCCTCTCTGCTCCATATTGAGTTTGAACACCTTCAGGTTCCCCGCTTCTTTCAGCAGGTTCTCCAGTTTCTCTTTTACTGTGTGAGCCATTTCTCTGATTTCAGCTTTTTCTACCTGAAAACATTTGGAGTTGAATAAAATTAGACACACCCTACAACAAGAAGAAATATTAGAACTGCAAGATTATTTTTGACACAAAATCTTTGTCTTGCACTATGGTAGAGGTAAATTAATTATATAACTGATGCAACGGGAAAGAAAATTTGTCTTTTTAGGGTGATTGTTGCTCTGGGAAGAGGTCGTTCAGGGAGGTTGGACTGTATTTTGTATTCATTCTGTCTCTTTACTAATATCAACAACAATATACGGCTCTGTATTTTTAACGTGTACTTTCAATTAAGAAAGCAACATATGGAAAGGTTTTTGAACAAGTAACAGTAAACTTAATGTCATCAGTAAAAAGAAAATTCTTGGTAATATAAGCAATTACTGTAAAAGTCTCTATATTCACAATCTTTTATTTCGCGATTTTCAAATTGCCTATTTATTCAGAAGTTTTTTTAATTCATACGTGAACACTATTTTATACGCAATCCCTGTTTATTTGCTATTTTAGTGAGTTGGACAAATTAGTGAGGTGCACAATTCCAGAAAATTTGTGAAAAATTAATATCTTGCAAAAAGTGATCTTTTACAGTAATTGTTACATCTAAAGTGATCATGTGGCTTTAAACCAACATACCTGCTGCATTGTGATACAGTCACTTATGAACTTGGCTAGGTTTTCGGATGATGACTCCGCTTTCATCTTGGTCATACAGTCCAGCACCAAGCTAAACAAATCCGTTATCCTGAAATAAACAAGTTGTTGTTGGACAGCATTTTCAGACAATTCGAAATTTTTTCCACAAAATTTAATTACACGGTCATAGGTTCCACCCCCCATTATATAGTTTGCATGTATGTTGCACTGTGTTTAGGTCAAATTTCATTAAAATTGGAGCTGTAGTTGTAAAGATGTTACAAGAAAACGATGCTTCTATCTCAAATGGACAAGTACGAAAAAAGTAACAGAGATTTTAAGCAATAAATGGGCCTCAATTCAAATATATTCTTGATAGAGTTACTTCATATGACTGCGTTTTAATCATCAAAATGTAGTAGAAGAAAACCAACACTTACTTTAATATTAACCTCTTCACCTCATCTTTTAGTCTATAGAATTGTATTGTTTCTATAATAGCTTCATGTGTTATCACAAGTGGAGGGGCTTTGATCTCCTTTATTTTAATTGTGGAGTATCTGAAACAGACGGGTACATAAAGATTGATTCATTTTATTGTCATTCTATTTTTAACTTTACTGATGTATTTATTCATTTTTGATAGGAAAACGAGTTCTTACAATGTAGATAAGTCACCCTCAAGGCTCTCTCCATACAGAACAAGCCTGAGTTGTTGTAGGAGTTTATTACCCGTTCCAACAGTATTTTGGTAATTTTAACAGGCGGACAGTTTACCTAACGATCGTTCCTGGGAAGAACCAGTACTTGACTCCTATCCTCCGTAAGAAACTAACAACTTTCCCTTATAAAGAGACATGGTCGGTAGAAGGCTCGAAGCCCGAGATAGAAATGACGTGCTGAATAACTGCATCCACTGGGTTACACTGTGACCATGGATAAACCAGTGTGACATATACATGTACATAAAGGCATTATTCTGTTGAGTTTTTACAATTTAGCATTTGAAGAGATGTTCTAATGAAAATTTTCTTTGCAACACTTTATGATGAATTTAAAAGTGGTTCTCGAAGAATGAAGTTGGTAGCGACACTTGAACCCAAGACTTTAAACCTGCCACTTTAACCACTTAACCACACATGTCAAAGTTTGTGGAAAATCCAAAGGATAAGGTAGGCTTGATATAAAACAGTCAAAAACTGGATGCCGTAAGCTCAGTGGCAGTGCATACGTACTTGAAAGACGCAACTGTATCCTTGAAGCCAAAATACTGGAAATGGTCATGATGTAAGGAATGTGTACAAGGTGGCTCAGCTCCAACACGACGCTGAAAATTGTTGCCGTGGAAACGGAATTCTAGGTAACGTGCAAATGACAAATTCCATGTGTCCGGACTAAGTGGCACAACAGGTGTGACCTTGAAAGAAAAAAAGGGGTCATGTAATAGATATTCATAAATTGTTTGCACTTACAGAGGCACTCCCTACATCTAACTGATTATATACTGGAAACAAAGATTATGTGTTCAATGAATGTAAAATGATAAATAAATACAATTTCAAAGAAGAACCTATGGCAAAAAATGCCTCATTTTACCACAATGTAGAGGCCTTCTGTAATAAATCGCATCCACCCATTAATTGTACAACATCAACTCTACATAGATTATTGAATGGTTTACAGTACTGCAGCATATTTTAAACCGCTGATTTTATGGATAATGACTGGAATGCATATTTGAAACTTTTAGGATATGTAATAATACTTCCAAAGATTCTATTATTTATGTTTTGGGGTTATTTAGTTTGACATCAGTTATAGGGCATGTCCCTTTAAACATGATTGCATGGAAATGGCACGCTTGTAATATCAATTAGTTTTAAATTAGTCTCTTTGATCGTATTTTAAGTCTTTTAAGACATATATGCTTAAATACGATATGAGATTAGCCAACAATTTTTTTTCTTATCTGTTTATAGCAATGATGTTTACTCACATGTTACAGTACATACCTGCACTTACCTGCTAACAATTTATGACATCACAATTCATTTACCTGCTTACAATTTATGACAACATAATTCACTTACATGTTTACATTTATGACATCATTATTCACTTACATGTTTACATTTATGACATCATTATTCACTTACCTGTTTACATTTACAACATCATAATTCATTTACCTGTTTACGTTTATGACATCATAATTCATTGACCTGTTTACATATATGACATTATAATTAATTTGATTACCTGTTTACATCTATGACACCAACTCCACATCAGAATACTGTTTTGACCATTGGGAATGGGTTGATCTAGTCTCTTTAGTACCAGGCTTACATTACAACCTGATAATGCATTTACCTGTTTACGTTGACATCCATAAATATTGCATGTTTACGTTATGGACAAACATAAGATGGCCTATACAGGAATAAAATTATGCAAGTTAAACCTTTGTTTTTCAGTTTATCATTAAATAAACAACAAACTGACAAACAAGTAAAGAACAATTACAAATACACTCATTGGGAAGGGCAAGCAAAAGAAACACAACCCTTTCATCTTATTATTTACAGAAAAGTGTCGTCAGCGAATTTTTTCATTAAAACGTGTAAACTAAGGAGTAAAATTGGATTCCCCTACTGTTCACCATTTGATAATTATTCGAGACAGTTAATATTCTCTATGTCCCTGTTCCAGGAGAACTCTTTTAAAAATGCACCGGATATGATAATATGATAATTTTCAACTGGTACAGTTGCATTCGTTTTGCTGATCTGTGTATTACACTGGACACAGAAAAATTTGAACTGGACATTGCGAACACTTAACTGGCGATACCGTCAAATTTTATCAGCTGCAAAACCGTGTTGTTTTGAGACCAACAAGGACCAGTGTGTTTACAGGGTTCAAACAGTGTGCGAATACGCGAACAAATGATTAGAAGATACACTTTTGCTCCAGAATTTCTACCCAAGCATCTGCTGGTAATTCTATCTATGCAGTAAGAGTAGACTATGATCAGTATGTGCATCCATGTAGTCTAATCATGATCTGCACTGTTTTTGTACTCCGTTAATATTCAATTAGGCTAAGCATCCCTTTGAAGCTTTACTGCTACTGATTGGGACCCAAGTTTGATCCCCAACAATACCATGGCGGTTGTGTCCTTAGGCAAAACACAGATGTTTCCACATTGCCTCTCTCTCTTTTCGAGATTGATTTAATCTGTGGTGAGTTTCAAGTGATTAATCTTAAGAACTTGTTAGGCAATAAAGAGTAAATAAGTTGGTATAAATTAATGGTACTGTTCAAGCACCCATTACAACAGTATTTTTATTTCATGTTTTTCGGTGGTTTATCAAAATATAACTATGGATTATATATTTCGATAAACTTACTGTCCACGTAGAGAAAATTATCAAAATCTGCTACCCGGATTAACGTCAAAAAGTATACCGAGCATGATGAACGCCGGAAACCAGATGACGTCATTTAAATGATGTCATGTTTGCAATGCTTTCAGGTGACGTTTCCCACGATTTTCGACATTTTATTGAAATAAACTCAGCAAAAGTAGAGTTTGAGACACAAAATGAAAAATTGTTGGTATTGATGTCATATCATGATAATTTCACTCGTAAACACCAAAAGTAGTTATTTTCACTCGTGGCTGCGCCACTCATGAAAATGTCACTTTGGGTGCCCACTCGGTGAAGTTATAACGTGATCTTACACCGAAACCAACAATTATCCTCTATCTAATCTTGTGCAAGAAACTGACAACCTTTTAACATAGTCAGACAGGTAGATTACAGGAATTGAACCCATAACCCTTAATCAATGAAAGATTTACCGCTTACAAATCAGCAAAATCAACCACCCAACCACAGCGGGCAGATCTGAAAAAAATTACCAAAATTTTCTTCAAAAACAGAAAGAAGTGAACAGTTTGTGGTTACCTGAAACAGAACCTTTCCAAAAATCCACCTAAAGTTGTATCATTTCTTCCATAAAACTCCATCGTTACGACCCTTAAATATACAAAACATCAAAATTAAAATACTGTAACAAGACTCTGTATGTAACTAAAGGGGACCATTTATAAATAAATTAATTTTGAACTTAAATCTGTCATTGCATAAACAAGATGCAATGATCCATTTAAAAGCGATGTTATTAACATTGTGGTCATGCAAGAATTTCTATGGATGAACAGAAAACACCCACACAAAAAAATGCCAAATTTGGTCATGTGGTAATCTGGAAACAGGTTTTTACATATACTTGATCCGTAAACACTGATTTGTCGTGCATGTTTAGTGGAAATTACATACGTAATAATGTTAGGTATATTCTAACAAATGGTACAAGCACACAAGTAATACCAGGGCTTTTATTGATAAAAACATGATACAGTCACAGCTTAGTAACGGACCATACCATGGATACACGCAAGGACTTGGATGATTCTCCGATTCATAACTGAAACTGCTGAACAGAACAGCTATTCTCTGATGTCTGAATGGATCCAGGCAGTCTATCTTCCTCTCTGCAACAATTCCATTATCTCCCTTGCTAATATCCACTGAGAGTCGCTTCCCTTTGCCTGAGGATTTTCTGGACTTGTTCTCAGATTGTTTAGGTGGGTCAACAATATTGATTCTGCCCCCATATGCCCGGAACTTGGCCAGCATGTACTGAAATAACAAAGTCACAAGTACTAACAAATTAAAACCAACTCTCAATTACATGTTGAAAATTGGGTAAAGTATTTGCGATGACTTAATTTTTGCCATTTTTCGTAAATTTCCAACTTCATTAACTTATAAATCTAATGAAACCTTAATTAAACACAGATTTACTGATAGAAAATTTTTAATTTGCAAATTAGTCTATGTCATATCTGAAAATACAAGGGGAGCAGTGGTGCAAAGGTAAAGTGTTTGCCACTCATCCCGGAGGTTGAGGGTTCGAGACCCAATGGGGTCACAACCATACCTCCTCACACGACACCAGTACTGGTTTTTCCAGGAAGCAGACTCAAAAGAGACTCATTGTGCTGCAAGCTTTCTTCACAACTGAGCTAAAATAAATTAGTATTAAACCAAACTAACATACCTGCGTTGATTTGTCTGTTGCAGGCTGGGTAAGACGGCATCTTATGAAGTCATGTGCCTCTTTTATCACAATGTTGGATGGTGGGTCATGTTTTTTCTGATTATCAGTGTCCAACACTTTGGATTTTACTTTACGCTGTCCAGACTTCAAGCTGTGGATTTAATAATAATAACAATAATAACATCTTTATTTTTATGAGGCAACACATTATGATAACTAATGTTCCAACGTGGGCCTCAAATATACAGAAGGATAACATAATTTAAAGCTTTTTTCTTGTAACTGACCAACTACTGTATATCAGCCAGTACAATGAATTGAACTCCAGTCGCTACAAGTGTAAAGTAAAACAAATTTACATAATAACACAAGGTGACCATTACTTCTAATGCAACTGGAATGGCCATAATGCCTAACATATACATTTTCGCTATTTCAAAAGCATACGCCCTTGACGAATCAAAAAATGTTTAAGGCATTTGGTCGAGAGTCACCAAAGAACCATTTAAATCTGTGAAATGGTGTAAAAATTAGACCAGTGGTTTCAGAGAAGACTTTCAAAGTTTTCCCTACAGAAAAAACAAGCCCCGTGCCCTGGGTGGCCATGTTTTTTGACGATGCATCACTACTCAATTTTAAAACATCTTTTAAACAATTATTCTAAATATTATATGATATCATCGCTAAAAAACTATTAAATATGAAACAATTGATGTTCCTAAGGCATTAAAGTCCCATGATCACCTTATATTAAATACTTACATACAGAATAATGAAATTACACATAGGATAATGGACTGACCTGTGTTCTTTTAAATCTAAAACAGTGCTGACATATTCCTTTCTTTCAAATTTTGTCACTTCATCACTTGAAAGCGTTGTCAAGTAGCATTTTGTATTTTTTTTCCAATATCATTGAAGAAATACTGCGCTACAGAATAGCATGTAGTTTCAACTTTAAAAGCAACGTTAAGAATGTTTTTCCTACAAATAACGGTCAAATCTGCCAGGAAGACATTTTTCTTGGTTGAAATTATTATAAGAAACACAATCATGTAAATTTACATCTTAAAGTGCTACTGGGAAATGCCATGTATATGGGGTGAATCTATCACAGTATTCAAGATCCGAACAAAATTTGTCCAACGATGCCATTTTTCTTTATAAAATTAAATCCAAGAAATTCCAATACAGGTACCCTTAAAATCATGTTTTACAATGAATCCACAAACTTTCATGCCCCCAGAATTTCTATGAATTCATAACATATACCTCAATATTAATGCTTACCAGAAATTAGCAGACCAATAAATCTCTTCTGGAAAGTACTGTCTAAGTTCACACTTGGACCCAACTTCTGTTTCTAAATATGGAAGGTGGTATTTTATATATGGTGATGTAGAAAGATTCACATTGTCCAGTGCTTTCTTGAACTTTGTTCTGAAATGTTTATAATCACATATACATAGTTCCCACATTAACAATATTTACCTCCCTTGTTCTGAATTGTCAGCCATTTTGTATGGCAGCTTCCCTTAAAGTTAGTAGGGGACAATCTACTTAACAATTACAAACTAACCAGATTTATAAACATAATTAATATACTATGCTGATATGGGCAAATGACACAGCAGGTTCAAGAAAATGTGGTTGTCACACATGAATTATCTTGGTATTTTCTTAATTATCACATAATTGAGAAAAATTCCTATTAATGCTTTATCAGTTTTGCCATTCAAAATGGCTGCCAATTCAAAACAAGGGAGGTAAATATTGTGGATGTGGGAACTATGTATATTAAACAAACTTGTGAAAATACTACTTTCCGTGCCCTCTCAGTTAATTATACAAATACTGATTGATGATGAAGTGAATACCTAAATCTTTGGACGTGAGGTGTGTGATATTTACAGTTATCATAAAATGTACTTTGAGAAATGTCATGATAGACTTAAGTGAGTTACAAATTATCTCCCTTATTGGAAAAAGTCCAAGATAACAAAATTGCTAGTAGGTCCCATCAGTTGGAATCTTTTGACTTCATCATTGTTTCTTATAGAGGTATTCCAGTTCTTACTTGTGAAATTTCTCACTTCTGTGTTAATTCAACTTATAGGACTATCAATAATTGGAAACAAGTGTATTGAAATAAAAGAACATGCTGCACAATTCATTTTTTAATCAGATAATCATAACTGCAAATATTTCAGCTTACTTTTTATCATAATTAAAGAACAACAAAATAGAGTAATCCAAATTTCAGATAGTGAGAAAGGGAGGTAACTGACCAAAGTCTCTAATTACCTGTGTGTGACAAGCTGTTCCTGGAATGTTATAGAAGACTGGAATATGGACTCATCTTTACTCATCTGGTAACTATACAAGGGGTCGGAATGGTCAGTCAACTCTGTAGTCTGGGATTTCCTGAGTGTGGCCGGACTTTTGTCCCGTTTACCTCCAGATGGATGCTTCTTTCTTAATTCTGGAGTCAGAGACTGGTTCCTTTCTGATTCTTGGCTCTGAGCAAAGTTTGCAGACTTTTCAGTACTTCGGGTTCTTTGATTACCTGAATCACAGACTGGGACTTTGTTGAACTGGTTCTCCGAAGTCTGTTCACATTCATTCCCAAGTGAAAAAACAACATCTACATGATCATCTTCTTTGGTTATAAGGTCTGCTTCATTTCCATCAGCAGTTTCTGCTTCACCATATTTGACTTCTCTTTCATTTTCAGCCTCAAAATTTATAAAAGAAGATAATCTTTCTGATCCATTTACAATCTTTGGCTTTTTAACAACCCTAGAACCAGTCTGTGTTTTTTTTGCACCAGTCTGACAAGTATTTTCAGCAGACAGATCTAGCACACTGGATTTCTTAGAATTATCACAGACATTTGTATCTTCTACTTCTATTTTGCCTAAATGTTTTTGATCCGGAAGATCTGAATTTTTATTTTCACCTTCAAGTGTTAAATTCGGTTCTACTATTGCACTAATTTCTTCATTTCTATCACTACCTGATTGCACATCATTAGCACCCTTGTCCACTACAAATCCTTCTTTACTAGAATTTTTGGAGTTTGCTAGATTCCTTTTATTTCTTTGAAAGACATCTAGGTCCTTTGCTTCTTTATTCTCCTTTGAGTTCTTTAAAACTGCAGTCTCCTCAAGGTCAAAATTAATATCCTCTTTCACAGGTGGTTTCAAGAACTCGTCCATACAAAATGACATCTCGAGGCGGGAGTGGTAAGATGCATAGATCATGAAATTCATGATTTTTTTCACCTAAAATATAAAATCACATGATTGGTATAGGTTCAAGATAGCATTTCAGAGATCAATGCAGATTATAAGAATCTTTCACTAGTTACACATGCAGATGGGAATTTCTGGCTCGAGGGTAACTGTTTTTGGTGGTAATTGCCTCGTTACGACCAAAACAGTTCCCAAGAGCCGAATATTCTCATCTGCACATGCAGCCAGTGATAGATTCTTTCTCTTGTATACCATTTTCTACTAAAAGTAGCAGAAACAAAATTAAATTAATGACTTATATTTACACGCTACTTCCTTGTAGTAATGTACGAATCTACACATTGATTCATAAAAGAAGTTCGTTCTGACGTAATTAAGTCGTCTTATTCCTGGGGGTGTAAGATGAGATTTTCCAGCACTGGTAAAAACTGCAGATATCCTGATCTGGTATGCAAGAAAAAAGTTTCTAACCATTTCGATAATACATATGTAAATCTGTTTCTTCATCAGAATTCCGTTGAATACTCAAAACTTTGAAAAACCTTATTTCTGAAGATATGACATTTTGTTCAATGCCCCTTACCTACCAAACTGATCTTGAATGAATGAATGGAGTTTTATGGTACATTGCTTTCCAAGGTCATATAGCATGCATCAAAAGCTTTGTTGAGTGTTAAGACTACTTGTTTTAGCTACTTACCCTTTTTAGCTCTGTTATAGTCCCCCCTCGAAGGGTTATTGCACATCCCAGGTGAGTTGCACAGCCATCAAAGTACAACATATTTTTTGAGTCTCCAGACGGAAGGGCGAAGGTCTTCACTGAGAAGGTATGGCAGAAGCCGAGTTTCACGCCCCGCACCAGACTGTCTATTGAATCCACTACGTCAGTGACTAGAAACCTTGACAACCTGTCCATCACGCTCTGCAACGCATAACAACAAAATATTTATCAATATGCCTCAAAGTGTGAGACGATTTTTTTCATTTCGCCAATTTGTGAAAAGATATGAAAGATCATAATAAAACTATTATTGCCACATTATTCATGATTTCAGGAGCAATAACAGTACTCCGCTTGTCTGTAATGAATAAGTGTACTATTTGCGGGAATAATGTTACTATCTTAAGGAAGCATAGCATAGTAATAACATAATTGAGCAAACAATTCTCTATCTGATTTGTATCATGGCTGATTTCCTATACTACAGTCTACTGTAAGACATATTGTTTTACTGAAACTGTGATCTATTTCCAATAGAGAACAGTTTTAAGCTCCGCCCTCTTACACAAAGCAAGGTATCATCAATAGATCAGTTTGCTCTTTTGTAAATTCATCTCAAAGCCATGATACAAACTGATCTGAAAGGCCTGGCATTACATTTCACTCAACAGTACTCAATTGAGTAACGCTCACAAGTAACAAACTATTACAGAACATATCTATAAGAAACTAACGAACAAAACTGCATATTTTGGCTTTGCTACACACAAGCTCAGGTGAGATAGAATGTTAATTACACCATTAGACTGTAATCATAGTGTAGTACAGTAAACTCTGTTTATAACGAACTCTTTGGGACCATTTAAATGCGTTTCTTATATTCGGAGCTTGTTATATCCATAGACCATTTTCATATAAAATAAATAAAGAAAAAAAACTGGGCCGATAAAATTTTTTCCTTATATCTGGATTTTCGCTATATCAGGAGTCGTTATATACGGAGTTTACTGTATATAAAAAATTTACCTGTTTTACATTATAGATGAGTGTAATTCCTGCTCCTAACAAGAAATCCTGAGCTAGTCTCGAGACAGACTTCTCCACTACTAAAACTTCAGGTCTCGGCTTCAGTGATGTGATCTTTTTTATATTTTTGCGGAGAAATTCTTCTTCCTGTAATTCATAGAATTTGTGTCATTTACCAGTGTAACAGCTGATCAGTTGAACATTAAAATGATTTTCATTCCATTACATGTACTTTTGCACTGTTTAAGACTTCGTGGAAATGACAACTAGATGTAGATATGGTCAGGGCATGAAACCAGGTATTCTTCAAAGAAAAGGCCAAACAAAAATATATGTGTTTATGGTTTCATTGTAAAAAACTTTAAGTTTCGGTCGGCAGGGGCTTTTTTAATTAATTTTTTGTGTCTTTTTTGCTCTGAAACCCTCGAATTTTTTTTCTTTTTTTTATCATTTTCTTATAAAAAAAAAAAGTTTGAGGTTGGTTGTAAAAAGTGAAGATTGATCAGAAGAGACACATATATTTTTTGCCTAAGCAATTGGCATATGACCTAAAAACTACAACTCCACTCTTTGTTCCTCACCTTTCTCACAGAGAATGATCCAGAAAGCATTAAACACGTCAAAATACTGCTAAAAGTATGCTAGCATCGTTTCAGAATTAATTTACATTTTATCTTTTAACCTTTTCCCTTTCAACATGACCTTGACCTCAGTATGCCTAAATGCCATTCTAACCTTCCTAACTGCACAGAATACCTTAGCAAGTTTGATGATACTCTACTGCAAGCTTAAGTGAATCAATGGAAACCAGCATTTTTTTTGTGCTAATCTATTAACATGAAAACGATGTAGTTAGCCAGCCTTGTGGCTGACTTTTGCCAAACTAATGACCAGATTGTGCCTATTGGTAACCTGGTAATTAAAGCATACTTCACCTGTAGTATCTGGGGTTCAAGGTAGGTGATTTTATTCTCCACCCGCTGGTATTCTATTGAACCTTGAAGCAACAGCACACTCGGGTTGCTTATCTTATGATGCATCTTTTTATGTGCCACGTTCTTTCTGAAGATGACCCCATGCAGTAAACTTGTTTCCTCTCTTGTACCTCCAGGAATCTACCAATGAAATTGGCCATTGTTAAATTTCTAGTTCCAGGGTGAAAGCAATATAATAATACTTGCACAGAAATTTCAAAGACAAACTAGGTCAATCACACTACAGATCTCATTGGTTGCTGTGACTGACCTATTTTTTGGCAACCAATCAAATTCACTCTTTGGCTGAAACTGGCTGGAAATTGCAGTCTGGTAAATCTCTCCTATTTTGGACGCAGAATAACACTTTTGATAGGTATAGGTATGTTGGGAGACATGCCGAGGTCTCATCCACAAATACAAGTTAAAAAAGTTGCTTTTATGGACTGATCTTTATAAAATTTGCTTTAAATCAAATCAAAATTTCGGAGACAACAAATTGGATGCAGAAAGTTGCAGTTTTCATGCAACTTGTTTTGATTTGCTGTGTATTTTAGAATATTGAGCATGTGCATTTCATTGCATTGTATTCATCACTATGGATGACATTTTTATGATCTGATCAGGCAAAAGAATATTTAACAAGAGCTGTCAGTAGGACAGCACGCTCGACTTTTTTTAGTATACAACAAAATGTTGACAGTCAAAACAAGGATCTGTATAAACAAGGGCTAAAAGTAGCATATCAAACTTAGATGTTTGATATGAATACTACAGCAAAGTTGTAGATTAATACTTCAAGTGGTTAATGATATATGTGCATGACTGCCAGTTTCTTTGATATCCAGAAAATACCTTTTTAATATGAACGTATTTGCGTATATCCATGTCATCGGAGCTGTTTTTCACATCTGGTTTAACGAACAAGCTGACCCTATCCACTGTAGAGATAATGATATCGGCCCATCCCGCAGGTACGTTTTCTTCCAACAGAAGCTGTTTGGTCAGTATGGTCAAATGTTCATGGTGCTCTTGCCTACAATAACAGAATGTATGATCACTGATTTAAAACTTATCTTAACACTTCGTCCCAGTTGAAGAGGGTCGACCATGAAACTCTTGTATCTGCAAATAAACAGCTGCATGTACAATACTGTAAATCGGGGAATTTTCATGTATTCTAATGAAATTTTCAAAATTTGTAAGCAGACTTTTAAATTCTAAATTCTTGAAAGAAGAACTATCTTATTGTAAATCTAAAGTATGTGAAATTAATCTTCTGTGAGAATTTCACATCAGCGAAGTGGGAAATCATGAAAAAATAAAAGCGAAAATCAAATCATCACAAATATTTCTAAATCTACAGTGGTTTCACAATCAACCTTGACCTTGTAAGCAGCCAAATTGCCATAGGACTATTGAAAACCCACTCTGGCTACTACTAAATTAGCAAAAATTGGCTTAAAAGGGCCAGATTGAAATGAAAGAGCTTTAAAATACTTAAAATCTTGTCTACTGTCCTTTTTCTAAACTGAGCGCACCCCTTACTCCAACTGCACTCATAAAACAATTACACAATGATGTCATGTTGTTTTGTTTTTTTGTGCCACTCAATTTGAACACAAAGTTGTACATTTGTAAAATTGTTTGGGCTTTACACTATTTTGCAACAAATTTTCTGGAATGTTAAACTTCTGTTATGTCTGGCTTTTCTATCACAAATAGCTAACAACTATGAATTTAACCAACCAAATTATATGTACCTAAATTAGTGCAAATTTTAAGTCATATTCCAGTAAAATGTTCCTAAAAGTGCTTGAATAGTTCAATTTTCCACTGCATATCTTCGTTTAGTTTATACTAATTTATTTTAGCTCGATTGTGAAGAAAGCTTGTAGCTTATCGAGTTACTCTCGAGTCCGCTTTCTGGAAAACCAATACTGGTGAGGAGGTACAGTCGTGACCCCAGTGGGGCTCAAACCCACTACCTCCGGGATGAGCGGCCAACACCTTACCTTCTACACCACCACTCCCCTTATCTTAATGCAGTAAACTCCAAATTATCATATAACAACTCTGTATATAACAACTCCAAATATAATAACTTCCATATATGTAGAGAAATTCCGGATATAAGAAAAAAATTTATGGGTCCAATTTTTTCCTTCTTTAATCAACATGAAAATGATATACGGATATGAAATACTCCAGATATGAGAAACAAATAAATGATCACAATGAGTTCGCTATACACCGTCTACTGAATGCCATTATAGGGTTGCCTGTATTGTTTTGATATTTGAGACGGCAATGGCACTAAAAACCATATATACAGTCACAAATATCAAAATCACTGAATAGTTAACCCTATTCTTAAAGACAATCTGTTAAAATGCAATAATTAAAACACCGTAACTCACTGTAGTTTTTCAAAAGTTTCCCTTTCAACAGAGTCATCGCTACTCATATTTAACGTCCTCCATGACCCCGTCAGCTCCTCTGTTCCCATAGATTTCTCAGTTTCCGATCCGACACTATCAAAAATAGGTTCTATTACAACGTCCTCAGTTCCTAACAGATTCTGACGAGGCAGTGGTTCATCAAAGTGCCGCTCATCAACTGTTTTATAAAATACATAGACTATTGTAAGTCCCTACATACATTTCCTTTCCTAGGACCCCAAGCTAGGAACTACTTTGCTAAATATCTATTGCAATTATTCTATAAACTGCTTATAATTCGATACCACAATAGCATATCTCACTCAATCTTACAAAACAATGTATTTGTCATAAATCAGACCAGGTTTCAGTTTCTACATTACAAGGAAGGTGTAATTCAGTTAAGGACACTGAACTTGCTAGTATTCTAAGACAGCTCATTTTGAAATGTGATATTCTTAAACAAGAAGAAGTACTGTAAATTGTTTTAAAATTCACAAAAATTTTGATCTCCGGGTCAATTCATGAAACCATGAATTTGTGAACAAGTGATCTCATATATCGCTCATTTCCAGAGAATTTTTTATTGAAGAAAATGAAGAATTTGCAAAGATGTGTTCATGCTAAAAAAATAGAGTTCACACGAATATTTCATGATTTATGGTAATTAGAACTGTTTATAATGTCTCAACTAAAAATTGTAAACACAAGAGTAGGATGCGGTATAATTATGAAAGGGAAACATTATCCAAAGTACAGTCAAATTGACAGACAGAAGGACAGACAGCAAGAGGAAACTGACCTTTGATATCTCCTTTAGAGTCCTCGGACAGGTCGCTGTAGGCCTGACTGATTGTTAACACGCTATCTGTATGTCTATGTCCTTCTCCACCTGTCAAACAAATTATAACAAGTTGGTAAAAATTAATTAATACAATAATTATAATTATAATTCTTCAGGCATGCTGTAATCACAGGCTTCTTTGATTTTAACACACCAGTGTTTCAATAACAAATAGTCAATTTACTGGGTTTCCCAGAGCGCAATGACTTCAGTTTCTTAGTAAATAGACAAATGCTACTTTTCCCAGTTGGGATAGACCAGGCTGATGAAAGAATACTGTTATATTATGTCTATATGTCTATATCCTTAACCAACTTTCAGTTTCAGTAAATTTGGTAATTTTAATTCTAATTTTAAAATATCATGGTGTATACAACCTATAGCCTTTACACTGTTGGCACAGTCTTTGACCTTCTGCCTTTTGTTACCAGTGCAGATCATGATCACTTGCCAATAACAATACATGAGTTACAGCTACTGTACTGACATGCCTAAAATGCAAAATGATGTATAAAACACTTTAACCCACATCACTCTAAACCCATAAGAAATTTCTACTGACATGCAAATGTGCAAGAAACCATAATCAGTAAGTTTTAACAATTATTAACAGAAAAATTTAATCTTAAAGTCCCTGGAGCACAATAATTATCACAAGCAGCTCGCATTTGACCAAGAAAGATGTCTTACCAACTAAAATGACCTTTATTTGTACCAAAAACATTCACAATTTTTTTAAATCAATAAGTACATGTTAGAGATATTGCGCAGCATTATGTTCAATGATATTGCAAAAAGTATGAAAGACTTTATGGCAACTCTTTCGAATGATGAAATGACTTGAATACGAAATGCATCACGTCAGAATTGTTTTAAAATGAATACAACATGGTTTATCATTATCCTATCGGTAAATACACTTTTCAATATATGTTAATTCAAAGTGATCTTGGGACTTAAAACGCCCAAGTACCTCAAGTACTTTTCCATAATAATAATTATGATAAATACTGATTTGAAAAGGGATTTCCTCCAGCTGATACGTCAGTCAATACAAAGAAAATGATTTCTCTAAATTTCTAAGTTACAATTAGATCTAAATCTGCTAAAATACGAAAGTGAAAATTATAAGCATGAATTTCAAATTGAAGATTCAAAGTTTCAAAGTGTATTTGCTTAAAGGTTAAGTCCCACGTATGCGGGCAACATTAACATCAAAATATATACATGCAAAGTAAACACACTGACATGGAAAACAGTTGATTGAGATTGTTATATATCCTGTACTCCTGTTACTGTAATTGAAGGAGACTGCGATCATATTTCCAACATGACAGTCATCTTTCTGTGTGGACAAAACAGGGATGGAATGGCTGATCAAATTTGCGGTGGGACATGATTGTGCAAAAAGGCAGTCAAATCCTTTCAGGCCATCATGTTTCAGTAACTTTGTTGCATTGAAATAAAATTAAAAATATTTAAATCATGATTGAGTTATCTCTGAAACTTCCAAGGTGTACTGACATAATTCCTTACGCACATGAACATCACCAAAATGATTTGTGATTTATTCTATGATAAATCACAGTCAACTTATGCTTATCTCTCAATTTTGAAACTGATCAGTTTAGCAAATATTAGTATCTCAAAAAATGATATCTCAAAATCTGACATTAATCAACAAACAGGCTTACCTTCGAAATAACAAGTGTGATCTAGGTCGTTTAGCGTAGAAAGATGTTTTAAGTTTATCCATAAAGACAGATGAAACATTTCGATTCCACTTATATACCACACAAGAACATGGTTAAGTGTGTCATGTGAGAGACATGTCAAAGAAACAATTTTTTTTTTAATTTCCCATTTTCCTCCAGTTATTTAGCACTTGAAAAACACATCTTACGATATTGAAGGGTCCAGTCCTTTAGCACATAATACAGGAAGTTCATTCATGATTTGATACTGAGCATGGAAAAAACCGGCTAACTATGACCTGGAGAAATTAATCAATTCTCAAGTTAATCATAATCTAAATGCCTGTGGACAAAAAACAGACTTTTCTTCCTTTCAAATAAATGAGGAAGTTCAAGGAGTCAAACTGAACTGTTTCTGCCATACTCTAAATAGCAATTTTATTACACCATACAACTACTGTAAAAGTCGTTTTTTTCGTGATATTTTTATTTTCACTAATTTTCCCAAATGAAGCACTTCGCAGAACTCGCTAAAATAGCAAACAAACAAAGATTTTATAATAGATGTTGTTCATTCACAAGTTAAAAAAGTTGCTAATAAACAGAAAATTGGAAAATCGCGAAAATAAACCAATCTCGAATATAAAGACTTTTACAGCATCAATATGATTTCACTCCTATATTGCCATAGCAACCAGCGCAGATCATGATCAGCTAGCATATCCGTGCATCCTGCCTACAATATTCACTATAGTAAATTGGGTAATATTGTCAATTAATTAATTTTTCGCTAGTTTTCACAAATTTCCAACTTTGCTCATTTAAAAAAGCGCGCAGTCACGCAAAAATTTCCCTAGTTACGGTAAGCCTGTTTTGCATCTAATCCCAAATTAACTGTCTGACTGATGTAACCCTTAGGTCAACTTCCTTGCTAAAAATAGACACACACGCAAGTTATTGCAAAGTGGACACGTAGTTTTTTAACACTTGGAAAAAAATCGAATGAAATATATCACAAAATTTTCTAAAAAAAAATGTCATCACTGAAAAATATAAGTAAATAATCCACAGTATCTGTATAACTCAACAAATAGTCACTTATGAGCCTTTTAACAATGCTTATTCAATTACTTGAATTATAAAACCACTTAGCCATCAAAACTGACTGATAGATAGATAATTTTTTATCAGTTCACAGAGGTTATTGAACCATTGTAGTATTTGTTACTGAAGCTAATAAATATTTTGACACTTGTGTACTGTGACACAATTTTTCACATACACAACAAAGCGCAAAAGGCATATCATCCCTTTACCTTGGACACGGTATTATTAATATATGATAGGACAAGAAATCATGCGTTTGTAAATTCTGTACACAATTTTGGCTACTATAGGTCTCATGTTGGTATTGATTTGACAGAAAATTGAATAAATTTTGTCATGAAAATTCAAAATTTCCATTGTCCAACCACAGAGGTCATGGTAAGCACCCATGCCTGCTAACCTGCGATGGACATTTTTTTTTTGGATTTAAAATTTGCTCTTAGATTCCAGGTCGTAAATAATCAAACTTTACTATGAATGTCAAAATACCAAGGTTTGAGTAAGAAGAAAATTGCTTTAACTGTCTGTAACTAAATATTTGAAGTACTGGAAAGACTAAATTCCCACATGAGACTGGCATTGCACAGTTGGTAAAATGGAACCTTTTTGAAGGTGGTTAATGTGCTCACGGAACATAGGGTCATATTTAAATTGTTGGTCTAAGGTGAACTATGGTGTCAATGTTTACGCCTGATTTTAAACAGTCAGGAAATGTGGTCATATACTTTACATCATAGAGACAAAACTTATGTATATGTGCTAAAATAATACACATTACCCATTGAAGGTCTTCAAAGCTGATCTTATTAAATTTTGTTATCCTATCATATATTAAGTGTTCAAAGCATATACATGTATGTTAAGGTACTCTTTTTTGTAAATATATGTACTTTCTTACTTATTATCCTACAGTTGCTGATTCTGATCATGATCTACACTGTTCCCTATTCAGTCAGTAAATTTTCACTGTGCACCCCTTTACAGAACTAATGGTACAGTCCAAACTGAGAGACAGACAAGTCCATTTTATAAATTCAGGTGAGTCAAGGTTAAATACATTGATAATTTTGTAGTTAATGGGCTTTTACCACAACATTTTGACTGAATGAACTTTCTCAAATAAGAATGGTACACACGTCTCAAAAACTTACTCTGTACCTGTAAATTACACCAGTGCACATGCACTCTAGAAGTGCTTATAATTACACTACATTGTGATAAATTTGCTTATTAAATACTGATCATATTTTGTCATTTCATTTGTACTTCAACTGTTTCTTGAGACCATAGGTAAAAAGCCTTATTTAGCCAATTTTAGCACTGTGATTTGACTACTTCCTCACTTTAATGGGTACTATGACATAACAGAAACTGCCTTGTATGAGGTGTTTATATATATTATATAACCTTTAATTAAATTTATTGTGAAAATAAATGAAGCATACAGTAGGAAAATAAACTAACCCCATATGAAAAATACAGAAAACTGTTTATAACGAACTCCTTGGGATCATTCAAATGTGTTCCTTATATCCAGTGTTTGTTATATCCAATATAACATTTTCATATGAAATAGACTAAGAAAAAACTCGGGCAGACAGAATTTTTTCTTTATATCCAGATTTTCGCTATATCCAGAGTCGTTATATACTGATTCGTTATATAGGGAGTTTACTGTATCCTCAAAATGTGGTAGTAATAACGCAATTACTCTATGTTACGTTGACATTTTTTTAAATTTCATTTTACCTTTAGAAAATATGTCTTCTTCTATTTCAAGACATTTAGATATCCAAGATCTATTTTCCAGCACTTGGTACTTAAATTCAAATGTCAAAAAGCAATTCCTAGCCTATAACTGTATCAAACTATTTCATTATCCCACTACTGTATTAAAAAAAGGAAATCAAAAAGGAAGTAAAATGTCTGAATAGGAATTTATTTGTCTAAACTGATATGATTTGATAAGATCTTTACATCCAAGGCATGTAAAAGAGGGAAATTAATGAAGATTAAGTACATGATCCTGGTAGAATTATTTCACAACGCAGACAGACCCACCGACCTTGAAGTTCATTTAACAACAAGAGGCTCAACATACGGCCCTGAAATACCCACCTGAGTCAACAGAGATCATCACTGTACAGTAAGCAAATTTCAGTGACATTCCACCATTTAAAGGGGCACTCCCTACATCAAGCAGCAGATTATATTCTCCAAACATATATAATATGTTCAAATGAAAGTAAAGTGATAAATAAATACAACTTTAAAGAACGCTACACATCGAAAAATGCCTCATTTTAGCACAAATAATCAACACAGAGGTCTTCTGTAATAAATCGCTAGCCACCTATTAATTGTGCAACAACAACTTTACATAGCGCATTGAATATGTTTACTGTACTGCAACATATTTTAAAACGCTGATTTTAAAAATGATGACTGGAATTTATAGCTTAAACGTTTAGGTTAAATAACAATATTTGCAAATATTATAATTATTTATACATTTAAAGTTATTTAATTTGTCACCATTTTTAGGGAGTGCCTTTTTAAGGACAAAAAATGCTTGCGGTAGATAATTACACATTACGTACATATCACTACTGACCTAGTTTTAATCCTAAACAAAAATAGATTTATACCAACAGTCTGAAAAGTTTTATGAAGATTGGATGATTACAAGAGCTGCTAAAAATAAACAAGGTTCTCTCCCTTTACACTTTTGGCCTTTGTGATAAATAACTGCGCATCAAAACTCTAAATCATTGTTTATTAGACGATAAACAGTGCTGGAACAGATATCAATTCATAAATCTATGTGAAATGAATCATTCTCAAGATTTTTAAATTAGCGAAGGGGAAAATTTGCGAAAATAGCTAAAATTAAATCATCCCAGATTTTACCCAATTTACACTTAACCCCTTTTGACTTCAAAAGTCTCTTGAGTCCTCCTCAGGTCAAGTTAATAAATCTGACATGTTAATCTGAATTAAGAAACACAAGAATCTGACCTCAAAGACGGAAAATAAGTTTGATCAACAATGCTGAACGTATGATACTATAGAAGCACTTGCTAACAGGATGCAAAACAGCTTCACAAGATACTACATCATCTGTGTATCATAAGGTAAATGGAACACTTTGCATATTACAAGTGGAAGTTTAAACAAGAGCTGTCAGTAGGACAGGGCACTCAACTTTTTTAGTGCTTGCCAATAAAACAAAACTTTGACAGTTAAGGGCACACAAGACTTTAACTAGAAATTTCTAAGTACAAATCAAGAAACATTTTCACAGAGTTATTTTCTCTTGCTTACAGGTAGGTGTCATGATGGTTCATAAGTCCTCCAACTTTCAAAGTAATATCTCAAATGTTTAAGTCAACAAGTGGACAAGAATGAAGTCGAAAAGGGCCATAATTAAAATAAAATCCTTGACAGAATTACCTTCTCCAGCCTATGTTTTGGGATCATGATGGTAAACAAGTAATCCAACTTTCAAAGTAATATCTTAAACAGTTTAGTCAAAAAGTGGACTGGTACAAAAAACTTAACAAAGATTTTAAGTCGAAAGAGGGCCTTTACTTTTAAAACAAATCCTTGACAGAGTTACCGTCTCTTGTCTACAGATGGGGGCAATGATTTAAACAAGCATTCAAAGTTTCAAAGCAATATCTCTAAGGGTTAAATCATAAGGTTTTACCCATATTCATGTTTTTCTAAGTCCAAAAGAGGCATAATATCTTCAAAAACCTTGACAGAGTTATGTACTCTTGTCTATTGATGGAGGTAATGATGATAAATAAGTATGGTAAGTTTCAAAGCAATACCTCTAATAGTTTTGAAATAAAGTGGGGTGGTACGAAAAACTTAACCAAGCTCAGTACACTTTTTAAGTCAAAAAGGGGCATAATTCTGTCAAAAACCTTGACAGAGTTTATGTACTCTTGTCTGTAGAATGGAGGTCATGATGGTAAACAAGTATGGTAAGTTTCAAAGCCATACCTCTAATAGTTTTGAAATAAAGTGGGGTGGTACGAAAAACTTAACCAAGGTGTAACACCAAAGCGGACGCCGAGGCGAGTAGGATAGCTCCCCTTTTCTTCGAAAAGTCAAGCTAAAAATTGATTTCTGAATGTTTGCGAATCCAACGATACTGGTATTAAAAGAGTTATTTTAAGTCAAATATTCACAATGGTACACAATCTCTAGACAGTCTGGATAATCAGCCCTAAAATAGGACACAGCGTAACTCATACATATCATACATATCCCACAAGTTTATTATGAAACATGAGCTGTTTCTCATAAAAGATGAATGCCCCAATTGCGGGGTCTCATAGTGTGCGACCTTGACCTTCCAGGTGTTGAGCCGGTACTAGTGCATGAAAATTTATCTCTGTGTATAAAACAGTTGTCCCAATTAATTTTAAAATCCTCCAATTTATATAAAAGACATGAACATGTGCATATAATATAGGATTCTAAAACATCTGACCTCTAAGTGTGACCTTGTAAGGAACATATAATTACTCGGTACTTGCATAATGACAAGTCATCTCCATGTGCTCAACAATTGTGCAATGTAGTTTTAAAATCCTTCCGTGGATGACAGTTACCATGTTTACAGGATTCCATGACATTTAGTCTTAGCATGACCTTGACCTTTGATGTAGGGTCATGGATCTTGTATGCAACTCATCGTCTTGATGTGTGAATATTTGGATGAAATTATTTTAAAATCCCCCATGCATAACAAAGTTACAGTCTAGACAAGAATGTGTGCACATATAAACAGGATTCCATTACCTTCACTCTTAAGTTTGACTTTGACCTTTGAGTTAGGGACCTTGGTCTTGTATGCGACACGTTGTCTTGATGTGCAAAACATTTGTCCAAAGTTACCTTAAAACTCTTTATGCAAAACAAAGTAACTGAGTAACGTGAATGTGTGCATATAAACAGGATTCCATCACCTTTTTATTACTGTTTTTAGTACGACCTTGATCTTTGAGGTTGAGACGTGGGTTTTGCAAGCGACTTTTCATCTTCATATGCTGAACAATTGCGCCATTAGATTTGAAAATCCCTTCACGCATTTACAAATTTACAGCCCGGACACAAAAGAAATGGAAGGACTGACACAGAACGACTTACGGTGCAATTTTAATATGCCCACCTTTAGGGGCATAAAAATGTACATACTGTTGGTTTCCGACGTGTCTGACTGTATTTCCTGGAACCACTGTGGAGCGTTATCTTCGTTAAGAGAGTCCTCGAGGAACTCAAACTCAGGTGACAGCGTCTCAGCTGTTGGGATCTACAATATATCATACAAGTACAGAGCTAACTGCTGCAACCCAGGTAAACAAAATGTGTCATTCAAAGGCCAGCTAGACAGAAAACTCCCTCAAAAATATGTCTAATTTTGCAAGTTTTTCAATATCTGCTCTTGCATTTGTTTGGTACACCTGTATGAAACAACAAAACGTAATTCTTTTATTACTGCCACGATAATCAGCAGACAAGCGTTACTTTCTTACACATTACTAATGTACATGTAGTTTCTGTTTATGTCATTTAAATTTGCGACGGTTTAATAATGTTTAACCCTATAATACATGTAGACAGCCAATGACACAACTTAACATCTTACGATGACAGTTAACCTATTTCTTAATTTCTCAGTGATCTGTGTACATGAGACGTTTTATCCATGCCGGCATACACTGGTATATTGGTTTCGTACAACCAGACGGGATCTGGCTCATTATTGGCAAAGGCGTCTCAATATTTTAGCATACACTGGCAATACACCAGTGTGGATGAACCGTATAGCCACTATCTAACTGCTAAAATTATGAATTATATTTACCTCAGTAGGCCTGTACAGTGTGAAATCATCCCTGAATGGTGTAGTTATGGTATGTATTGGATCCAGAAATGCCGCATCTATGAGAGCTTGTCCTATTGCTATTGCCTGTACCCTGAATATAAAGAAACAAAGTTTACATTGGAGCCATTACGCCTAAACCTTTAATACTGTAAAAGTCTATATATTAACAAGTTGTTAATTTCGCAATTTTCTATCTATTCATGAGTTTTAAATTCACGATCAAACACTATTTTATATAAAATGTTTGCTATTTCAGCAAGTTTGATATATTTGTGAAGTTCTTCATTTGCAAAAATAAAAAACCTTGTGACAAAAAAAGACTCTTACAGTATTCGTTTGCTAAAACAATAATCCTAAAATATTTTAACTTATCTGCTACATTATTTCCACAACCAGTCTTCCCTTTTGAAAAACACATATGGTATTTCAAAAACCAGTCCACTAAAACTAGCATCCTTAAAATTATATTCTACCTAATTTCAATAACCAGTCTGTTGAAAATAAAAATTACCTGTTTGCAACCTTGTCTTGTTTCCTTAACCAGTCCACAATTCTATTTCCTGCTATACAATTCTGATAGGTACGCAGTCTAACTCGATAACTGTGATACTGAACACCCTTCTCTGGATCGTTCATCAGTGACCATAAGTTACGAAGCTGTGTGGAGTCCTAAAGAATACATGTGTCACTAATTATTCTACAATCTTTCATTTTATCATCACCCTCACAAAATATGTGTTCAACCTACTTTACCCGTAACTGCTAAAATGAATGTGTCCATCTTTCAAGTTGGACAGTACCATTAACCATTTAAAGGAGTGTTAACTGAAAATTTTCTGACTGAAAAGGCACAGGCTTCCAAAATAAATTATTTCAGTTTCTTGAAGTGTTCAGCACAATTTTGAAAGTGACTATAATTGACACCAGTGTAATTCTATATTATGCCACCCAGGATTTCTTTTGTTTAAAGATTATTGTGATTATATACCCCCACCATGATCACCTTTCAAATTTGGACAGCACCATTGCTTGTTCATTTGGCTACTGAAAAACTGACTTATTAACCACATTGCATAATAATCTTGAAAACTAAAAAAATCAATGATGGTTTGAACATTTTTTTTTTATCGTTTAAGCTTGCTAAATATTAATATCTACAAAATCAACCATAGCAGTGTAGGTGGTCATCACATTACCACCTTTTGACCAATTAAAAGGCAGCATTCTCCCAAGCCTGTAATACAAGGAAATCCAGTAAAACAACAAAACATGTACTTCATCTCTATTTTTTTCTGACTTCAAGTGCTACAAATTATACTGAACCAAAAATGCTCACCTGTACTAAAATTTTTCTTTCACTGCTAAAGTTGTCGGACACTTCAAACTCAGTTTGCGGAGTTAGATCAAAGGGGGCGATACTGTCTATGCTGACATCAGGGTCACTAGTGGACCTGAAAAAGTATCATCCATGTATAGTATTTTTGTTAATTTTGACATAAAACTTCCGGGCACCAAAAACGTTTTGAGGCCTTTCTTCGGTCCTGAAAAATTTTCTAAATGAACTTTAACCCTTACCCCGATGGCTACAAGTAATTCTGCTTTGCAATCAGTAGAGATCATGATCAGTCTGCACAACTGAACACACACTGTTCACTTTTCTCTACATGATGAGCCTTTTGGATCATGATGTTCAAACTTTTCTCTACATGATGAGCCTTTTGGATCATGACTGGTTTAAAACTCAAGTTTTCAATTACGGCATGTGTGTTGGCGGGGCATCTCCTTTTAAAGTCAATTCAAACTTTTTTCATAATGAGAAAAAAATCAAAAAGGCCTATCTTCAATAGTGTTACATGTGCAAAAAAAGCAAAATGAAAAAATCAGGCAAAACAAACTACAAGGCCAAGACCATATATCAGGCACCTTGGTTGCAAGTCCACTTGCCTGAGTTGGTTTAAGATCACTGAGATAATGTTATAGGTACCAAATAGGTATTCTCTATATATAACATATGTAGAAAAAAGCAAGTGACCCCCATAATTCAGGTCAAATTTTAACCAAAAGAAAAATAAAAAGAAAAAACTTGGTAGAGGTCCACTAGACAGAAGCTACATGCCAAATATCTAAGCTGGTAGGCCTTGTTGTTTCAAAAGAGACAGAATTTTAAAGTTTTTCCTATTTTTTCCCTAGCAACCAGAGTATCTGCATTGAATGAATTCTTTGAACAATTTTGGTAGAGCTTCATGCAAGGAACATTCCTGCATAGTTTTATCAACATTGGCCCAGAGGTTATACATTCGGAGATGTCATTTGAATCAAAATGTTGATAGCGACAGACAATATCGATCATAAAAGCTCACCCTGGAGAAAGCCAGGTGAGCTAAAAAAAGAGCAACCATTAATATTACATTGGGAAAGAGACCAGCAACTCACTTTTTTTTCATTTGGCACAAGCATCACATTGGGTAATTGTCCATACCAAAGTGCAAACCATGAATTCAACCTACTGCTTTACTATGTGGCATTAATTCCAGTCAAGTGGGGATTTTCATTAACAAGAGCTGTCCATAAGACAGCACGCTCAACTATTGTGGGTGTTTGCTAATAAAACAAAACTTTTATCAGTATAATAGCAAAACAAAAGTCTGCTAACTATTAAGTATAAAATAGGAAAGTTGAATCATAAAAAAGTCAAAATCTATAACTATAGATTTAATTTTTGGTAAATTAATTGTTTGATACAAAATTTGGCCTTGAACACTATTGCAAAGGTTTGATATAACTACCATAAGTGGATATTGTGATATGTGCATGATAGTACCTTGCATGCCAAACTTTACCAGGAATTTTCCAAGTCAAACAAGGCCATAATTTGCACTAAATTTAAACAAGAGTTATCTGTCTTGACTGTGTGACACCTTTTAAGACAATTAAAAAGTTTTCATAGACAATAATCATAAAGTGGTTACTGAGATATGTGCATGAAAGTACCTAAAAGGAAAAAATTTAACCAAATTTCAAAGGCCAAACAAGGGCCATAATTTGAACTAAGCTTTTTGAAGAGTTATCTTGCCTTGATTGCATGACACCCCTGAAGACATGAACAAATAGGTTTCAAGTCAATATTATATGTGGTTACTGAGATATGTGACACCTGATAGTTACCCAGCAGGCAAAACTTTGAACAAATTTTCAAAGGTCAAACATGGGCCATAATTTGTACTAAATTTTTTCAAAAGTTATCTGCCTTGATTGTATGGCAGACCTAAAGAGATGAACAAAGTTTCCAAGTCAATATCATAAATAAGGTTACTGAGATATGTGCGGATGATAGTTTGACCAAGCTTGGCAAAGGTCCACTTGCCAATACACCAAATTTCTAAAGTCAAGGCCAAGGGCTCATAGAATTAGTACTTAAAATTTTTCCAAGAGTTATCTGCCTATGCAATTGTATGGCACCCCCTAAAGACATGAACAAAGTTTCAAGTCAATATCATAAGTGTTTACTGAGATATGTGGATGATAGTACCTAGCAGGCAAAACTTTAAGCCAAATTTTCTTAGTCAAATAAGGGCCATAATTTTGTAAGAAGATTTTTTCAAAAGTTATCTGCCTTGATATGTATGGCAAACCCTAAAGACATGAACAAAGTTTCAAGTCAATAGTCATAAGTTGGTTACTGAGATCTTGTATGATAGTACCTAGCAGGCAAAACTTTAGCCAAATATTCAAAGTCAAAGCCAAGGGCCATAATTAGGTAGTAAATTTTTTCAAGAGTTATCTGCCTTGATTGTATGGCACCCCTAAAGAGTTCTGCATGAACATGGAAGTTTCAAGTCAATATCATAAGTGTTTACTGCAAGGAATATGCCTGCATGATTTTACCAAGCAGGCCAAAGCTTTCAGAAAGATGTCATAAGTCAAAATAAGGGCCATAACTTGTACTAAATATTTTTCAGAAGAGTTATCTGCCTTGCATTGCCAGGTGACCCCCTAAAGAAATGAGCAAATTTCAAGTAATATGCATAAGAGGTTACTCAGTATGTGCATTGGTAGTACATCACATGGAAAACTGTCATACCAAAGTGCAAACCATGACTTCAACCTTCAATGACTTTACTATGTGGCATTAATTCCAGTCAAGTGGGGATTTTCATTAAAAATTGCAGAAAAGTAATTTGTAAAACAATACCCAATTTACATAATTTATAACGATCTGGTTAAATCTACCTCAAAGCTGACTGAAACTCAAGCGTTGACCTCTTTTGGATTTTCATACTCTGGTCAGGTGACAGTGTAACATCTGCTTGCAGGTACTTGTTCAGGACTTCCTTTATGACCGTTGGATCTGCCGACCTGTCAGATTTCTGAGCATACCGATGAACGATCTTAAAACAATAGGTGCATACCCGTATACTTCCTGAAAATCATCAAAATTTTTAATCAGAAGTTTATAAGGCATGATCAACACTAAAACCATTCCTGGATACTAGTACTCATTGCAGCATTAAGGTTAAGATAACGTAAAATGGATGATTTTTGCATGATGTAAAATTAAGCAATTTGTGAGCAGACATACTTAATTCTTGAATCTTTAATTTGCGAAAACAGATATTTCTTACGGTAAATGTATGTCTTATGAATCTTGTACAAAATTTTTAAATTACCGAAGTTGGAAATTAGCGAAAATTTAATCATTGCAAAACTTATCCTATTAACAGTTGTTGCATATTTTCAAAATAGGTATGCAATAAGAATTGACATCACAATAAAATAGTGATGTAAACAAATGTATGCAAAATATTTCACCTTTTACTTTTTTGTTAGTAACTAAATTAGTAGCTGCTATAGAATCTGATTTGTAAAGGGACATACCCTATAACTGATTACTAAACTAAATTACCTCAAACACATATATAATAGCAAAATTTGAAGTATTATTACTTAACCTAAAAGATTAAACTATGCATTTCAGCCATTATTGATAAAATCGGTGTTTTAAAATATGTTGCAGTACTGTAAACTGTTCAATAATCTATACAGTTGTTGTTGTTGTACAATTAGTGGGTGAATGCGAGTTATTACAAAAGGCCTCTAAATTGATTTTGGTAAAATGAGGCATTTTACGCCATATGTTGTTCTTTAAAAATGTATTTCTTTATCATTTTACGTTCATTGGACACATTATCTATGTTTCTAAAATATAATCTGCTAGATATAGGGTATGTCCCTTTAATTGTCATTTTAAAATTATATACCTTTATAGCCAATGACTTTTCCAGGCAGTTCCTGACTACAACACGCATGACAGAAAATTTGTCCGCAGATTCTGCAATGATGCCGACGTCGGAATGTCGTAAATTTATCATGACACTCGTAGCATTCCTTGCAACTCTTATCGGGCATCCAGTACTGTTTGAAGTCACTGTCTCTGTACACTTGCGGAGTCTGAAACAATAAAACTGTTAAAACTGCTTGCTCTCAGATTTTGGTGAGGAATCATTCACAGAGTATAGTAAAGAGTTCTACTATTAAGACTGCCCTCCGATATTAAGACAAAACATTTCGTCCAATGTTCATTCAAAGTAAAAGTTTAGCTAATAAGGCTGATTCATTAATAAGACCACTTTTTACTGGTCCAAATGCTAGCCACAATACAGGAACTTTTACACTTTACCATAAGTGAAACTATGGGTTTCTTCTGGCATCACCAACAGCATGGATTTTATTCTCAAAGTTAACGGGGAAAAAAAATAGATATATGCAGAGTAAACATTAACAAACACCAAAGGGCAGTATGTTTTAGCATGGAAATTGTCAACAGATAAAGCAAATATTTGTAATTTTTACCTTTAAACCCTTGGGAGATGCTCTGAGACACTGTCAAAAACATTTTAGAAAATTGTTGCGAAAATGTAAATGAAAGATAAAACAATTTTACAATTTCAAGTACAAGAGATTTAAAACTTTAGTCAACAGACTTACGGGTGCTCTTCTTTCTAATATGGCCGACAGTCTGGTTAAGACACTGCCAAGCGTTCTCTTCGTAGAGTAGGCCTTCGTATCAGCTTCCTGGGACTCACTAGCTTCAACGTCCGGACTGTCATCTTGTCCAATAAGACAACTTTCTGTTGAAAGAGCAGTTAATTAACTCCGTAACATCGTTTTTTTTTCTCTCCTAATTTGCTTAATTTTACTTTGCATAGTTCTAGACTGCCAAAACGGGCAGGGTACCCTCAAAAAAAAGGACAGGGTGTTAGGGGCAGGGCATGTTTTGCATGTTTAAATGCTTGAGAATTAGAAAAGATCCTTTTAACTAAAAAACTTTGCTTCTAGAAGAATGTAACACCTTTATATAATTAAACTGTTCTTTTATTATGCTAAGAGATGCTTTTCCAAGGATTTTAAATGGATACTATAACTTTTAATATGTGGGTTTACAGTTACAACAAAAGGGAGTGGGTGGGGGAGGGAGAAAGGAGAGGGTATTTAGCACCGTGCTAAAATGCGCTAGAAAAATCTCTGATTCCATTCCTTGTAGTTTGATGCATTTGAAAAAGTCAATTATGTATCTACATGTAACCATCACTTCTAGGAAGAAAACAAGAACTACAAGTTTCCAAGCCTCCGTAAGAAATCGCCAACTTTTTTTCACACTACTGAGTAAGAGAGAGGATAGACTTAATCTGTTTTAAAGACAGTCTGTAACACCTGGAGACAGAACTAATTACCTGACATGGATTTAGACGGAGAATCAGAAAGTCTTCCCTTCAGCATCTTTGTTCTGTCCACTGACTGCTCCCTTGAACTGTGTTTTCTTTCAACTGACTGCTCCCTAGATAATCTTTCTGATGATTCATCTCTACTGGAGAACCTTTCCACAGACACCTCTCTGCTAGAGAACCTATCTGCTGATACCTCTCTGCTAGAGGGTTTACTGCCATCAGATGACTGGTCAGATTCATCTTTAAAAAAAAAAAATATCATAAATTCAGAGTAGAATTTTTTTTCTTAATACTTTGTACTTTGATTAGTCATTCAGCAAACACTTTCTCTACCTTTAATTTGCTAAATATACAGTATATGTATTTCAAAAACTTCATTTGCTTAGATCTCAACTCAATGGCTAGCAAAAAACTTGCTAGAAATCTTCATTTTTAACGTCAATGCTATGGCTGCTTAAATTGCTATACATGATAATCATAAACAAATTTGTTTGTTTGTTTTCCCATTCTGTTTGACATTTACATTGTATTTCTTTTCTTATCCAATGCCTTTATTCAGTTAATTTCACATTGCATAACAGAAAAGGTTGTAACTATAATTTCTATTTTTTTCAATTTTATAGCACATAGATAACTCCAACCCAATGTATACTAGTAATCCAAACTTTACAGTAATTTCATTTTCTACAAAATTGATACATTTGTACTGCTTTACAACTCTTTTAAAACCTTATATGGTCTGTTCAAAAGCAAAAAGACCTTCTGTTGTATTGTTTCTTGCTTAGCCCACTGAAATTAAATTTAAAGTATACATTGTAGCAGTAAAAGTCTTTATATTCAATAGCTGTTTATTTCGCGATTTTCCAGTTTTCTATTTTTTAGTTTTATAATTTGCATAATTGTTTAGTTGTGATTTTACAGTTTAACAAGGAGCATGTAAATACATACCTCTTCCCCTTTTAAACAATCTAGAGAGAAAGTTTCCAGATGATTGAACCTCAGAACTTGGCGGCCCAAACGAGGTCAAAGTGGAAGGCGTGTCCTCCCATAGTGACATTGGGCTTGTTCAGTTGTTGACAAAGAATCAATGCCTTGTAATATACATTGTATTATTTACATGCCTGAAATGAAATAGAATGGTGATTCAGTTTTCATCACAGTCCAGTTTTGTGGAACTTAATTTTTGATTTTTGCACTGGGAGATCTTAACTTTAGTAGCACGTTAGATTAATAAGTGGTATGATCAAACGTCTTCGAAAAAGGTGTGAATGTTTGACAAGGCTCATTAAGATGTTTGCGCCCTAGCTGGGTCATTAGATCTTGAGTTTACAATTTTCAAGTGAAAAACTTGAAAACTTAAAATCATTGCCAGAAGACAAAAAAATGAACAAATGACCATTAATTTTAAGGTTCATGTGAAGTGTTTGAATTGGTCCCCCAATATGAATTTTGTCCTTCAATTTTTTTATACAGCCTAATATTTCATGCACCAAATTGTTCAGAAAAAGCCGTTGACGTTTTCTACAGTGAATATTTGGTTTATAGTTCTACATGTTTTCTTTGCTTCCAGTAAATCACTAACTTTGTACTTTGGGCCTGATATGTATAAAGCATCAACCTCCTTTATTCAAAATAATTGTTCTCAAAATTATAATTATTGTGTGTACAATATGTTTATCTATGTAGTCCGAGTAGTGAAATTGAAACAAGCAATGAATGTTTTAAATATGTGGAAAAACTCAAAATGAAAGTGAAAGTAGAACTGTCCAAAACAAATACAAATGAATTGCTAGCATTTTGCAATGAACTATTAATATTGTTTTTCATTACACGGAGTACCTAGATTTGTATATTGTGACATAATAACAATCAATTTTGAGAAATGATATTGAAATAAAAAAGTTTGGTGTTTTCTACATAAATGACCCGAAGGTACTCAAGGTATGTGATGTATGAAGCGTAAACAACATTTCTTATCCAGTCACTACAGAAAGCTTTTACTTACTTTTCCGAAACATTTTGGTCCATGAAATATATATATGGCTATTTTGCTAGTAATACATACAAATTTGAAGGACAAAATTCATGTTGGGGACTATTTCAAACACTTTACATGAACCTTAAGAGTGGTGTTATCGAACGTCTACGAAAAAGGTGTGATGTTTGCGTCCTTGCTGGGTCATTAGATCTTGATTTTACAATTTTCAAATGAAAATCTTGAAAATTTAAAATCATTGCCAGAAGACAAAAAAATGAACGAATGAAGATTAATTTTAATTGCCCCTAGACATATAAATGGTTGAAATGTTTTGATTTGACACAGTGACTGACAGATAAGATATCCTTTAAAAGTTTGTAAGTCGACGGATTATTTAAAACGCATCAATATTTTTTTTAATAATCATTTCCGTCACATGAACATGAGTAAACCTTACATCCGAAATGTTTGTCCGAACATGATTCTAGTTCTTATAAAAACATTCGTCATTTAAATTCCCCAATCTCCTAAATCCTATGATTTTCATTAGACAAGCTTTATTTATATCAACAGAACGGTTAAAAAGAAAACCTTTCAGTTAAATAACCACAATTACGGTAAATTTTCTGATCGAAATTTCGCTTTATTTTCCCCTGGGTTGATCCGTAACCTGTTGACGAATATAATATATTCCGTATCGCTGTCGGTGGTGAATGACTCCCCCACAGCGGTTACTTCCCTTTACAATATACAGATTTTGAATAAAAAGATGTTGTTAAAATTTAAAAAAACAAAAAACAACTTTACATACTGTCATATGATATTTCTATCATCAGGTAGTATCTTTAGAGAGCAGAGCTCACCGTATCGAATTTGCTAAAAAAAAATCAGAGCCGTATCTGTGGTCGTGTAGCTTGGAATATCTGTCATTTGTGAAATCAGTTCTTAGAGAAAATTGCCATATCAAGAGATACACATATTCCAATATACAAGTCCGATTCAAAACGCCGGAATCCGTACATCGATATATAACTTCCAAAGATGGAATCAAAGATAAAAGGACAAAATGGATAAAATACAAATACTGCAAAAACCATCTTACATCACATTCAGGCCAGAAATACAACTAAATTTGACGTCAGACGGTCACATTTTGAATTTTAAAAAGAAGTTGCAGAAAATATAATAATTATAGTATTTTTAATGTATATTTTTTAAGAGCAAATGCTGAAACAAAAGTGTCTGTCAGTTGTATAGAAACACACAGTTGTGCGATAAGTACCGATAAAACACTGCTGATACAGTGAATAACAAGTTAATAAATGTCTTCTCAAAAGAGGTCTTAATTAAGATATCCAATTTGACTGAAAAAGAAGTAATTGATCCACTGGTTTATCTAGAAATAAATGAAAATGTTGTCAAATAAATACAAGTAATTTATTTCACTCAAGTCATGTAAATAAATGACAATATGAGGTTAACTTAATGAATCATTTGTATTTATCGATGCTACTTTCACAATACTGCTTTAGTATTATAAGGGTTGAAAAGATATAATCGTTATAATATGACAACAGTTTTAGAGGAATTTTGGAGAGTAACCACACCATTGCTTTTGTGTGAACGTTTTTGTGTCGCCCTTTCGGAGAAAAGGCGATACATAGGGATCGCTTTGTCCGTCCGTCCGTCGGTCCGTCCGTCACACAAACTTAACGTTGGCTATAACTTTGCCATTTCTTCTGATTTCTTCACCAAACTTTACAAGTGTATTGCTTATGACAAAAGGGTCATGATGCCGCCAAATTTTGTAGGTCAATGTCATATTTGACAGAGTTATGCCCCTTTTTGTACTTAGATTTTGTCACGAAAACTTAACGTTGGCTATAACTTTGCCATTTCTTAAGATTTCTTCATCAAACTCTCAAATTGTATTGCTTATGACATAAGGGTCGTGATGCCGCCAAAGTTTGTAGGTCAAGGTCATATTCGACAGATTTATGCCCCTTTTTATACTTAGAATTTTGCTATAACTTTGCTATTTCTTAAGATTTCTTTATCAAACTTTACAATTGTATTGCTTATGTCAAAAGGGTTGTGATGCCGCCAGATTGTGGAGGTCAAGGTCATATTTGACAGAGTTATGCCCCTATTTGTACTTAGATTTTATCACGAAAACTTAACGTTGGCTATAACTTTGCCATTTCTTAAGATTTCTTCATCAAACTTTCAAATTGTATTGC
The DNA here is from genome assembly GCA_022818135.1 of Saxidomus purpurata. NCBI lineage: Eukaryota > Metazoa > Mollusca > Bivalvia > Venerida > Veneridae > Saxidomus > Saxidomus purpurata. The sequence continues at coordinate 31,602,258 of JAFMSR010000017.1, forward strand.
TTATGACAAAAGGGTCATGATGCCGCCAAATTTTGTAGGTCAATGTCATATTTGACAGAGTTATGCCTCTTTTTGTACTTAGATTTTGTCACGAAAACTTAACGTTGGCTATAACTTTGCCATTTCTTAAGATTTCTTCATCTAACTTTCAAATTGCACTGCTTATGACATAAGGGTCGTGATGCCGCCAAAGTTTGTAGGTCAAGGTCATATTTGACAGAGTTATGCCCCTTTTTATACTTAGATTTTTGCTATTTTTTTTCCATTTCTTAAGATTTCTTTATCAAACTTTACAATTGTATTGCTTATGTCAAAAGGTTTGTGATGCCGCCAAATTTTGTAGGTCAATGTCTTATTTGACAGAGTTATGCCCCTTTTTGTACTTAGATTTTGTCACGAAAACTTAACGTTGGCTATAACTTTGCCATTTCTTAAGATTTCTTCATCAAACTTTCAAATTGTATTGCTTATGGCATAAGGGTCATCATGCCGCCAAAGTTAGTTGGTCAAGGTCATATTTGACAGAGTTATGCCCCTTTTTACACTTAGATTTTGTCACAAAATTGTTGGTTATTCTGACAAAGCATAAGAGGGCGACACAAGTGTTCTACTGAACACCCATCTAGTCTCTAGAAAATCTAGAGCAAACAGATAATTTCTTGAATACATTCGCATATCTTTTACCAGATAGGGATATCTGCAGTTTTGCCAGTATTGGAAAATCTCATCTTACATCCCTATGTAAGACGACTCTTGTGAATTAATTGTGACGTAACGTACTTTATAAAAAATGTGGGGTCACTTTCCTAAACACAGCATCTGAATAACCATATAATACTATAGGTACTATAGAATACTGTCATAGATTGAGGGTCATGGGTTCGCGCCTTGCTACCGACCATGTCTCTTAATGTGAGAAAGTTGGCAGTTTCTTACGGAGGATCAGAGTCTAGTTCTGGTTCTACCTAGGAACGATTGTTAAACTGTCCGTCTGCTAAAATGATCAAGATCGGAACGGGCTTTAAACAACAATAACAACATTGCTTTTGTAGCTTGCTGTACAATTTCACGTTTTGCAGTATAGAAAGAGCCACTTTTACTTAATAATACACCCAGTTATCTATAATAATTCACTACTTTTATATATAAATTGATAAATCCTTTGTATTTCCTTGGAAAATACTTCTAGATCTACTTTGGTTTTCGAAATATTTACCGTTAACTTCCATAGATCACAGTAATCTCTATAAACATGTAACGTATTTTGTAAATCTTCGGCTGATTCTGCAACTGTATGTTTTGCTGTATAATCAGCGTATAATTATACAAACAATTTTACAGAGGCCAATACTGAGTTATTGAATTCGCGTTTGGTACATGTTATACCACTGACAGCACCCCCAGAGTTAAAATGTCGTGTAAACAATTCAAATTCTAAGAAAAGAGCAGAGGTGACAACTTTACACCTTGTTGCATATGAAAAACGCATTTCCAGTATTTTGGATCTTCGTACATATTTCAAACAACAATCAAAACATTTCTCTAATCATCATATGAAATATTTTTTATCCAAAGACCATTTCTCCAAATAGTGTCAAAAGCAGCTTTAAGATCAACAAATGCACAAAATAGTGTTTTTTTGCAGCCTTTTTTAACATTTAGTAAGACATGATTGTACAAACATATTATCAATTGTTGAAAAATGCTTTGTAAATCCAGTCTGAAACTGATTAATGACATCATTATTATGTAGTCTTACATTCAAAATTGCCGTAGATAGTTTACCTTAATAGCTCAGGAGAGTGATATATCTGTAGTTCGACGGGTCTAAAGGGGCACCCCTATTTCTAAATATAGAGTGTATTACAACAACGGTCCATGAATCTGGTATAATTCCCGTACGAAACACAAATTTACATCACATCACTTGATCAATAGTTACTGCAAGATGACCAAAATGACTTGTTAGCATGTCGTGAATCTTGGCAGATGGAGTTTAATGTTTAAAAATGTGCATTAAACTCGAAAGTACAGTGTCAAAGAACATACTTGTACCATGCCTAATTCTTGATCGGATTAGTTCTTCCAGAGTTATGGCCCTTGATTTAACGAAAAATGCAATATTTAATTTTGTTTACACTCTAGCACCTTCATTTCTTCACTAATCCTAATCAGTGTTGATGATGAAACATGGCAGGGATTTTCAATGCATGAAGCTTCACCAAAATAATTCAAAGAATTCCGTTCCCTGCAGAACTCTGGTTGTCATGGCAACAAATAGGAAACACGTTAAACATCTTCTACTCTGAAACCCCAAAGCACAGAGCTTAGATATTAAGCATGTATCATCGCCGAGTGGCCCTCTACCAAGATTGTTAAAAGTATGTCCCCAGGTCAGAATTGACCACACCAAGGGTACTACTGATTTTCATAATTATATACTTATACATTGTATAGGGACAACTTTAAAATTCTTGTTATCAGAAACCACAAGGACTAATCTATGCTGAGGTAGCTTAGATATTTAGTATGTGTCATAACCTAGCAGATCCAATCAAGTTCGTTCAACCTATGCCCCGGGGTCAAATTGACCCTTCCAAAAGGGTCATTTGCTACAGTAAAAACTTCAAAAATCTTCTTCCCTAAAATAACCTAGATATCTAGAACTTAGGAGATTATATATTTGGTATGTAGCATTATCCAGTGGACATCTACAAAGTATGTTCAAATCATGCCACTGGGGTCAAAATAGCCCACAGCCACTGGGGAGGGGAGTGGCCTGTTTATATTGTTATAGGAATAACGTAGCTTCAAGTGAGCACCTATAGCAACCAGCGACTTGCCAAGCAATCACTGACTCCCTTAGCAAATAGTGACTTCGTAAGTAACCAGTGACTACCCGTAACAACCAGTGACTTCCCCTGGAAACAATTGACTTCCCTAGCAGCCAGTGACTTCTTCAGCAACTAGTGACTTCCTTAGCAACCATGACTTTCCATAGCAAAAAGTGACATCAGTAGCAAATATTTACTTCCTTAGCAACAATTTAGCTCCCTAGTAACCAGTGACTTACTTAGCAACTATTGACTTTCCCTTACAAGTTACTTCTCAAGCAACCAGTGACTTCCTTAGCAACAATTTAGTCCCCTAGCAACCAACGACTTCCCCTAGCAACTAGTGACTTTCTTAGCAACCTTTAGTATCATCTTGCCACCAGTGACTTGTTTAGTAACAGCCAACAGTTGAGTTTTGCAATCACAAACTTTAGAGTATTGACCAGTGATTCCCTTAGCAACCAGTGACTTTCCATAGCAACCAGTTACTATCTTATTTTAGTACACTGGTACTCAGTGAGCAATATAGGGCAATCAGGGCCCTCTTGTTGGAAGTTGCCAATGAGTATATTTGTCCATGATTGGATCTTCATGTCAAAATCTAGATAAGAGTTTGAATATGGGTCATCCAGAGTAAGAAACCCAGGTCACTCAGTCAAATCACAGGAAACCACCAATTTTATTTCAATGTTTCTGGAAATTCAATGAAACTTCATAGGTTTTTTTCTTTTTTTGGATGCTTAACTGAGATGTGCATATCAGATCATCAGCATTTTCACTGAAATAGGTACATGTATTTTCTTCTCTTTTAGGCTGCATTATAAGGAGATACAAGTGACAGGAAATTGTGACAAAACCAGGTTTTCATTTTCCAGTCTGCTGGCCGAGACAAATGGTTTAAAGTCAGTAGATATACATAATGTGAAAAAGAAACAAAGGTATTCTTCTATCTATTCATATGTAAAACTAAGCATTACATTCAGGAAAATTGATCCAAACACAAAAACTACCGGGGGGCACTTGATGACAACATTTGTGTAGAGTTTGGTTTAAATATCTATCAATTAGGAAGTGGGATGTGACAGTATTCTCATATACAACATATGCGAAAAAGCAAAGGGCATAATTCCAAAAATTATAAAAAAAAGAAAAAAAAAAAAAAAAAAAACTTGCTCTGTGCGGGTTGAACCGCTGGTCTTATGAGAAATTTTGCATCTTACTGTAACAGAATACTTCTAATATACAGGACTGGTAATCTACTCTAAAAATAACAGTAAACAGATTCCCATTTTATATAGCATTAAAAAGGAAACAAATTGAACATCATATTTGAATCTTGATGCTTGTAGGAGTTGAACATATGAGTATTTTATATATATACATATGGGAAAAAAAAGCCAATTTTCAAAAAATAAAATCAAAAACCCGGGGGGGGGGGGATAGGGGCCAGGGACGGGGGTTGGTGACAATAATTCTGTGAATAATGGTTGAAATCCTTAGGTCAAGTCTAGAAGAGTTGCGACAGAGGAATTGCAGAAAAAAGGGCCATAATTCTGTCAAAAAAGACCAAATCACAAAAAGAAAATAGGCGCCAGGGCACTTCATGACAATACTTTGGAAAGTTTGGTGGGGGGGGGGGGGGGGGGGGGGGGGGGGGGGAAAGAAAAAAAAAAAAAAAAAAATTTAAAAAAACAAACCACAAAACCCCAGGGGGCTCTGTCATCTTTGCCTTATCTGCATAGCTGAGCAGTCATACTCTTTGCATATTCAAGTTTGGAGTGTCCTGCCATCTTGGCCCACTTGCATTTTATTCACAAGTCATCCTGGCCCATTTGCATTATTATAATTCAAAGGCTATCTTGGTCCAATTGTATTATTCATATGTCATCTTGGCCCACTTGCATTTTATTCACAAGCCATCCTGGCCCAATTGTATTATTCAAAGGCCATCTTGGTCCAGTTGCATCATTAAAGTGCCATCTTGGCTCACTTGCATTATTCAAAGGCCATGGGGTTTGTCTTGAGTTACTCAATGGCAAAATTGGTTCATTTGCATTATTTAAAATCCATCTTTGCCCACTTGCATTATTCAAAGGCCAGTTTGGCCCTCTTACATGATTTAAACTGGGAACATGGAAAAACTTTGACAACGAACAACACACAGTGCCTGCAATTTTAATTGTGTTTATCCATAAATTTACATCTCTCTCTATATATACTGACAAGTTTTATAGTGTACAAAAATTATATTACAATACAATGGGAATAACAGCATATGTACACCTATAATTTACAGATTCATTTCACTCCTTTACTCTGTTCCTTTCTTCAGATTCCCTGCTGTGTGAAAGTCAAAAGATTTTACATACATAGTCACTATTAAGAGAATAGCAGTTTCGGTGGTGACTCACTGAAATTTAAAGTGTGACAATGTTATCCCCCACCCCCACCCACTCATGTTTTCTGTGATGAGTACATACCAAACAGCATGGATTCAGATCAGCTAATGAGACTGACCTGAAATCCAGATTTGTTGTAAGGATGTCACTCTGGTTTTCACAAAGCAGGGCTCATCTCAAATTTCTCCCTCTCTTCAGTCTGAGACAGAAATATTTACAGAATTCTCTATTGTTCGTGGGCTATGATACTGTAAATTGGGTAATTTTCGCATGATGGAAATTTAGAGATTTTTGTGTACAGATGAAGTTATTTGCCAATTTTATATTCACCACTGGATACTTCTTTAATAGCAAATCTACCGTATGTGAAATGAATCTTTCGCAAGATTTTTAAATCATCGAAGTGGGAAATTCATGAAAATAGCAGAAATCAAATCAATGCGAATATTGCCTATCTTACAGTATGTGCTTTACTCCAAAGAACAGTGTGGACTCTGATCATGCTACACAGACTTTCTACTCTCAAAAAAGTGAAGAAGAATGCTTCAAGCATGGACCCTTCTGCAATAAATACTCAGACCAACAATTGGAATATTTTATATTAGCCAAGTGAACATTAATACATGGTTGCATAATCCAATCTTATCACTGGAACAGGGTACCTAGGCTTACGAATTAAATTTCCACCCCCCAAAAAACAGCGAAAAACATGAATAAAACATGGAACAACAAATTTATTTGATGTTATTCTATGGTTTCACATGTTTTTGTAATATTTACAGCTTTTTTTTTCTAAACCACAGAAAAATACACATGATATTGTTCTTTGAAAACACAAAAACCATAGAAATCTGTATAAGTGTGATAAATTGTGAAAAAAAAACATGTAGAAAGCGGATAGTAATTGCAGAAAGGGTCAATTCTGGTGTAAGTAGCAAGAGCTATGTATAAGACAGCATGCTCGACTATTCTCAGTGCTTGCCAATAAAATAAAACTTTTGTCGGTAAATAGCACAGCTAAATTCTGTTGGCTCTCTAAGTATAAACTAGAATTCTGTTATCATAAAAATAATCAAAACGTATATACACTCAGTTCCAAAAGAAAGTGTGCACTTCTTAACTTTAAATATTTCAATATTTAGCAGATGTATTGGCTTAAATTTTTGCACACTATATCTCATGTGTATTTGTCATCGATCGATTGCAAAATCTAAAATGTAAGCCATATTGTACGTGAACAGATCTCAATTTTGGTACCAAATATATAGGCTTTCAGAAAAGTAGTCGATGAAAAATCACAGAAAACAAAGTGCACACTTTCTTTTGGAACTAAGTATATGGTAACTTTAATTGTTTGATACCCCTAAACACCATCTCTAAGTTTCAAATAACTCCCATAAGATGTGCATGGTAGCATGCCAAACTTTAACCAAAGTTTCTAAATTCAGCAAGGGCCAAACTTTGTAGTAAATTTAGTCAGGAGTTATCTAACCCCATTGTTTGACAACCCTGAAGACTGTATTTAAGTTTACAAGAGTAATCTACCTTGAATGTTGGACTCCCCTAAAGACTTTAATAAAATTTCAATTCAATCCCATTAAGTGGTTACTGAGATATATGTCCATGACAGAACCTTGCATGCATAACTTTATCCAAAGCTGCAATGCCGATGCAAAATTGACTGTTATAGCCCTCCTTATTCTTGGAATAGTTGAGCTAGAAACAAGAGCTACCTTAGAAGGTTATTCATTGGTGGTCTAATTTTTATCAAACTTCCTTAATTTCAATTATTTCTACGGTGGTCTAATTATAAACATAATCACATTCATACAATGTATATACTTTTCAAATACTACTAATCCACTATCTCACAAAATGCAACCAGTTTATCAATGCTTTTACCACTTAACCAAACAAACAAAAACTTGAAAATTTTAAACAGTACTTGACCTAAACGTAGATTATTCTAAAGTATACTCAACAACTTTAAAAACGCAACCAGGGGTTTGATGGGTATGTGTTGCGATTGCAATTGGAATTTGGAAAATTGAAGAGCTCCATCCTTTTTGCCAATCTTTGGTTTTATTCAACAAGTTCAAGATAACCAAAATTCAAGCATAATTTTATTTGTGAACATCAACAACTTTGCATATGATGAGAAAAATCCACTGCTAAAAGTCTATGACTTATTCAAAAGGTTGTGTTTTTAAAAGTTGTTAAGTATATACAGTGGGACCTGCCCTTGCAACCACCAAAGTTAAGCAACATCCTCACCTATGGGCCCACTTTAAATTCCTACCTTTCGATCTCATGCAATAGTAGTTTATCCCAAGTAAAGAGACCTCCTGTCTTTAGAGACCACAATTCAAATTTCCCGTGTGGTCAACTGTATTTCTTTTCTTTTTTCCACGAAAAATTGGACTTAGAGATAAATACAATATAATATTTATTTACTTTTAAGGAAACCAGTCATAATATTTTATCAGAATATAACCTGTGATCCAAGTCAAATGGTATATAAAGTATACTTAAAGTCCCATTACCTCTTTTAAAATTAGTTACACATAAACTGATCATTTTACTGATAGAACAATGATAAAATTGTGTTTTATTTACCTAGTCTAAAAAAAATGTTTACCTACACTTTTCAGTACTTTTTTTTAGTTATTTTTGTCACTTCTAGTCACAAAAAATCTTGCCACACAACAGTATTGTTATTTCTTGTTTTTTTTTGCTGTAACATTTAAAAAAGTAGTGCAGTCTATTTATAGCATGTACTTCCGATTCAACGTAAGAAATGTTTTTAAACAAACAACGGTCAATTTCTCTAGTAAAGTTACTTTCTTAAGTAATATAAGAGCAACAAGTAAATTCTCTTCCAAATTGCTAATGGGACTTTAAAGATGTTTTAACATAAAAAACGTGATCTACATATTTTTCAATTTAAAAGGAACACAGCTTTGGTTGCTATAAATGCATGCCTCATGACCAACTTTGAATTAACTTACCCTTTCTCGCCTTAAATTCTAAAAATAGACGCAATCAACTGAAGCGTTTTATGCCGTTAATTGTTAAGAGGTATGTAAATAGGAGTAAAGTAAACTTGAACTGGTTAGAGCAGACTCTATGGTTTGAACGGACAACAGGACCCGACTTTTCTGAACTAAGCCAACTGTCATTATCAACTTTTGATAGACAAAAATGATTCTTGTTTCAAATGTAACACCAGTGGAATATTTTGATTTTGCTTTGAAGAGTTTTTATTCCTTATTCTCTTAAAGGCTCAGATTTGTTTTAATAAATTTTTCCAAACTCTAAAAAAATAACCCTTTGCTGACTTGTCAATTCAAGTTTTTATACAACTTGGTCCAGACTATCTTATCTATATGTAATAACCTGCAGCAACTGCATTATAATGAACTATGTTCAAGTGAGCTAAAAATAAACATACGTACATTCAAGATACTAAATAATTTTTAATCTATGAAGTGTAAGCATATACAATTTACAAGAAAGGTAAATTTGGACAAAACAAAAATGTTTAAACATGATATTTAAACTTAACAAATATTGAAAATCTATCACATAAATTAAATCACATACATGTATAATGTCATGAATGATTATATAAGAATTCTATACAAGTTATGTCCCTCTGTACTGTACATATATGTTTTTAGATGAGACATTCTTCTGAAGAAAATGGTCAATTTATACATGTGTGCCTAAAGAAAAGCAAAGTCCGGAATACAGTGAAGTTTCGGTAATATGACCACCATTCAGACCGCCATAAAATGGTCTTAATATCGAAATGCTTTTTTTTATTGAGAGCTTGTTTACTATAAAATGAGCCATTTGTTAATAGCAAGGTCAGTCTTAATATCGGGTGGACTTAATAGCGGAACTTAAATTACTCTATATAACAACTCCTTGAATATCATTTTATTAAATGAACTTTTAAAATAACAACATTTTCCACAGGATATATCAAGCTTTTTTTTTACTTTGGGTTAGTATTAGTTAATTACAAGCAGGCAGTTTGTTAGCCCAGGCCCTTTAAACTGATTTAACACAGAAAAAGTAATGTTGGGAGCGGGCTTGAATTCCGTAACCTTAACTATTCAAACAGAGGTGATTCAAACTTTTTACAGAGTGAAAGACTTGTCTTCAAGCTAATCTTACTGCAGGTAAAGTTTTGTACCTGCAGGCAGAATTATTGTCATAGCAACAGTTGTTAATGACTAGAAAAAACACAAGCACCATTCAGCCGCCGTCTCCTTGGCAACCCAGGTATGACTCATTTTAGTCTAAAGTTATTTGTTTTACATTCAATTTGGCAATAGACTAAAGTCCTTGCAACTTATAGTAACTACTCTCAATGACATTTTCATTGAGTCCTCACCTGTAGTTAGTCTGAAAAGTGTAGAGGTACCCATAAAGTTCTGCCAGACACCAATCCCTAAACCTTCAGGTTAGAAGTCCAACTTTCTACCCCTACAATGCTGCTCATTCTGAACCTTCAATCAATACTAAGGTTTGTAAAAACACACACCTCCACGGGTTACCAAGGACACATGTACCACAAGCATGAAAACTGCTTATGGACAATACCCAGAATTCATTTCCCATGGCTTTCCTTCCTACTTATTCCACTATAAAGAAAACAGTTTTTCTAGGAACAATCAATTTCAAAATTTTTAAAATTTGCAAAAAAGCTGATTCTAGCTGTAAGCTAAGTGAAAATAAGCCTAGCAGTGACTGAAGTTTGTTGGCAGTGTGATTTTACTGGCCTCCATCTTTAGTTCCCCTCTCCTGTTAACTTATACACTTCTATTACTAGTTACATTGTACAACTATCAATATACCATGTCTAGAGACTTCAACAACAACACATTCACCTGATCTATGACAACTATGACATTACTAACACATCAAGTTCATGCCTAACATAGTGTTCATGGACAAAGCTTGTAAGTAATAGATAGTTTGCGAGAAAAATTACGTTATTTCGAGGAAGCATAGCCTTTGTGTAACAACTTACAGTTCTGTATCTGATTTGTATCATGGCCAATTTCCTATACTACTCTATTAAAACTATGCTCTATTTCAGATAGAGTACAGTTTTAAGCTCCGCCCCCCTTGCACAAAGCATGGTTTCATAAATAGATTAGTTTGCTCTTAAGTTGATTCATCCCAAAGCTATAATACAAGAGATTTTACTGCACACAGTTAAAAGACTAACTACTGTACAGCACAACAACATGACCTTTCTAAAGCAATGGGTACTACTCATTTACTTCCCAAGAGAAACAATATGAAATCCATGCCAACCCAGGTTATCACCCTTTACAGAATGAGCACTGATCAGTTACTTCCCTTGAGAAATAAGTGGACACCAAGTTAAACCCAAGTTACCTCCCTTAATGAGTGAGCACTGCTGAGCTACATCCCTTGAGAAATAAGTAAACACCCAGTTCAATCCTAATTTAGTTTCTTCCCTTTCTTTAAGGAGTGAGCGCTGCTGAGTTACATCCCTTGAGAAATATGTGCATATCTGCAAAACTTAAATTATCTCCCATTAAATAGTGGACATTGCTAAATTACCTCCCTTGTGAGGTAAGTAGATAATAATTATATGGGTAAACCAAGGACTTCTCATTCATCATGAGCACTGTTCACATACATTTTTCTCCTTCAGAAAAATATCTGGATACATATCAAGATCAGAGTTTCCTCCCCTTACGGTAAGCAACATTGCAGAGTAAGCTCCCTTGAGAGATATCAACAGATATGAACTCGCGTGTAAACTATGTAGTAGTGTCAAGCTCAGTTTACTCCTTCAATTAGCTAGCAAATATTCTACCTCCATCAGTTGCCTCCCTTTGAGCTGATTAATATGTTGGATCAGAAAAATTCTAACTATTCGCAACAGACATTACACTATAGATAAGTAATCTCCTTTAATCAGTAAACATTGTCACAGGAGGTAGCCAGTTTTTATGAGTATATTATAGAAATATATGGTGTCCTTAAAAGGCCATGCATGTTCAAGATGTGTAAACACATAAAACAATGTTTAAAAAAAAATCTGAACAAGAAGCAGATATGGGTCTCAACAACTATAATGCCATACTGTAAAAGTCTTCATATATGTGAGATGTTCATTTCGAGATTTTTCTATTTACTCAAACAGTTATTATAATCAATGTTTGTTTGCTATTTTAGCGAGTTTGGTGAATATGCGAAGCACTACATTCACAAATACAATAACTTCTAGAATAAAATGACTTAAACAGTCCTTTGTTAGTCATGATTGTAAGGTTTATACTATAGTGTCTTTGTGAATGGTTGTTTTAGGCAGGATGACGCAGGAGAATATTAACCGTCCAGTATGTATCATAGCACAGAATGCGTATCAATTCCAACTGTCCGTTTAACACAGCTGTCTGGTGAACAATGCATAACTCCCAATAGGAGTGGTTCTCAAGATGTCATTTGGAAACGATCATCATATAAATTTTAATGCATGCCAACAGGGTGGTCATAATTTAAATCACATCAGTCCCAAATGAAAGCCCAGGCTTCTACACCTTTGATAACGAAGTCTTCAGCACATGTCAAGATATCGTTTTTGAATGTTTCACATTTGTTTGTTCTGCCGTGGTAGAGATCCTCATCAACCCAGAGTCCAAATACCCCTCTGTAAGAAAGAAAAATACAAATTTTAATAAAATAACCAAGTGTACATGAACTAGAGGGCCAAGCTGGCCATATATCGCTAATCTGAGTACATGACCTACTTGTGACCCAATGTGACCAAACTTCAGCCATAAACTATAAGTCATAAACATAAACATTTGGTTTGACCTTGAGAAGACAAACATTCTGAGCAATTTACATGACAATTAGCTATAAAATGTGACAACAAGAGTATTAAAAAGGTTTTTCTTGGATTTGACCTGGTGGCCTAATTTTTAATCCCAGGTGACCCACATTCTATCTTGACCTGGAAATCATCAAGACAAACACTCTGTCAAAATTTCATAACAATTGGTTAACATTGTTTTTTTTTAAATAAAAATCTATTTTTAGTTACAGTGACCTGTGACCCTAGTTACCTTGACCTAGAATACCCAAATTTTATTGCTTAAAACAATCAAAACTAAAATTAAATAAAGATCTAGTTTCAATTCAGTGACCTTGACCTTGAGGCAAGTGACGTTGACCAAAAAAATTTTTATTTGCTTAAAACAATAAAAACTAAAAAAAATAAAAAATATTTTAGTAACAGTGACCTTGACCTGACCTTAGGACTTTGACACCGAAAACTTTTTTTTGCTTAAAACAATCAAAAAACTAAAATTATAAAAAATCTATTTTTAGTAACCGTGACCTTGACCTTGGTGACCTTGACCCCGAAAAAAATTTTTTTTGCTTAGCTTAAAGCAATCAAAAAACTAAAATTATATAAAAATCTATTTTTAGTAACAGTGACCTTGACCTTGAGCCAAGTGACCTTGACCCTCAAATTTTTTTTCTTAATACAATCAATAAAACTAAAAATAAATAAAAATCATTTTTATAACATGACCTGGTCCTAATGACCTTGACCCGTACAACTTTTTTGTTGCTTAAAACAATCAAAAAATTAAAAAAAATAAAAATCTATTTTTAGTAACCTGACCTTGGCCCTAGTGACCTTGACCCCGAAAAATTTTTTTGTTGCTTAAAACAATCAAAAATTAAAAAAAAAAAAATCTATTTTTAGTAACAGTGACCTTGACCCCAGGTGACCTTGATCATACAAAGTTCCTCCCCACGCAAGCTACCTAGACACAAGTTTCATTACAAATAGTCACTCCTAACTCAATTATTGAGCAAAACCATTTTTCATTTTTAGTAAGAGTGGCTGACTTGAAAATAGTGACCCCTAATGCAATCCCAAGCCTGTTAACATAAGGTACCACACACGAGTTTGATTGCAATTAGTCACTCCTAACTTGAGGTATTGAGCAGAAACTATTTTTCATTTAGTCAGTGACCTTGACCTTGACCCTAGGCCCCAAATGCAAGCCCTAGCGTGCCGCAAGCTATACAAACAAAGTTCATTGTAATGGTCACTCTAACTTGAGTTATGAGCGGATTACCATTTTCATTTTTAGTAACTTACCTTGATCCATGACCCTAAATGCAACCCAAGTTCTACGAAGCTACCTACACACAAGTTTCATTTAATTGGTCACTCCCCCCCAAGGAAAATGGGCCGAAACCTTTTTCTACTTTAGTACAGTGACCTTGACCTTAACACTATCCCAAATGCAATCCCAACAGATTCCCAAGTTATTGCAAATGTCAATCCTAACTAAACTATGACGGAAACCAATTTGACGTTACATACGACATCGCCATTCTAATAAGTAGGTTTTTTTCAAAAAACCTGCTTAAAAATAAACCATCTAGTCTACAAAAACGTTTTACTTTTATCAGTATTATCACTACAGAACAACAGATTAATCATAATCATCACTATGAAAACAGACTTTTTAGATTAATCAGTGTTATCACTATGAAAACAGACTTTTTAGACCAATCAGTATTATCACTATGAAAACAGACTTTTTAGACTAATAAGTATTATCACTATGGAAACAGTCTTTTTAGACTAATCAGTATTATCACAATGGAAGCAGACTTTTTAGACCAATCAGTATTATCACTATGGAAACAGACTTTTTAGACCAATCAGTATTATCACTATGGAAACAGACTTTTGAGATCAATCAATATTATCACTATGAAAACAGACTTTTTAGACCAATCAGTATTATCACTATGGAAACAGACTTTTTAGACCAATCAGTATTATCACTATGAAAACAGACTTTTTAGACCAATCAGTATTATCACTATGGAAACAGAATTTTTAGACCAATCAGTATTATCACTATGAAAACAGACTTTTTAGACCAATAAGTATTATCACTATGGAAACAGACTTTTTAGACCAATCAGTATTATCACTATGGAAACAGACTTTTTAGACCAATCAGAATTATCACTATGGAAACAGACCTTTTACATCAATCAATATTATCACTATGGAAACAGACTTTTTAGACCAATCAGTATTATCACTATGAAAACAGACTTTTTAGACCAATCAGTATTATCACTATGAAAACAGACTTTTTAGATCAATCAGTATTATCACTATGGAAACAGACTGTTTAGATCAATTAGTATTATCAATATTGAAAACAGACTTTTTAGACCAATCAGTATTATCACTATGAAAACAGACTTTTTAGACCAATCAGTGTTATCACTATGGAAACAGACTTTTTAGACCAATCAGTGTTATCACTATGGAAACATACTTTTTAGACCAATCAGTATTATCACTATGGTAACAAAAGGTAATCAAATATTATCATTTGTGCCCCTCTCCTTACCAGTATAATAAATATGAGAACAACCAAATGTTGGTCTTTATACATCAAAGCTTGTATTAAATTTTCATTCAGTATTTTTTCAGTACATGTGTACTTACTGGCCAGCTCCTACGCTCAAACTCTCCTGATTGCCTTTGATGAAGAAGTTGTTATCTCCTGTCCAATTAAACACTTTGAATTCTGGGTAAAATGTAAAAAGGAATGTCTCTCCAGTACCATAAAAACTTTCACTGTACTTCAATGCACATGATGTCATTGCTCCAAATACCTGCGGAAAAACAACATCTTCAGCTTTCCTTAATAAATGTACAGTGAAGTTCCAGTAATAAGACCACCATAAAGTGGTGTTAATATCGAAATGATCTTTTTATTGAGACCTTTTTACTATAAAATGGGCCACTTGGTTCCATAATGTTTGGTCTTAATATCGGGTGGTCTTACTAGCGGAACTTTACTGTATATATTGAAGTAATTCCTACTATACCAAGGCCTGTAACCAAAGGTGACCAAAACATCTAAAACACCTAAATAAATATGTCTTTCTGTAATCAAGGGGCCATAATCTCCTTTCTATTGAAATTAGAAGTATGTAAGTTTATCTTAATAGGTTTTTACTACCGTATATTCAGTAAAAATAAATATGTTTAAAAGATTCCTATATTTCATTTTTCTCAAAAATAATATTTCAACGATTCCTATATTTCATTTTTCTTATAAAAGTAAGGGTATCTTACGACAACTTTAACCTAAGAATGGGTGTTTGCACTGTTTTATTAATATTTTTGGGGGCTTTAACACCAATATCATCAGTCGTTCAGTTATTAAAAGGTATGTAGTTAACCTAATCATAGTTCCTTGGAATGGACCAGTACAAGTGCTCTGTTGAAAGTTGGTAATTCACAAGTGTTCTACCATAGTCAGTCACACTTTGTTTGCTCGAACTTGAAGGGGGTGATGATTTTAGTTTGAGGGATCGGTCACAAGTTTGAGCCATCGAGGTCCGCCAGTCACGGATCATCATCAATCCCATGGAAATGGCCAAATAAGGAGTTTCTAGCATTCTATTGTGTGCAAAAGGATGTAATCGACAATGGAATAGATCTGAAGGGACCGCCAAACAGTCTCAAGAGATCAAGAGATTGTGGTTTGCGGTTTTGGAGGTGGAACGGTATTACTTTTATAGAGACTTTGCCGGGACTGTCAGCTAAGTCGGAGCAATTGGTTGTATTTGAGCGATTGAAGATGAGCGAAAGAAGTCTAACTGTACATTTGTAAATAGTGCACTGTGTTTTGTGCAAGGTGTTTTGCACAAGGCAGTCTTTGTTCAGAGGTGGTCTGGTTACGCTAATGAATTAAACTTACATTGTCATTGGTGTCTTTTACAGCAATCAGTATGGGGCTCTCAAGCCCAACCATATCCCTGTACAACGTCTTCAGTGAGAAACCATGCTTGTCGGTACTGTATACCAGAGTCCATGGATACCCGACAGTCCTCCCCGGCATAATCTGACATAACTGTGCAAAATACATAAAACAATTTCTGTAAAAGGTTTATATTAGCGATTTGTTTATTTCGCGATTTTCCAATTTTATAGTTATTAACAAGCTTTTGAAATCGCGAGCAAGCACTATTTTATATATAATCATAGTTTGTTTGCTTTGTTAGGGAGTCGAAAAGTGCTTCATTCAGGATGAATATTAAAAAAAAGAAGAGACTTTTATGGTATATTCCAGTTTCCCCGAAATGATCATTCAGCATCATCCCTATAAAAGTTCTATAAATTTAATTAAATATCTTAATCTATTAAACAGGCCTCTTGACCTAAATTTTGAAGGAAGTTAATGTATAAAACAGCTTATAAATGTATTCAACATTATCTCAAAATTAGTTTAACAGTTAAATTAACCATTGTCTTAAATTTCTGAGCAGATTGAAGCAATTTCGTGCCAACAAAAAGTATATACTCCAACTGAGGTGGAAGACAAATATGTCTAGATGGTAACCCTATATCTGCTAAAATTAATAATCTGTTTTCCCCTTTTGGGATTTCTGCAAAATTCAACAGTAAATCAGTTATTTACAAGCAGGCAGTTTACCTAAATTCTAAGAGTTTTATTTCTACAGTTTAACAGACTTATTAAAACACATTTTTTGCATTATAGAGAATGAGCACTAAAAACTCCTCAAACCCAAATCAAAATATTTCACCTGTGTTGACCACCAAGAATTTTTTTACAATCAAAAGTTCATCATCGGTTGGCTTAACAACTGGTTAAAGTTTCCAGAAACCAGGTCGATTGCATAAATTTTCTTGCCGTTCATGATCTACTTAGGCCACAGCGGCAGGGCAACTTGTCATCAGCAGAGTACCGATTTATCAAACTGTGACCCATGGCAGCGGTGCATGTGTAACGTACCTCGCTTATATCTGCCTCGGTGAGTATTGTCGATTCCCCAATAAGTTCCGGCAGAGGAATCGGCTCGTCAAAAACAATGGAACGTCTCTTTATAGCCTCACTCTGACTTATAATCTACAATATCAAAAATCATACAACAATATGAAAATCTCGTGGAATTACCATTTTACAAAATGTACTGTTACCGTATGGCTGTGATGGCTACTTTGACCAGTATTGCGATTCTAATTTTAAAATTTTACCTTGAAATTTTCACATTGCATGTAAAATACTTGCGTAAACAAAGAAATTCCGCAACACATGATCAGACCTAACAAAAGTCACAGAAGGTATTATATAAAGCCTGAATGATACCTTTCTCCAAATACAATTGAATTATGTCACTAAAATGTATGTAGGTATGTATTTTAGAGTTTTAATGTTGGTACTGGATAATTCATATGACCAACTCCCCCAAGAGTTTAGTTATTTCAGGTTTCTGGGAATAGTGCTTGATATAGAACACGTCCCGTTCAAGAGACACCCTTGGTTCTTTAACATGTCCAGTGTACAGCAGCGATACATCAGACCTCAGTTTTAGGTCTCATTGTAAAGACCTTTAGTTATGTTAGTTGAGGAGTGGGGGATCGAACCTGCAACTTGTAATCAGGTTCCTTGCGTGCAAAACTTTCTCTATATATTTTTAAGTCAAACAAGGGCCATAACTAAGTTCATACAAAAGTCATCTAACTTGATGCTCTGACACTCCTGAAGACTTTAATGAAGTTTCAAATCAAACTCAGAAGTGGTTACTGAGATATATCCATGATAGTACCTTATCACACCTGCTTAATTGTTTTACTATACAAAATTCACAGGTTATACATATATCATTGTACTTGTTGTATAGCTTATCCTTTAAACAATAGACTGTTCAACGCCTACATTGTGATCAGAGGGTAAATTTATTTATTGAAACATTTGTTTTAAAGACAATAAAAGCATGGATTTTCTCAATATATAGATAAGTAATGGCAAGTAATGGAAAAGTAATTGACCATTACCCTCATTTTTTAAAATAATGCATTGCATTACCATTACATGTAATGAGAAAATAGCTCCATTACCCATTACATAACATTACTGAAAAATTTATAATGCCCATTACCATTATCCATTACCCCATGCCTGTATTTGACATCTACATCTTTTGTGCAAGTGTTCACCTAATGGGGGCATTGTGTCCGGTAAGTGCGAGGTATTACAATTGTGAACCAATCAAATGAGAAATTCAAGCCAGTCCTTTAGTTTTAGCTTACATTTATAAGAACCAGTCAAAAAGGGTTAGGTAAGTCAAGGTTAGGAAGGAATATTATAAATAGGTCAATCATATGAATAAAAGTGTATGTCGTCAATTAATATTTGGCAGACCATCTGAATAAAACCGAGGGTGGCCAAATTTCCACAGAGACAAGGGATCATGTGCTGGTCATGAGTCAGGGATGCGGATGGTTGTGTAGGTAGGAACAAGGCATAAGTTCCAATTTGTAATGTATTAAGTAATTGCTTACCTCATCTTTGCTTAAAAACTATAAGGGTCAAAATTCATTTGAATGGACATAATAATAATCTTATAATATAGAATCAATAATCTACAATCTAGTGAGACATGGCAAACAATGTTGTCAGAAAGAAGTTGTATCAAAATGACATAAATTTATATGCTTAAAAATGCTTTTAAATAACTGTATATACTCGGTTTTGTTTTAGTTATAAAAGTGTCACATTGTTTAAAACATAACATCCCATAGCACCATTAGGTTTGCAGAACCGCATAGAAAAATTAAGTCTCACACAAAATACAAATCAGAAACCATGGTCACACAGCTATGTAAACTGATGACACATGTTTAATGCTTATTGATATCTAATCATTAAGAGCTTTTCAATGAACGCCTCTTTGAAGAGTATTTGATAATATATGCACAACGGACATGATAATGCTACCGTAAATATGTGATAACTGATTTTATTTTATGGTGCTAATTCAAATAACATTTCATGACAATACAAATGATTGCAACGCGTCTGCAAATAACTAGCCTTAATCTGTGAACAGAATGCTACACATGTTTTGGACGCTAGTATCCTTTAAAACTAAATTCACACAAAGTAAACTTTATGTTTTTTTATGAAAATATTTTTGAAATCACCAAAAGGATCATAGGACAGTTAAATATTATCAAATATAGAAATAAAACAAATGACTTCAGACTTAGTTCAATAGAGATCTGTATGAGCATTTCCTGCATATGTCAGACTTTGCAGGAGTAGAGCCCCTTGATTTCGGTGGGTGTGGCTATGACTCTCCTGGCATAAGGTCAATTAAGAATTGATTAAAACTTATTCTTTACCATTTAAACTCATCTAGAAAGGGTGTGAAAAAGAAAAGAAAATACCTCCCAGTCTTTCTGGAAGGCAGAGTTTGGGCCAAAGTGTTCATCTAACATCTCCAGGTCTTCACTATCAGCATCATCAATGACAACAAACCCTCTTTTCTCTGGAGTTATATCCTCTTCATCTCCGTAGATCTCAGGTGTCCATTGCACGAAAAATGCATACAGATGATCCACTCTGCAAAGGTAAAGACGTGATTATTACAAAGGTGCAGTTTCTTACAGAGAATATAGGAGTCTAGCATTGCTTCCTCCAAGGGATCAAAGTTAGGTAACCCATGACCAAAAATATGGCTGGAACGGGTGGTAAAATGGTATCACATTAATTGATATTACTAATAGCATCATCTTTACTTTTAAATCATTCGATCATTTCATATGTATAGAATTAGGTCAAATTACAATGTGTTATCTATCAAAAGACAGTGCCAACTTGTCTGCTGCTCATCCCAGATGTTGCAGGTTTGAACCCCAATTGATCGTACCTCCTTATATGACACCAATACTGGTTTTTCCAGAGAGAGGGATCTTGAGAGTGACTTGTTTCAAGCTTTCTTCACAATCAAGCTAAAATTAATAAGTATAGACCAACATTTCTAATAGCAGCTTAAAATTAGTGTACCAACTAAACTGACACATGGCCGGGCATATAAGTTGTATAACTTGTTTCACTTTTGACCTAAAATAAATTAGTATGAACTGAACTAAACTAAACTGACACAGGTCTCATCACGGAGGAAACTTACTTTTCTCTCGGAATAGAAAACCAGTATTCTGCCTTTTTTCTCCTTCTCCCGTATGACTCTATGGAGTAGTTATGGAAGACATTCTTGTTTTGAGGGGTGCCCAGACGTAGGCACAGGTATAGAGGTGGGTCAGGGTAGGCCGTGGATTTCCGTGGAGCAAACTCTGAAATAGAAGTACAGTTAAATATAAATGCAGTTATAGCATTAATAGCAAATCTTAAAACATCTAAAAATGAAATCCATTACAACAAATTTGCCATCTAGAACCTGTTTGTTAGGAATTTTATCCAACAGCTATTCTAACAATTGATTAACTTTAAGGATTGTATTAAAATTAATTTTATGCATTTTAAACAACTCTTTCAAACAAAACAAAACAAATGTTTGTATTCCAGAAAATAAAAACTTTAAGCCCTTTACAACAAAAATCTGAAATAATATTATGAATCAAAATTTAACCTGTGGTTCAGTTTAACAGCCAGTTAAACGTTCCAACAACTGGTACAAGTCCTGGTACATAACATACTGGTCTTGGACCAGCATACGTACAGTTATTGATCCTTTTTTCCCCCCCCTATTTCTTTGGCAATAACAAGTTATCACTTACATGTACTATAAGTATTATTGTACTTTATATTTTTTGTATCGAATGTCATTAAAATAAACCAAAGATTTTGATTTAAAAAATTGCATTTTCTTGACAATTCTTTTCCTAATGAAGCATAGCTAGACAGGAGTATTAAGAAACAGTCATAATATAAGCAGTAAACTGTATGATTTTTTTAAATTCAAATCTATTTACTCTCGATTGTGAAACAATTAATTAAGTTATTGCAACTTAGACTAATCCCTCTCGGGACTCGTTCCAAATGAAATCAATCTCTCAGAGTGAGAGGCAATGTGGAAATATCTGACGTGTGTCTTGTCTAAAGAAACAACCACCGTGGCACTGGTGGGGATCAAACTTGAGATCCTCTGATGCAAGGCAGACGCGAAGCCACTAGGCAACTGCGGCTCAAACCAGTAAACTATATAAGTCAATTTCAGGGTATTTTATTGGAAAGTCATTAATCCAGAGTTAACTGTACATGTATTTGGACAATACTTGGTCGAACAGTTTTAATTTCATTTCAAATCCATCTTTACATGCATATTATCTACCATTTTACATAGCATACATCATGCTAGAGCTGTATGCAATGAAATGGATGTAGTTAAGCTATTACGTACTGTAAATCGGGAAAATTTTTGCGTGGCGATAATTGTGCAATTTCGTGAGCAGCCAGATGTATCCACAAATTTGAAATTTTAAAATCTGTGAAAGGAGAATTTGCTAATAGTAAAACTAAGTGAAAAGTATCTTTTGCGAGATTTTGAATTAATTTAGTGAAGTAGAAATTTGCGAAAATAGCCAAAATGAATTAATCCGGAATATCACCAAATTTACAGTTATTTTGGATATTGAAAAGTCACTAGAAAGTTGTATTTCAACCATGCAACTTCAAGAAAGTGTAGGAAACTGATGAAAACACACAAAATGCAAGAATTACATGCCTTTACATCTACACAAGTCATCTAGGTATATATAAACAACAAAACAAGCAACCACAAAAACGGGTCGTACCGACTATACCTCGAACGAGGATGGTGGACCTAATAAGCACAATTACAAACAAACAAGCAACCACAACAGAAAATACCATTTACACTTAGGTTTGATGCAAAACTGTCATCAGTCCTTCTTTATTTCCTATAACTTAAGACTGTTTAACCCTCAATATTATTAATTCATTTATTGTTCTGTACTGTATTTACTGTACAGTACTGTATTACTGTTCTGTACTATATTTACTGTTCTGTAATGTATTTACTGTACTGTACTGCATTTATTGTTCTGTACTGTATTTACTGTACTGTACTGCATTTATTGTTCTGTACTGTATTTACTGAAATAGCTCCCTGAGGCTCTACAGCTAAATGAATGCGAACACACAAAAAGTTGGGAGATATTACACTTCCAAACAGATTTTTGTAAAGATAAAACTTAACAAGTGTATCAATTCAATTTTGTTTCTTTGATAAAATAACATCTGTATTTTAAAACAAATAACAGAAATACAGTCAAGTTCCATCATAAAGACCACCAATTATTAAGACTGCCCTCCATATTAAAGCTGCTCGCTCTCAGATTTTGGTAAAAAAATAAAGTTCTTGAAACTGTATGTAAATAACGTATTTCAGAACATATAGTCATATAAAAAGGCTTCAATATAAATTCCTGTCATGCATATATCTAAATTTCAAATAATACGCTACCAAATTCAAAAGCGTTTGAAATTCCAATATAAACATATAGTGTAGCGGTGCAGTGTAACTGACATTTTCAATCGATTTCTGCAAATTCCTACCTAGATTTTTGCTTATATTTTGATTCTAGCATTTACTTTTATATTTATGTACAAGTGTGTCAATTTAAAAAAAATATTTTTTTTTTCAACAATAACTGAGAGCAAGCAGCTTGAAACTTTTCGAAACCTAACAGTTCATTTTATTGTAAAAAGGTCTTGATAAAAAGACCATTTTGATATTAGGCCCATTTTACACTGGTCCAAAGGGTAGTCTTATGACAGAGGCTTTTCTGTACTAAGTTCTTTCTGAGATCAATTGTCATTTAAGCAATTCTGTAACCTTTGAATATCTGCAGTAAGCTCTGTTGTTTGTAATCAATTAAACCATACAGTGCAACCTCTCACAAACAAACACCCTTGGGAACACAGAAATAAGTTTGTTGTAAAAAGGTGTTGTTCTGGATAGGTTGAATCCTAATATAAGCGAAGCAACGGGAAAAAAAAGGTATGTCTTTTTACGGAGGTTATCACTCTATGGAGGTGTTATTCAGGAAGGCTGGACTGTAACCGTTCTTTGTAACTGTGATTGGATCCGCAAAAACTAGAAGCTTTCTGGTTATAAATCTACCTCTTACACTGCTATTGTCAATTAATTCTGCCATTGCATCTACTGCAGATCATGATCAGAAAGCACCGATCTGCAGTGTAAGCTTGTCAGGAAACAGACTTTCTGGGTATACCCCTAATATGAAAGTTATACAGCGCAAAAGCATATCTAAATATCACAACTAAATGAAAT
Organism: Saxidomus purpurata; assembly: GCA_022818135.1. NCBI lineage: Eukaryota > Metazoa > Mollusca > Bivalvia > Venerida > Veneridae > Saxidomus > Saxidomus purpurata. Next base: position 31,625,689 of record JAFMSR010000017.1, read on the forward strand.
GTATCACAATGAAAATCGGTGTATAGGAGCCGAGTTCAACATTTGTGTGCAATATTTTTGAATGAGTTTCCTCCCTTAGTTTGACAGAAGGTCTGAGTGCGCGTTTTTTAAAATTCTATATAACAAAATTGTGTTTCAATTCGGTCAAATTTTTCACTCCTGTTACAATTCAGAAATTGTTACATATAAATTATAATGTGTTTCTTTATCCATTTTTGAATTATTCCCAAGTTACACTCTGAACTAATATTCTATTTCTGTACCAAGATCCTTTTTTCACAATTTTTGTGTAAAAAAGATTGGTGGAAAATTCAGAAACCAGTCTGTAGGCGTTGCATTAATCTCTAATGCTAAAACTGGAACTTGACACATTCTGATTTTACACGGGTAATTGTCAGTTGAGTTTTTTAAAATAGTTTTCAGAAATTGTTCAATTACTCGTAAGTTTATCTATATTCGGGCTACGCCCTATATAATGGCACTGTCCAAACTGAGAGACAGACATGTCCATTTTCGCTGTTTATGGTGACGATGCAATAGTCTCTGGTTTTACTTTACAGTATAGGGTTAACTGTTAGGTAATTTTAATATTTGTGACTATCATACCATTTCTCAATAGTTGGAAATATTTCCAATGGCAACGCTGGAGCTGATAAAACTATTTATGACCATTAAAATCTGTATGTATTTATTGCTGCGCATGTCAAAATCATTAAATATTTAACACTATTCTAATGCACAATGCGTTTAAATGCAATTTTTAAACACCGCTCAATTTTCTGACTGTATATACTTTTTTTATCCGTCACATATTTAAATGTAGTAACCAATCAGAAGTGACGTTACAACATTTATTAATTTAACGCATTTGAATTCAATCTTCAAGACAGAAGCCAGGAATGCAACCTATACCACACAGTGTACAGCACCATCACAATAAGGGGGGGGGGGATCTTGATTTATTACATGTATCCTGTTACTGAAAAGCATGAAACACCATCACAACATGTTGGATTCTCTTTGTATCCTAATTAGCATGTTTAATGGAAATAAAAATTTAAAAAAAACAAGAGGGCCATGATGGCCCTGTATCGCTCACCTGTCTACCATTGGCAAAAATAAAAAGGTTATTAATAGCAGAAAGGATCAATTTTTACCTTTGGCTCATGATATCCTCTTAATAAGCCTATGTAAAATCAAAAGACCCCCCCCAGGCAGGGTTAATTTTGACCCTGAGGTCAGGATTTGAACAATCTAATTATTGCCACATGCTGAATATCTAAGCTCTAGGCCTCATTATTTTGCTGTCTGATCATGATCTGCACTGTTGGCTATTCATTTTTTTGCTGTCTGATCATGATCTGCACTGTAAGCTATTCATTGTATGTTGGCTGGTCATGATCTGCACTGTCAGCTTTTTATTTTTTGCTGTCTGATCATGATCTGCACTGTTTGCTATGCATTATTTAGCTGTCTGATCATGATCTGCACTTTCATAATTTAGCTGTCTGATCATGATCTGCACTTTCATTATTTTGCTGTCTGATCATGATCTGCACTTTCTGACAAATTTCAAGGATATCTGGGCTGAAAATGTAACATCTAGAGTGTTAACAAGGTTTTTCCATATTTGGGCTGTGACCTAGTTTTTGACCCCAGATGACCCATATTCGAACTTGGGCTAGAAATCAACTTAACAACCTTTCTGACAAATTTCAAGGATATTTGGGCTGAAAATGTTACCTCTAGAGTGTTAACAAGGTTTTTCCATATTTGGGCTGTGTGACCTAGTTTTTGACCCCAGGTGACCCATATTAAAACTTGAGCTAGAAATCATAGAAACAACCTTTCTGACAAATTGCCAGGATATTTGGACTGAAACAGTAGCGTCTAGAGCCTTAACAAGATTTTTCTATTTTTGGGCTCTGTGACCTAGTTTTTGACCCCAGATGACCCATATTCGAACTCGTCCGAGTAATTACTGGGACACACATCCTGACCAAGTTTCGTGACAATTGAGGAAAAAATGTGACCACTAGAGCGTTAACGAACTAAATGTGGACGGACGACGTCCGATGGACGACAGACATTCATCGATCCTAATAGCTCACCCTGAGCCAGCTCAGGTGAGCTAAAAAGTTTAATGGGTAATTTCAATTTGTAGTATTCAAATACAAACAGAATGTTCTGTGCTACATCTGTGAAATATGATGTTACATTGAAACATAAGATGCTAATTATTTGTTGAAGACCAGTTTGAGTTCATGTAATAAACTGCATGCATTAGTTTGGAAAAGATCAGTTAAATTAATTGATAAGTATTTGATTTAAAAGCTGGCAAATAGTTTTCACTAAACAACAGTAGTCTTACAACAGCTCCTTCAAGTACACCAAGATATACCTGCAACTGAATATACATATATATTTACATAAACAAGCAGACGGACAGTATCTAATACTAATGATAACAAGGCAGTCTAAAAGACAGCTATATCCCCCTGCAACAAATAGGAACATTGAAGGATTTAATGTTATCAAGTGAAGTTTTCTTTCAGAAGTGCACAGGGTGGATTTTAAAAAGACAAATAAAGTTACTGATCTGTTTATGTCGTCAAGAAAAGGCCCTAGTAAAGTAAGGATGTTTTGGTTTTGTGAGTTGACAAATTCAAATCTTTGACTTTAAGTTGTGATCTTGACCTTCAGTTGGCGTGGCCAGATCACTGGTTCTGCACAGTAACTTGATGAAGTAAACATTTGACCACAGTTTCAATAAAATCCTTCACTGTGTTTAGGAGATATGTAGCGGACAGAAAATTCAATACTCAAACCTTTGGCCTAAAGTTAAGACTTTGACCTTGAGCAAACATGACCGGCTCATGGCGTCTGCTCAGTCTTGAAATCGTGAACATTTGACCCGAGCTTCAGCCAAATTCTTTCAGGGGTTACAGAGATATGGACAGATAATGTTAGACTCAAACCTTTGACCTTCAGATGTGACCTTAACCTTGAGCCAGTGTGAATGGCTCACGAGTTATGCACACCTTGATGAGGTGAGCATCTGACCTGAGTTTCATCGAAATCCTTCTAGGGGTTCAGGAGATATGGAGCGGACAGGAAATGCTACGGACAGACGGAGATCATTTCTATATCCCCCTCAGACTTCACAGTAGGGAATCATTATGTTGCCATGGTCATAACTCTAACATATCTGTACAAAATGCAATAAATATGTAATATTTATCTACAGTAACTTCTTTTCTCAAATATCAAATGAACAGTGTCACATGAAAAAGGGAACTCGGACCAAATATTCATCACATTTTTTTGCAGTTTTAAAGCAAACAATATTGCATTAATTATTCTGTGTAAATTTCAGCTTTTTAAATCAAGTAGAGAAATATTCCAAATAAAAGCATGCTGAATAAGCATATATCCTTTGGACACCGGCATATTTTGTTACACACTCGACAGACATGCATGCGTTTTTGTAAACACTGTACATCACGTTTTGGCTACTTTCGGTTTACTGCGCGTGTTGTATACGTCAGCAAATAGATTGAGCTGTAACATGAAAGTAAAATTTCCATTGGCCCACCTACAGAGGTCACGCGCAGGGGTCACCCTGCCTGCTAACCTGCGCATGGACTTCTTTTTTTTTTTTTTTTGCTAACGGGAGGTCAATTTCAAGCGTTCTCATAAGATGTCAATATACCTAGGTTTGAGTACGACATGTCTGCTTTATGTCTGTGAAAAATATTTGCACGCGCTCAAAACACTATCCCACAGGGGCCTGTCGCAACGTTGGTAAAATGAAAATTTTCAAAGCTGGTAAAATGTGTCCAAGGTCATTTTCAAGGTCGTCTAAAAGTGTCAGCATTTGCCTCGGACGTCTGAGTTTTCAACAGTCAGGAGCTGTCGGCATAGCCTTTAAATTCATTCAGACAAAACGTGTTCCATACGGTCACTGTCACTTCTATGGAAGGCCAAACCTGTCTTAACCCGCGTATACGTTTTATTACGTTACAGGTGTTCAAAGGATATACAAGGTGTCAATGCTTATTCTAAACATGACGTCGCATACACTTGTTTGACGTCAGAAGTCTTTTTTCCAACTCTTATGAACAGTAAATCCATACAAATAGCATTTTCTAACAGCAGCCACATATTTTTGAAAGCAAAGTCTATACCTTTATAATATATATCTATCATAATTAGTTACTGTGTCAACTTAATGTTATTTTTGGTGCCATGTCTTTTTACTAGCAGCACATTCCTTATTCAAATACTGGTTGGCATGGCAATAGCCAACATGTATGCTATTTTTTGTAAAAGAAATACAGTGGCTTACAGTATTAAGCATTGTTTTTGCATTTGAAAAAATGACAAAAATGCCATTATTTTGATAATTTCAAGTTAATTTCAAATTTAAAGTTACTTAATTGTGAAACACTACAGATGTCCAAAAGGCCCCTTTTCCCTTTTTCCTGTGATGCTGGTCAAATTAAAAATAAACTGTGAGTTCTAAAATTAATTGAACAAAATGCTGTACATATGCAACAAACACAATGGACAACATAACTGATATAATATATGCATATATTTTGGGCACTAATCTTTTATACAAATACTTACTGTCATAGTCCATCGTCAGTAAGTCCGGTTTTTCATCCATAGTAACTGCACTTTCTACTGCAACACCACAAGATGTCTTTGGGCTATCATGGCGGCTCATTTTTCCACGTCTTTTACCCGTAGGGGCTGCAGACACGGTTGGAATGTCAAGTTTTGTTTCAGTTTTCATAACTTTTGAGTCAATTAATGACTCAGGCATTTTTAAGTCTGGTAAGGAATCTACTATCACGTCCTTAATGTCTTTGATACTGTTTTCCGATGTATGTCTCTGGAAGAAACCAGTTGCATAGTTTACGAAAGCACTCAAATGAGGTGTTGGACTGAAAGGCCCCAAAGAGCTTGTCGAGGATGATCTCGTCTTTTCGACATCTCTGCTCTCCACAATCAAACTACTGTCTACAAGATCAGTGTCTGATTTAGAAATTTCTGCAAAGTCATTGGCACTCAGTTTGGATAAAGTGTTTGCGGTTTTCTCCACTGACTGCACAGTTACCTCCCCATTTGCATCCTCTTCCACTGGGAGGTAAACAATGTTTCCAATTCTAGTTTCCTTATCTTCAATTGAAGAACTTCCATTTTCTGACTTAGTTTTATCACTGATACTTTCAGAATTGTCTTTCCGTTCAGTTCCTGATTCAATGTTATCCTTAACCTCATCTGTCTTTGGTTTTTCCGAGTCCTCTAAATCCAATAAAATTTCTAACCCTGGAGAAACCCTCTCCTTGGATGTTGGAGGCACTGAGTCAGTCTCAGGTAACGAAAAGGACACAGACAATTTTTTCTGGCTTCTTCCATTAAGTCTTGGACTAGTTTTCACTTGTGCTTCATTTTTCTCACTCTCTGCTTCAACAGATGCATCATCATTAGTGTCTACTACACCAGTCTCTTCAATGAACACATTGTCATTTTTGTTATCATCAGCTTCCTTAGAATCATCCACAGTTTCAGCTTCATCTTGTCTGCCTTTATTCATTTCTTCATTTAGCTTAGACGCATCAGTTTCATCATCAAAAGCTGAGTCCACTGTGTCACTATTAACACCCTTTCCGCAAGAACAGACACTCTCTGTTTTATTCAGTGGGTTCCTTAAAATGTTCTTCAGGTTATCTGGTAATGATGAGGAACTGTACTTGGACTGGTCCTCTTTTTGTGAAGTCATTAGTTTCTCCTTTGCCATAGGGCATGACTTGTCATGATACACCTCTGGTTTTGGAAAAACAGTCCCATCTTCCCTGAAACATTGCAGATTCTTATACATCATACAAATGAATATATGACTGAATAACTTCCAGATATAAGGAACAGATTTTCTGGGCCAGATTTTTTCCGTTCTTTATTTAATTTGAAAAGATTTATGGATATATAGCATACTCTGGATGAAAAGAACAAATTTAAGTGGTCCCAAGGAGTTTGTTATATACAGATTTTACTGCATAATTCAATTTCTTCAAAATTTACTTCAGATAACATTTTAGCATGTTGTTTTTTTGTGGGGGGGGGCGGGGGAAGTGGGAGGGGATGGGGGAGGGTGGTGTTATTTGTCAGAATGACTTAACCCTAGGCTAACCATGCTAATGATATTTAGTGATTCTGCCTTGAGACCAATGCAGATCAAGATCATCCTGTACATACATTCAGTCAGTAAATTTTCCGTGACAATTCCCTTTGAATCATTATAATGGTCCTGTAAATATTGAAAGATTGGACATCCCCATATTAGAAATGTAGGGGGGGTGAAGGTTAAAATTAAACCTAGACATTATATCTTACTGTCTTTTTCCTCGCAATTTCATCGCCGCGATGTCGTGGTACATCGCGGCACTGATGATCATATCCATAGGCGCTATCATTCCGTACTTCTCTGACCCGTGTTCCAGTACTAACGGATCTGACACATTAGGGTCAAACATCACAGCATTCGGGGTAACAAGCAGCGTCCCTTTCACAACACCCTGAAAGTGGAATTGTGACGTTCCTCATAGAATTTATCATAATATTGAAAACTAACTAATCAGTGGAGACAACCTTATAAAGAGTTTGGAGAAATTATGGTAGCAAGCATAAACAGGTTTTTTTTAGATGATGGAGAACAGCTTCAAAGAAAGAGCATAACATATACTTACACCTGATTTAAACTTAACGCCAAACTGGTTAGCAATGGCAATCAGTCTCCGAACTTTGACAAATGAACAGCAATGGAACAGTCAAGCCTGGGTATTCCATCAAAATTTTACACCACATATATGTATAATGGACATAACATTTTGTATACAGTATTTATTTATACATGTATATGGTATAATGGAAAACAGCCATTACATAAAGAGAGAGGGTTTTGAAGAGAGGAGAAAAAATTTTTTTTTTTTTTTTTTTTTTTTTTTTTTTTTTTTTTTTTAAAATTTAAAAAAAAAAAAAAAAAAAAAAAATTTTTATTTTAAAAAATTTAAAAAAATTTATAAAAAAAAAAAATAAAAAAAAAAAAAAAAAATTAGCGTCATTACAATTAAAAGAAATTTTGCATTTCTATATAATCACTGTGAATACATTTATATAATTATGTTGCCTTGAATTGTTTGTTGTTTTCCAAATGGCTATCATTATTTGCACATAAATTTGTGGATTTTATATCTATAAACAGTGAAAATGCTGTTTCAGGGAATATTGGTAATTCGTGGATTATGTCACCAAAGAAATCCACGAAAATTCGTGTCCCACAAATATTAATGTTTTCACAGTGAAATAATCATGATATTATATGGTAAATTATTTAGGTTTTATAATATAATGAACTATGACAAAAACAATCAACTAATAACAATTACTGTGCTGATATTCATGACAATTTATTTATAGTTAATTTCTTCTGATTTTTCAAAAGGAGTTTAACAAATTCTTGAAATCATTTAAATAAATATACACCTTTTCAAACAGCTAATTGATGCACCAAATGTTTTCTGATCAGGATTTTAGTTGTTAAATCCTTTTGAATCACAATTCTGCAAAACACCCCTTTTTAAAGAAATGGACTTGCCCAAATTGGAAGTCAGAAGATCCCATTGTAAAAATCCAGGTATATAAGACCTAAAGATCACAAATTCGAAGACATCACAAATAATTATATTTTAGGATCAGAATATTAATTATATTTGCTGAGATCAGGGATATTTGTGAAAAAGGCCAAGTGACTGAAATTGTATTGTTTACATAAAATTGTAAACGTAACTTGCTATGACCCAAGAGGAACTGTTTCTGAGGTTAAACAAGAGGGCCAAGATTTTTCGGCCCTATATCATCGGTACCTTGGTACAATGGTCCACTTTGCCTGAAAGTGGAAGATCACCTTATTGATAATGTTATAATACCAAATCAGTCAAGCCTTTCCTAGTTATATGCCTTTGTAAAACAAATGATCCCTCCTGGCCAGGTCAAATTTTACCCCAGGGGCATCACTAATTTGAACAAACTTTGAAGACTGTGGGTCTAATAGGCAATGCTACATGCCAAATATCTAAGCTCTAGGCCTTGTGGTTTCAGAGAACCTCAAGATTTTTAAAGTTCTCCCTATATAACCCTATGTCAAACTAAGTGAGGCAAGGTTCAGTGGGTCAAATTTTTGACCCAGGGGTCATAATTTGAACAATCTTGGTACAGGTCCACTAGACAATGCTACATGCCAAATATCTAAGCTCTAGGCCTTGTGGTTTCAGAGAAGAAGATTTTGAAACAAGCTTTTTCCCTATTTGCTTGCCATTAGCTCAACCAAGAGTTCTGTATGGAATGGAATTCTTTGAACAATTTTGGTAGAGCTTCATGCAAGGAACATTCTTGCATAGTTTTATCAACATTGGCCTAGAGGTTTCAGAGGAGATGTCATTTGAATCAAAATGTTGACGGACGACGGACAATCATCGATCAGAAAAGCTCACCCTGGCATAGCCAGGTGAGCTAAAAAGGCAAGGTGACTTGCATTTATGCACCCAGAAATGATGAAATGTTTATTTTTCAAGTGATTAGCACAAGAGTATAGAATGCATATACATTATGAAGATGCAAGGTACTAAATAAGAGGTATTGTTTTACAATCATGTACATTCATTGTAATTTGAAATAGCTGATGAAAGCAAAGCAGTATATTCCCTGGCATTTAGAAAATGGTTTGGGCTGAATCACAGGTAATTGGGTAATTTTTGTGTGACTAAAATTTTGCGATTTGTAAGCAGACGGACTTTTCACCAATTTAAAATTCGCAACAGGAGAACTCCCTAACAGAAAATCTATGTGAAATGAATCTTTAGCCAGCTTTCTGAACTGAGTGAAGTAGGGAATTTGAGAAGATAGTGAAAGTTAAATCATCGCAAATAATACCAAATTTACAATAGTTTAACCACGATCTTCACTGGTTGCTATTTAGTCAGTAAATTTTTAGTGAATTTACACCTGTAATTTTTTATAGATCTGTCCAAAATGAAAAATGGGCAAATTAAATAAACCACAGCTCACAAAAAATATTTTACTTACTCAAAGCTTAGTTTTGTTTAAAGAGATCTAAACAAATAGTAGCTATTTTAGTGAAGTAGGGAATTTGAGAAAATAGAAAATATCTTTAACATTTGTAGCAGTTAACAGTGTTTTACAAGTTCTTCTCTACATTTACTGTTGCACGTCTTCTAAACATTCACTCTCTAAAGTGTGCACTGTACATTGTAATCAAAACAGTACCACAATACTGCAAAACAGGACAAACTGTAGATGTATTAAAACTACAACACTGGCAAAGCCAGACTTACTTTGCCATCTGCAGGTTAAATATTAAAAAAGTTTTTTTCTCAGTCACTGTCAGATAATTTCCTTCTGCAGTGGATCATTTTCGCATATAAATTAAATTGTCACTGCACCAATGCATCGTGGGCAGGGATGAGGCCTAAAAAAAAGTCTGTATCAGGTTTCATGCCCCGCAATAATAGGGTAGGTAGGGAATTTTTTTTTTTTTTTTTTTTTTTTAAAATTATTTTTCATTCTCAAAAAAAACATATTCAACATAGAATTTGATTAATTTATGCTGAAAAATATTAACACGCAAATAATGTTTCAGGGTCGGGGCAAATAAAAAGGATAGGTCGGGAAGCCTGAAACAAACATATTTTATTTTTACGCCCGACTAGATCTGAACAGTCTGACTTTCTGAACGTCCCATTTTTTTCCTTGGGGGGGAATTAACACAAGTTTCAGCAGTAATGCATTCAATTTTATTAAATTTTCGCGACAGGCGATTTTATCTAGCCATCCTTCCTGGAAAGGATAACCACTAGATTCACATTCTCCATAAGAAATTGTCAACTTTCCCACATGAAGTACCAGGTTGGTAATGGTTACGTGGGAATCAAACTAAACTCTTTTAACTTAACCTAAGACCCTCAATCCGTCAGACATTAAGTAAACACTCGACCATGGAGGCGTTGTGTTAAAATTTGCATGGTAAAAACCATTACAGCAAGCTGTAAGACCTTATCTTGAATGCTCCTAATATATCCCAAGGTCATGAAAAGTTCTAACTTCCTAACAAACATTACAGTTCATCCTGATTTACAGTAACAAACTTTCAAAGACATTTCTACATGAGAGTTACTGGTAGTCTAAAACACATGCATCTCTGAAGGGTTACTGAAAGGTCAGTAACAGGGGGCTATACATTTCATCCATGCCGGTAAATATCCGGGGTGTACTCGGCATACGCCAGTGGCAACCTATTTGCCAATAATGCACCGGATTCCACCTGGCTATATGAAATGAATAGACAGATATACAACGGCGCAGATGAAACATATACTAGACTCACAGAAAGTACAAACTAAAGTCATTCATTTTGGTGTCAGATTTCGAGCCTAACAGATGCAGAACTTTTAAACCAATCACTATGATGAATGCAGCTGAAACTTGACAACTGTAAATTTGGTAATTTTTGTCTGACAAAAATTTTACAATTTCTGAACAAACAGACTTATTTGCGAATTTAAAATTTGTAAACAGGGTATTCTTTAATTATAGTAAAAATCTATGTGAAATGAATCTTTTGCAAGGTATTTGAAATTAGCGAAGTGGGACGTTCGCAAAAATAGCAAACAAATTTAATCATTATGAATATTACCTGTTCTAAACTGTTCTGAAGCACTATAGAGGGATGCAAACATGACAAAATTAGGTTTTTTTTTTTTTGGGGGGGGGGGGGGGGGGGGGGGGGGGGGGGGGGGGGGGGGGGGGGGGGAAAAAAAAAAAAAAAAAAAAAAAAAAAAAAAAAAAAAAAAAAAAAAAAAAAAAAAAAAAAAAAAAAAAAAAAATTTTAAAAAAAAATAAATATAAAAAAAAAAAAAAAATATTCCCTGGGAAGCACTGAAAGGGATGAAATTAGGTAAATTTAGACTTTACGGAGATACCTTTGTTACAGTAGTCTAACCTCTCCACAACAATACCAAAGGGAATCATATCAATTATTGTTTTGTGTGGAGAGGTTATTGCTCTGGGGGAAGGTTAATTTGTTCAGATATAGTTAACTGCTTTTGGAAATAAAACATCTGTCTTTGTAGAGAGGTTTTTGCTCTTCGGAGGTTGTTGTTTAGAGAGGTTGTCTGTTTAAATTTATATTACAGAAAGGATGTTATCAAGATATTTGTCAAGTTTCAACTGCACGATCATTTTGATGTTTTCAATAGGGATATCATTTTAAAAGCAGTCATATATCAGATAATGATTTTCTTCAGCAGAAAACTGGTCTTAAAATAAAAGGCATTTTCTTCTCTTTATATCTTTTGGAAAAAAACTACTGAATTTGCAAAAATTAATTCTTTATATAAAAATATCATTTTTTTTTATTAAAACGCCTTTTCTTTTTCAGACTATACTGCCTATTATTATTCAACTTCACAATATTACACACTGTCTTAGATCAATAGGGCACATGATATGAAACATTTAGAGCTAATACAAAGCATAACTGAGCCAATATGAGAACAGCAGGGCCAATATGGAATTCAAGCATTCTGATGGTTTAAAAGAGAGGGCCAATACGGAGAAGTCACTTCCATTAAATTTCTAAACGAAGCCATTTAGTTTCAGGTGATATGCAGACTTTTTTTAGACTACTGCTGATATCTTATTTTACTAAGTTAAATACAAATAAAGTTATTATTGTTACAAGGACATTTATAACCTTGTTTTTTTGCCAATATTGTAAAGTTGAATAATAAAATTATCATTAATCAAGTGTTTTCATATTGGCCTTGTTATTTGTCCTCGGGCAGTTGTATTGGCCCTCGGCCTTCGGCCAATACGACCACCCTCGGACAAATAACAAGGCCAATATGAAATCACTTGATTAAAAACATTATATTATTGCCGAGCAGGGGAAATATTTACCTTCTGTGGATCGGTCTTATATATCTATTATAATACAAAGAGAGAAGCGACAATAAGTTAGTTATTACACATGGGTTTTATTCTTCTATGCTATATATTATCAAAAACATATATACAGGAAAAGCATAGTATAAAGCATGGGTTATTTGTATAACTTTGCTATTGTATGGAAAGCCAAACTAGCCTCTTGTAAAACTTGAATATAACCACTTGCTTTTGTCTGTCAGACTTGGCCAAAACTGACTTTATCTACCTAAGCTCCAGGCCTTGTTGGTTTTGAGAAGATTTTTAAAGTTTTTGTCTAAAAGTAGACATAATTTCTCTTCAGTTCCATAAAAGCTCAGTACAACTAGTTGCTTCACAGGTCCATTTTACAAATACGTATAAAGCCCACTCTTTCAAATGAATAAAATAGTTACACACCTGCCCGTCTGTAATATGTTTGACCTTGAGTTTAATGAATCTCTCCATGCAGTCCTGGTCTAACTGTTGTACTTCATCCTCTGAGAGTTTATGAGGTGTCACAACTTCAAAGTCGAATGCTGTCGGCGATGACGACGGCTGTCGTTCGACATGTCCCGGAACTTTCGATGGCGAACTGTTACCAGAACGTACTAGTGGCACATCCTGATATGAGACAGTTGAAGGCAAGTATTATTTGGCCTTTTAAAGTCCCAGGAGCATAATAACAAGTACATGTGGCTATTACTTTACCAAGAAGGATGTCTTTATTTGTACCTGGACCATTCCTAACTTGGCTTTTTAAGTACATGTTAGAAATATAATGCAGTATTTTCTTCAATGATATCGCAGAAAATAAGAAAGGCTTTCTGGCAACTCTTTTTCATGAAAAAAAACAACTTGAATATGAAAGAAACGCATATGTCAACACTGTTTAAAAGTGAACAGACAATGGTTCTACAGTAGACCCCCAAAAGGTGATCCTGTGATCATACACATTTCATTTATTTTTACACTGGCGTTTTATGTTGAATTCAATGTTTGATGAACAGATTGAATACCAGAAACCTTAACAACCTTTCCTACATGATGACCTTGTAACAGTCCACAGTGCCTCCCAGGATTTGTTTTAGACTATTTAATAAACTCTTGGCCTACCCTAGGATTTTTCCTCCAGTGAAATTGGCACAAACCCCGACAGGCGCAGTGAAGTTGAAGAGACAGATACAGATACAAGGGATTTCAGACACTAGAACCTAGCTCTTTACGACAAGACTTCTTGATTCTTTAGTGTGCACGGTGTATAGCACCAATACACGTGAGAATATCTCTGGGTTTCTAACCAGTTCATCTTTAGATTGGTGGGAAACACTGAAAACAATAACTGAAATTTCCAGAGCCCCGATCAGGATTCGAACCAGGGACCTCATGATTGGATCACCTTTCCTACATGATGGCCTTGTAGCAGTCCACAGCGCCTTGCACACCTGATTGTCTGTTTTGGTTCACATATCCATTATACCAGTACCTACCATTTTAGGTTTATCTTGTGGACTCCCAAACACTGAATCCACCTGATGCTGGGAACCAGAATCTTCTGAAGAGATTGATGAAGTTGACTTTCTAGGAACATAATCCTTATCTGGGATGTAAATAACCTGTAAAACAATTATAATTGATAGTCAACACCTAATGTTCTGGCAATATTGCTTCAGGCAGTAACAATTCCATCTTGAAACTTTTGCAAATAAAATCAATGAACATAGTAATTTTTTTTTAATATAGGCTACAATGAAAGAATAATTATGGAGGTCAGCCATTAGGTCATAGTTGAAATCTGGATGCAAGACTATCCAAATACAGTAGTTAAAATTCCATTGCTGAAGCCCAACAAGAGGGCCAAGATGGCCCTATATCACTCATCTTGGTACAAGTCTACTTGCCTGGTGGAAGATCACTAGACAATGTTATATACCAAATAGGTTTTCCCATATACATCTTTGTAAAAAAATGACCCCCCACCCCCACCCCCAGGAGAAGGCCAATTTTGACCCGGGGTCATAATTTGAACAAACTTTGAAGAGGTCTACTAGGCCCTGTGGTTTCAGAGAAGAAGACTTTTAACGTTTTTCCTATATTAGCCTATGTAAAACTAAGTGACCCCCGTGCGGGGTCAATTTTGATCCTGGGGTCATAATTTGAACAATCTTGGTAGAGGTCCAGTAGGCAATGCTACATGCAAAATATCTAAACTCTAGGCCTTGTGGTTTCAGAGAAGAAGATTTTTCAAGTTTTTCCTATGTAAGCCTATGCAAAACTAAGTGACCACCCGCCCAGGGTCACTTTTGACCCAGGGGTCATAATTTGAACAATCTTGGTAGAGGTCCACTAGGCAATGCTACATGCAAAATATCTAAGCTCTAGGCCTTGTGGTTTAAGAGAAAAAGATTTTTCAAGTTTTTCCTATACAAGCCTGTGCAAAATTATGTGAACACCTGCGTAGGGTCAATTTTGACTGGGGGTCATAATTTGAACAATCTTGGTAGAGGTCCACTAGACAATGCTACATGCCAAATATCTAAGCTCTAGGCCTTGTGGTTTCAGAGAAGAAGATTTTTAAAGTGTTTTCCTATTTGTTGCCATAGCAACCACAGTTCTACATGGAATGGAATTCTTTGAACAAATTGGATAGAAATTCATGCAAGGTACATCCCAGCAAAGTTTCATCATCACTGGCCCAGTGGTTTCAGAGGAGATGTAGTCTGAAGGAAATGCAGGACGGACGGATGGACGCCGGACGGAATGCGATCCTAATAGCTCATTCTGGCACGTTGTGCCAGGTGAGCTAAAAAACAAGAAAGTACGTCAGTAGGTCAAGTGATCCCATGGTTGGACCAACTTGAACCCAATGAGTATGATTAGAACTATCATGGTACAGGACCACTGGGCAATGCAAGATGTTCTTTGAAATAAATAGTGGACTGCTGACTTGTATGACAAATACACAAAAGTCATAGTGCACTAAACAGAGACGGACCACAATAGCTCACTGAGCATATCCTCAGATGAGCTAATAAAAACAGTTGTATGGGAAAATGATATTTAGCTTCCAGTGCATTCTATATTTCTGGACCCAGTTGTTCGAAACTTTTAACCAGCTGTTAAAAAAACTTCAATTAAAATTTTGGGTTATATTTAAACATTTTGAAAAACTTTATCATAATTGTATAAAATGTATTAAGGTCACTGGAAAACCAAGATCTCTTTAAAGTAAACTTAAAATAGCATACAAGTTTACCCCACATAAAGTCGTATTTTGAGTCAAAATTTAACGTTAATTTAACAGCCGGTTAAAGTTTCGAACAACTTGATCCATCATGGTCAACGGTTTAAAATCAATTACTTCACCTGTCCAGGAAAGATCATGGCAGAGATGAGTTTGTTGACTTTCTTGAGCTCTGATGGTGTCGTGTCGAAATGGGCCGCTATCTTCTCAAGGGTATCTCTGTCCTCGACCTGCACGGAAAAAACAACAACATTATGTTAGAATCACTATTTTGATTAAACTTTTTGTATTTTGACCTACTGACAGTTAAGAAATATTTTATAAAATTAATCTTACAGCAAAAGCAGTACAAAACACGAACGCTAAAATTCAAGTTTATACTTTATGAATCTTTAACAAAATCTTGTTAAAAAAAAAACGGTTTGTGGTGGCAGTGGTTACTGCATACTGTAAGGGGAAGTAACTGCTACTGTGAGTTTGATACTTATGCCCCCCAAACTGTAAATTTAACAGCATTTTCTCCCTTTTCACCTGTTTTCCCCGCTTGAAGCTCCAAAATATTGGAAGACATCATGTGACCTCAAAAAATATGTCAGAAAATATTTCTTGCACACTCTGGCACTATCTTGCTGCATCTGTGTTTACTACGACAACCAAAAATTCAACAACGAATATTTAACTCAAATAAATATTCATTCCACCAAAATAAACTTCTAAATCAATTGGTTTTTGTGTTTTATCTGCATAATTTACTACTCTCGGTATTAATCGAATGTCATAAATTTTGTTCTTCCTTTCACATTTGCACTACAGAGTGGCTGAATTCCTTTTCACTGATAAGGGAATTGGTGTTTTCACACAACTTTAATCAAGGAAAAGTGTCCTTGCAAATAACATTAAATTTTATTATTTTCTAGCCTAAAGGGTTGATTGTAAAGCTGTCGTAAGTTCTTCTTTATTTCATATATGTCACAAACGTTTTACGATCAACCCTCGCGGTATGTTTTAATTTTAATCAGCATGCAGTACATCTCATGCTGTGTTGGAAATTAACGGATGTTTGCCGTGTCAATTTCGTTCATAGCAAACTAAAACAGTCTTGCTTGATTTATCCAAAACTTCCGACAAAACTTGTCCTGTTCAATTCTGTACCATTTTTATCTGAATTTGAAGCACTTAACAAATTGGTTGCTAAGCATAATCTAGGGTTTGTATAGTGAATAGCTTCGTGACAAGAAAGTATCCAAAATTTCCAATGTTACAGTAATGCAAAACTTACTAAGCCCTACCTTATGAATTTTGTCTAAAGAACTTTGGTACAGAACAATTCTGTACTCTTTTTCTATCACGGTTTTTAAGATTTACTTTTCAGCCGTCTACACACCTTAAGTGCTGCATGATCAACTAGCTTTAAAACAACTGACAGAAGACCATGTCCATCTCTGTGGTCTAGTGGTTAGAGTCGCAGACTTGAAAGTACTGTTACCGATCACTGATTGACGGTCCTGGGTTTAGAGCCGATGTTCTTAGCAGGGCTCCAACCCATGACCCTTTATCTGAGTGGTTACAGTGACTTCAAGTCAGTCATTCGGACTCTAACCAGTCAATTACGGAGGCGGACTTTGAGGTGAAAGATGCTATATGGATATAACATACTCTGGATATAAGGAACAAAATTAAATGGTCCCTGTGAAGGAGTTCGTTATAAATGTACTTTACTGTATGTCTTTTCAGATGGACAACAACAAATTACTGTGTTGTTCTTACAGTGTATTCTATAGTTCCCTCTGGCTGTTGTTTGGTCTTCTTCTTCTCCTGCACAACTGTTGTCTCATTGTTCTCTTCTTCTGTTGCCGTGGTAACCATGACTGGAGCTTCATCTACATAAAACACAGACTTTGGTTGATTTACTGCAGGATCTGAAAATAGAGAACAAAGTTTTTTCTCAGTCACTTACACCTTGTTAAGTGTTTAAGCTAAGAATTATGCATAGATAATGCTTCAACTAACTTTGCGTTATGACTTTTACATAATACAGTTAAGCTTTGTTCGCTCTAACTTCATTCGCTCGAATATAATCGATCGCTCGAAATCTGCCAACAGTCCCGGCAAAAACTCTATATAAATCATTATAATTGTATTTCTTTTATAATGTTGATAAATATTAGTAGTAGATAGGCATAAATTAAGGTGTTTTTTTTCATGAAAACGGATCGAACAAAAATCAACGGTCCCTTCGAGTTCAAGCGAACAAAGTTAAACTGTAATTATTAAGTGGACAACAAAGGTATTTAAAGGATAGATAACACTTAAGACAAAATACAATAGTATCAATTGTATAGCATAACTACATACATATACATTTTAGTATGTATCAACCTAACACTCATTTATCTTCATCAGTATTTCCTAATGTTTTTGTGCAACTTGAGAATGCTACATGACTTTGAGTAACGAGTTGGTATAAGTACATGTATATCAATAGTTCAGTAATCAAGATTTATTCTATACAGAACTGCTACTGAACTTTGTAACAGAATGTAAAAAGTTTCAACTTTGCCCCATCGGCAATTTCATCAGCCTGGTTAATATTAAAATGCTATTTATGTTTGAACTCTACAAATAATATTTAATTCTAATGCACACAATACTTATGATGGTGAGTTGATTATTAATTGTATTATTTAGCATGTTTGCAAAAAACAACAAGAGCTGTCATGTGACAAATGCCCCCGAAATGGCCCTTGTGCATTGCACTACTATTCATTGCCAAAGTTTGGTATAAAATCATTGCATATTGAATAGGTGATCTGACAGAAAATTTTACAGAAAGTAAAGGGAGACAATTCACAGGCTCTTGGACAATGAACTTCCCTTTAGTGTCCTCTCTCACTGTACTTGTACTACAAAAACATTTGCTTCAGCGTCTTAAGAGTTATTCTCTGGACAAGAAAATGTGTAAGAAAGGGGGATAATTAAAAAATAAGGCAAGGTAGAGTTACGGTTCTTGTACACTGCACTTCCTTTCATTGTACTCTATAACTGCATTCAGTTTCAAGTAATTCCCTTCAATACGTTTAGAGTGATGCTCTACACAAAGAAGTGGGCACACACAAACTGATGGAAAGACAAGTCTATTTCTATTATGCCATCCAAAGTTGACGACAAAAAATACATATAAATATTGCCAATTTTTCTTTGTACACCTACAATACCTTTTTCCGATTTAAAAGACACCACCCTGTTAGTCCTGATTACACGCCTCTTGTTTAAAACTTCCAAAGTTATCATATTGCACCGAATTATCCTTTTACACAAATTTTACCAAATCACACCCGTACAAACGATTTTATTTCCAGCAATTTTTAATATAATTATTCTTTGTTACACCAGACATTTCAAACATATTATTTGAACAGTTATTATAAATTTTATCTGAGACTACACCATGAACATGGAGAGAGGGACAAAATGTAGCCCTACAAATTGACACATACACTGAACCCAATTACGTAATTCAAACAACAATAAATAAACCTTAAGATTATTTATTTTTAATCAAGTTATCTAACTGTAAGGTGTTTCTGTTAACCACATACAAACAGATATCTAATTTGCATATCTAATGCAGACACGACTTAAAATCCAATTATCTGCACTTTTATCACTTGATACAAGATAACTCCATGGGTAAGTCACAGGTGAGTGTAACGTACCAGGGACCCATACAGTGATTTTTAGTTCAAAATAGCCTAGTTACTATAATCAATAAGAAGGTAAACAACACCGTTTACACATCGACCCACTTTCAGCCTTAATTACTTCATCTAGAATAAAGCATATTTATTAAAACCTATTGCATATATAGCATAAGTGTTTATCACTTCTGTAAAAGTTTACTTCAAGGCCCAAAAGCAAACCGTTTTGAAATAGCGACTGATAATTTCCGATTTTTTTTACATTTTTCGTCAACCCGAATAAATCTCACACATTTCTAACACTGAATTCTTCCCTTTTAACAAGCTTTTAAACAATTTTGCCTTGTGTCATCCAAATATTACACAACCGACGCTCGTAGAAATTGATTTGATAAATATTTCCACAAGCTTTCCAGTTTTAATACGATCCGTTAATACAGTATTCATTTTATTTCGTTGATATATTTTGTAAACATATACATGCAGCCATACTGATAATGGGAAAAACTAGTTTCCAAACCGTATCGATCGGCCAGGTCTTACCAAGGTTATACTCTATGGAATACTGAGCTCAAGTAGCAGTGTGTATGTCCACAGTGACGGTTGCGCATTGGAAAATAGACGTACCCGAAATGTGTGAGATTTATTCGAGTTGGCGAAAAATGGTAAAAATTTCGAAACTATCAGTCGCTGTTACAAAACGGTTTGCATTTGGACCTTGAAGTAAACGTTACTTAAAAATATAATTACGTAGGCCATATATGCAATAGGTTTCGATAAATATGCACTATTCTGTATGAAGTAATAGAAGCTGAAACTGGGTCTATGTGCGAACTGTGTTGTTTACCTTCTTATTGATATAATTATAGTCATTAGGCTATTTTTATCTAACATTCACTGTTTGGGTCCCTAGTACGCTACACTCACCTGTGGGGTAAGTTGCACAAAAGAAGTTACACAGTGACACAAATATAAATATTTATGTTTAGAGTTTTTTTTACTCAATAACTTAATTAAGGAAGTGAAATTATACGTAAGTCTTTCAACCCTAACCTTGCTAAATTTCTAAAGAGAACTTTTCCATCCTTTAATTTAGACAGTATCATTCATTGTTCAAAGGGGTGTGTGTGGGTTAAAAATGTGTAGATCATGATCAGACTACATGTATATGGTGCTGATTATGATCAGATGCCTGGTTCCACTAGTAGAACCATTTGTCACCAGCAGGATAGAAGCAAACATATTGCATCATATTTTGACATTATTGTAATATTTTCTAGCATTAAAGGTCATCGCTTAAAGTATTACACAATTTGTAAAAACAAGAGCTGTCCCTCCAAAGTGACGAATGCCCCCGAAAGAGGTGCCTCACAGTCTGTGTCCTCTCCATGTGCTCAATAAATGTGCTATGTAATTTTAAAATCCTTCCATGCATGACAGAGTAATCATGCATACAGTATTCCATTACTTTAAACACTAAGTGTGACCTTGACCTTTGAGGTAGGGACTTGGGTCTTGCACGCGACACATCCGCTTGATGTGCTAGACATTTGTGCCAAGTTATTTTAAAATCCTTCAAAGCATAATAAAGTTATAGTCCGGACACAAATGTATGCATATATACAGGATTCCATTACCTATAAACTCTAAGTGTGACCTTGACCTTTGTGGTAGGGATGTGGGTCATGCACGCGACACGTCGTCTTGATGTGCTAGACATTTGTGCCAAATTATTTTAAAATCCTTCAAGGCATGACAAAGTTACAGTCCGGACACGAATGTGTGCATATATACTTATATAGAGGAATCCATTACCTTCAAACTCTAAGTATGACCTTGATCTTTGAGCTAGGGACGTGGGTCATGCACGCGACACGTCATCTTGATGTGCTAGACATTTGTGCCAAATTATTTAAAAATCCTTCAATGCATGACAAAGTTACAGTCCAGACACGAATGTGTGCATATATGCTTATATGGAGGAATCCATTACCTTCAAACTCTAAGTATGACCTTGACCTTTGAGCTAGGGACGTGGGTCTTGCACGCGACACGTCGTCTTGATGTGCTAGACATGTGTGCCTAGTTATTTTAAAATCCTTCAATGCATGACAAAGTTACAGTCCGGACACGAATGTGTGCATATATAGAGGATTCCATAACCTTCATACTCCAAGTGTGACCTTCACCTTTGAGGTAGGGATGTGGGTCTTGCACGCGACACGTCGTCTTGATGTGCTAGACATGTGTGCCAAGTTATTTTAAAATCCTTCAATGCATGACAAAGTTACAGTCCGGACACGAATTTGTAAGTGGGGGCCTACAGGACGGACAGACGGTCAGATGGACAGACGGTGCGATTTTAATATGCCACCCTTCGGGGGCATAAAAATACCGCTTATGGTATCTTTTTAACTCAGAAATTAAGCAGCCAAAAAATGTTGAAAAAGTCCAGTAAAAAAGTTCACCGCCCTAAACAGTAAAACTGAAACAGTGAATTTATGATAACAAGAGATGTGTTAGTAAAGGATGGCAGCCAATTAGTGACTCGCAGTAAAGATCACTGTGACCTTGACATGTCAAGCTCAAAATCAATAGAGGTCATCTACTTGTCAAGACAAAACAACCTACAAAGATTGAGGAACAATTAAATTAGGCCAATTAAAGCATTCTTTAGTTATTGACTGATCAGACTAATTGTTTTTGTTGAAGGTCACTGTGACCTTGACATGATTGTGACCTTGACATGTTGACCACAAAGTCATCTACTTGTCATGACCAACCTACCTACCAAGTTTGAGAAACCTAGGCCAAATCATTCTATACTTATTGATCAAACAAGGTTTGGTCTATCGACCTACTGACTGACCTACCAACATGAGCAAACATATATAACCCCCCCCCATCTCTGATGCTGTGCATTATTAATGAGGCAGTAAAGTAACTAGTATAAGAGTTCACAAAACTTTACGAACCATTGCATAAACAAGATTCAGCATACCATCAAATTTCGACCCGTTTAGTACATTAATATCCAATACACACAACCACAGTTATAACTCATGTCATTATATCACTGTCAAGTTACCCTATAAAGTTAAAAGCACACTGTGTACATGTGGTAACTGCTTACCATGCTCAATTTAAGTAAACCAATCCATTATATAGTTCATAACGCTAGAAAAAAACAACATGCCAATAGGAAACTCATTAAGAAAACAATAAACCTTTTGTTACTTACACACTTTGTATGGTCTATATGTAATTTTTATCTCCTTATGTTGTTACAACACAACTATTTATGGCATTTTACTGATAAGACTATAATATTTATATATAGTACTGATTTATCATATGAGATTATAGTTATGATTACTGACCACGTTTGTCAATATTATTTAGCAGATGCTGCATTAATTGTGCGTGGCAGTACCTAGAACAGGAATAAGTTAAAGAGTTATACTAATGACATTTGCAGCCTTCATGTTTCTTTGGATTTAAAGACATTTTTTTTTGTAAATGTATATATTTGCGGCCTTCATGTTTCTTTGGATTTAAAGACATTTTTTTTTGTAAATGTATATATTTGCGGCCTTCATGTTTCTTTGGATTTAAAGACATTTTTTTTTGTAAATGTATATATTTGCGGCCTTCATGTTTCTTTGGATTTAAAGACATTTTTTTTTGTAAATGTATATATATAGTCCTGGCTGACCGTTGGATTAAAAGACATTCGCTCCCACTTTGAACCAATAATGTAAAAGTATATAGGCCAAAACTTTTCCTTTGTAGGTCTGAGGATTTCTATAAACTTGGAATTTTGACCAAGAATCAAGTTGGAAAAAAAAATCATATGTCACTACAGGCCTTGATTTGGAATTATCTGCCCTTGAACGCAGCATTTATGTTATATTTCATCTCAAGAATAAATATTACATTCCAGTGATACAGTGCTGACCCTTTCTAGTAACAGAGATCACAGTGTCATGTGAAACAGATCACTTTTTGATGTTGGTAAGGATCATTTCCAAGTAAGGATCATTTTCAGTTATAAAGGTAAAAATCAATTTCCAGTTTTATAGTTTGGCTACTGCATATAAATTATCTACAGGAAAACCATTATACTGTATTTCTGGTAACTTGCACTGGGCATAGAGGAAGAGCTTAACTGTGATCTATCTGTAATTATGGGGCTGAGAGAACCAATAGAGAACACTTATGTACATTATAGGGCTACATTGCAAATGTGCCACAATATAAATATTACACTGAGCTCCTTTTCTAGTAATAGAGATCACTTATTTTAATACAGATCACTTTCCCAGTGATACAAGATCACAAAAATAATTTTTCAGCGAGGCTGATCATTAAATTTTCCTATGCAAAACACTCTTTTCTAGTGATACAGATCAATTAAACAACTGATGGCTTTAAATTTCACTGAATTAAGATTTTTTGCTCTTAATTTGTAAATTAAATGCAACAGAAATAGAACTAATTAAAATTATCCCCCAGAGACGTTCAAAACATGTCTCTGAAAAAGCTTTTTAGAAGCTAAAATCTTCAAAATTGATCCAGTAAAAATGACCATTAACTTTTATTTTAACAGCTTTTCCAGGAAAAGAGACATAACGGATATCATTAAACAAGATTAAGAAAACCTGGATTTCAATTTTGTGCTTCAGAAAACTTCACTTAAATAGGACAAATTTTGCCGTATTGGATTCTTTTATGTCATTACATGCAATAAATTGGCAAATAACTGTGTAACTGTGAGGCATAAATTCTAAGTCTTGTCGGTTACCCAAGAAACAAATTAAACAAATATATTCCATTTTCTTTCAGTAACTTTAATTCCTGTTTTGAAAAAAAAGATGGCTTGGTGCAGGGTAATATATTTTGCTTTCATACATATGGCAAGATAAAATAAAATATACTGTATACCTCCTGTAAATGTATGAGCACAGTAATTCATATCTATATTGATTAATCCAGTGAAAATAGAAAACACAACACTTTCTTTCATAATGAACAAAAAAAAAATAGTTTGCATTTTTGGTTTGGAATAACCATCCTCTGGGTAAAAAAGTTTGATTTTTTTTTGCCATTTTTGGTAAAGAATAAACGCCCACTGTAAACGCCAAAATGTAATGCCCTCAGAGCATTTAAATGGGGATATACGGTACACGACCATAATAAGAATACAAAACAGGCAGAATCAATTTCAACACAGGGCCTCTTTCAATTAAATGGCCACACAGAATAACAGTAACACTGATTTCCTTTTTTTTCTTGATTTAAACTTTCACGCTATAAGTAGCAAGGGATTCTGCCACATAACAAGTGCAGTTCATGACCAGCCTACAGATTAGTGCAGTTTGATCACAATCTACACTGTTAATTATCCAGTCAGTAAATTTTACATGTGCACCCCGCTGAATAAAATTTTATAATGTGGGCCTCAATTCTGAGCTAAGTCATGTTAGGACGTTTGCCTCCAGAACAGCAGGTCAAGTGTCCGAATCCTAGCCAGAGCACGAGGTGTGTCCTTGGGCAAAGACACTGATGCCACACGTGCCTGACAGTCCACCCAGCTGCAAATGGGTAGAATTTAGCGATGTAAAATATCGTTGCCGCGATAACATCTGGAATGAGTGTTTGAAAGTGATTCAATAAGCTATAGCGGAGCTTTCTTTGTTATCGACCCTAAAAATAAATTTGTATCAACTATAAACCATAACAATTAATGGTTCAGTCCAAACTGAAAAGACAGATGAGTCCATTTCAGAAATAAAGCATGGCAAGGGTTCGGGAGTGTAAGTTAAATTGTGGTGTAGGAAGTGAGTCCTTGAGTTGTAATCCATTAAATCTTAACTACTATAAAATCAAAGTGCATTTTGTCCATTTTTGCACCATTAGTCTCACGAGTATGTCTTTGTAGTATAGCCATGGCATATAGCACAGTGAGCCAGAAAGATCCATTATGGTTACCAAAACGAGCTTTAAAAATTGGGTCTTGTAATTTTGTTTAGTTATTTCATTATATATTTAAATACTGTCATTAATATCCCCACAGCATATTAAATTTGAGATTCTGCTTAAACTAGTAAAGTTTTACCTAAAATTCAAGTTGAATCCATCATCTTTATGTTCTTTAATGATGATGCAACATCGGCAAAAATTTTCATGTAACTATTGCATTCCTTGAAAGCAGACAGGCACTTTACAGCTATCAAAGAAATACAATACTTCCATTTATTCTAAACGAACAATTATAATTAATGCCTTATAGAATTTTAACAATGGCATATCTGAGGGCAATAGTTCTGGGAGACATTTAAAAATATTGCCTTTCCTGAGTTTTAGCTATATTATACTAAAGGTTGTTTTTTCGGCGAGAACATTATGCCACAAGTCAAGGGCAATAACTTATAAACTACATGAATCGAAAAATGCAGAAAAAATGCACAACTAGACTGAGAACTGATCACTCAAAGACATGTGAAGTTTGAAGGTTGAAATTCTCCCCGAGGTGTAGTGCAGACAAAGTTTGTGACGATCCACCCAGACAGTAAAAATGTCTCTTATCTGTAAACATTATACATTGGATGCACACTACAGGGACATGTATATATCTACTCTAGTGGGCCTACATGAGCTTGGCTGTGTAGAAACCAACATACTGACAATGCCAAAAGTATATGCATTCAGTCCACTGAGTCTGACCTGGTTCCCAATACTTAGTATTCTGAGTCACAAGGGGAACCAGTTGCATATCAAGCTTGCAATATCAAACCCTTCCTTACTTATGTGTGACAAATAATTTTTGAGCAAACACTTATTCCCAGATTAAAAATTCGCGAAAAGAGAATTCTCTATATTGTAGTAAATCTATGTGAATTGAACCTTTTGCAAAAATTTCAAATCAGCGGGTGGGAAATTTGCAAAAATAGTGAAAATGTCCGTGCTGCTTTTAAGCTTTGATGGGAACTGGAAATTAAAGCTCTTAATTATGCCAGAAAATTAAATCACCACTAATTTACAGTATTTTATATATAGAGATTTGTTTGCTTTTTTGAGAGTTTGATAACTTCATGAAGTGTTTCATTCGCAAAAGTTAGTGAAAATAAAAACCTGGTGAAAAAATCTTTTACAGTAACCATCATTCCTTGAAACCGACCAATAAAAGACTCTGATCCTCTGCAAAGAAACTGTAAAACCTTCTAACATATATATAGTCAGGCGCACTGGTGGAAGGGACCACAAACATATGATATTGTTAAAATGTCAGTTTTCACACAGCAAGGCTCATCTACAAAACTACACGCTACGCAAAACAATACCTTTCTTAGACTTCTTTCCTGTGGATATTTTCGTGCTCTGCTTTTCTGAGCCAAAAAATTGGAAACAAAGCCATGCGTGAATCGAAAGTGCATTACTGATATTTGAAAGATACCGCACAGAAACAATATACAAGACATGATTTCGTATAATTTCACGCGACTGACAGATCAAAATCAATTAACTATTTAATGAACCTTGTAATATGGTTTTATGAAGACATCATTCCTACAAAATAAAGCTGTAAAATATTTTTTGTTATAGCATATTACTTCCCTCTCATCACACAATAACCAGGAAAATAAACAAGAGCTGTCTCATGACAGCACGCTCGACTATTCGAAAGCTTGTCGGTAAAATGTTTTTTTTGTCTAAGAACAGGACCTGGTGTTTTGTGTAATTGTCTATCAGAATTAAGGTCAAAGATATGAAACTTGTTCAAAGACCTATGTAAATGTAAAATACATGCGTTGCCTTACTCTGGATTCTGTAAGCGCCGGAACGGGGGAAGAGGGGGGGAGGGGGGGGGTAATTTCAAAGAAATACATGACCTTGTATATTTGATCATGAATAACTTTGTAACGTTTCAAAATTAATATGTTTAAAATTAAAAAAGCATGCCCTGCTGCATGCTGCATAATTATTCTATGACATTTCAAAAGTAAGCCATTTCGAGTATTTCTAATAATGTCTGGTAAAAACTGTGACAAAATTCTAAGTTAAAAAGGAGCATAAATATGTCAAAAATCAAAAACATTGGTGAAGATGTTGATAGTAAACATACATTTTAAGTTTCAAGTCAATACGTTTGATAGTATTCAAGAATTGACTTTATAAAAATCTTTAACTAAAATTCTAAGTTAAAAAGGGGCATAAATCTAACAAAAATCAAAACAGAGTTATGTGGATTGTTTCCTCAGGTGAAGATGTTGATGGTGGACACATAATTTCAGTTTCAAGTCAATACCTTTGAAAGTATTCAAAATATTTGCCTTTATAAAATCTTTTATCAAAAATTCTTAGGTAAAAGGGGGCATAAATCTGTCAAAAATCAAAACAGAGTTATGGGGATTGTTTCCTCTGGTGTAAATGTTGATGGTAAACATATAGTTTGAGTTTCAAGTCAATACCTATAGATATTTGACTTTATAAAAAAATGTAACCAAAAATTCTAATTCAAAAAGGGGCATAAATCTGTCAAAAATCAAAACAGAGTTATGGGGATTGTTTCTTCAGGCGAAGATGTTGATGGTAGACACATACTTTGAGTTTCAAGTCAATACCTTTGATAGTATTCAAGATATTTGAATTTATAAAAAACTTTAACCAAAAATTCTAAGTTAAAAAGGGGCATAAATCTGTCAAAAATCAAAACAGAGTTATGGGGATTGTTTCCTCAGGTGAAGATGTTGATGGTAGACACATACTTTGAGTTTCAAGTCAATACCTTCGATAGTATTCAAGATATTTGAATTTATAAAAAACTTTAACCAAAATTTCTAAGTTAAAAAGGGGCATAAATCTGTCAAAAATCAAAACAGAGTTATGGGGATTGTTTCCTCAGGTGAAGATGTTGATGGTAAACATATAGTTTGAGTTTCAAGTCAATACCTTTGATAGTATTCAAGATATTTGACTTTATGAAAAACTTTACCCACGCAGCCCCGGGCCGTGGGCGGTGACGCGAGGGGAGGGCGCTGGGGCGAGTGCAATAGTCTCCTTATTCTTCGAATAGTCGAGCTAATGAGAACATTTCAAGGTTTCTTCATACAAAATTTACACTGACAAGGTTTTCATACAAGTTTAAACGTTCTTTGTTAAAACTTTCGATAGTAAAACAAATCTGTTTAATTTTAGTGCTGAGTATCTAAATATAGTATCACTCCATACTGAGATCCATTTCTAATTAAAATCTTCATCTGCAAATAATTCCCATCCGCACTTAGTCTAACCCCTTGTCTGACTATCTTGTTTCTCTTTTAAATTCTTAAACTCACAGCCCCTTAATTGTTCTGTATTTGGTTTCTTTTTAAAACCCTAACCCTAATTACAGCCCTTTGTCTAACCCCTTGTCTGTATCTTGTTTCTGCTTAAAGTGCTCACCTATATGAAGTATTCCCTCTCTTTAAAAGTGCTCTCCCTTAACCACATGCTTTATAGAACCTTCTATAATAGTTTATAGCATCTCCAATCATTCATTAAATCTTAGCTTTTAATTAATCCTCAGTGTAGTGAAAATACTGATAAGCCAAAAACACACATTGAAGTTCATTTAGCAATATACTGTATTACAATGAATTTTTTTCAAATTGGTTCTCATAGTAAAATCATTTACAAATGAAGTAAACAATTTAAGAATGACTGGAGGCAAACAATCAATTTTATACAACCTTGGATAAAATTGCGTTCAATACCAATTAAAGCTACTGTGATATCTGTTAATTTCTTTAATTAAACCACAGCATAGGAGTTATTCTCTGATCAAATTTTGCATTTCTGTGAAAAAGTTTTTGAAAACTATTAATGTAAGTAGGAAAATCTTGTAACAAAAATGTGAATTAGCACTATTACTGTATAAGTTGTTTATTTGGTTAGGTCTTAATTTTCGTGAATGCAGCATTTCCCGAATTCATCAAACTCACTAAATTATAGCAAACAAATAATGATCATTACATATCTAAAACAGCTTGCTTGCAAAATCAAAAACTCATTGAGCACTCCTAAAATAACTTAATTCCAGTGCCACCCAAATTGAAAGATGGAAAGACCCGTCAGGGTAAGGAATAAATTCTATTACCAGATACTGCAAAAGCTATTTCAGGGTACAGTCATCAATAAAAACTTATTTCAGATAATGTCTGCCAAATATTTTGTATATTTTGCATCCTTTATTTGTATCCTTTAACTGTATATAAATGGCAGATAAACTATTGATTCAGGCATATTCATTATAAGAGATAATCTGCATGCTTACATATTTTTTTGGGTTATAAAAAAAAAAAATTTTATTTTTTTTTTTTTTTTTAAAATAAATATTTAATTTTTTAAATTAAAAATTTAATTTATCTATTTAATTTAAATTTAGCAATTTGCAAAGTAATATGATTACAAACTTTTTTGATTTCAAAAGTTAGTCAGGCCACTTGCCAAGTCTAAGGGAATGAACTCACATAGTTGCAATGGACATATATCACACTTATTTTAAGAATGATTAACTCCCCTGATTTCTTTTATACTATACACACGCTGACCCTACTACTTCTATAACATAGACTTGTCCTCCTCTCAATCAGGAATGTACCACTAACTGTTTGAAGGGGTGCCCACAGGAAGTTATTGTTTGAATAGTAAATTATGCAAGCTGATCATGATCTGCACTGATTGCAAATTCAAAATCATTTTCCCCCAGTAGGGTAAAGGGGAGGTAATAAATAATATGCCTTAATACTGTTCAAACGTCATCAATCATTTAAATTACTTCTATGTATTATGCCTCTCCTATAAAGATGTGTTGTCTAGGTCAACCTTTATCACATTTGCGTGATTGATTGGGCAACATTTTGTAGCTTTTATTGAAGGATAAATCTCCAAAATCATCTTCATTCATTGGAATTACATTGCAAATCAAAGGCTATATACATCAACAATAATCATTAAAACTTGAACGGTCAACGGTTTTTAATTTGAATATCTTTAGTATATACATGAATTGCCAAAATACAGCATTACAAACATTTGAACAGAGAATGCAATATCTGTAACATTTAACTCTAAAAATCCCTGCTGAATTTTGGACTGCACGACTGGTTGATGATAATGGTGCACTGTGAAAAGTTACGGACTGAACATCAAACAGTGTAGATCATGATCTGACTGCACAGATATGCCATGCTGATCATGGTCTGCAATGATTGCTATGGCAATATCACTCAACATGTACTGGTGTATAATGTATATGAACTACTCTAGTCCCAAAGGCATATTATTATTGTGCCATCACAGTACATCCTTTTAGCGTTTGTTCTTTACCCCTGGTAAGTGAAAAATAATTGATAGGCATATTTCACTGTATTATGAACATCCCTGTATAGTAATTGAGTATTCTGTCAATCCCGCTAATATAATGCAAGACATACTGTAACAAAACCAGACATTCTGTCAGATATATTGGTGTTTTGCAAGTCAGATTCAAAATCCACTATAAAATCAAATATTAAATGACAATGGAGGCCCATAACTTATAATTTAATATATTATCAGTAACCTCTTCTTATAATTTCCCAGGATTCCCAGTTTTAGATGTTACCTTAATATTCAGTGTACAATGTTCTTAAAGTCAACTCGATGCTTTTGGTATAAACTTCAGAATTTAATGATTTTGCTCTTAAATCTTTGCAAGAAATTGATTTTCGCTATCTTTGTAAGCCGATGAGCTTTTCTAAAGCGGCTTGTTAAGCCAGTCTTTAAGCTCTAATCAAAGACGCATTACATTTTGTAAAAACTTTTTCTTCAATAACTTAAGTCCTCTTCCACTGCATGCAACTTTTCTGTTCAATGATGTATTCAGTTTACAAATACAGTTGAACCCTGTGTTCACAGTTGCCAAGAGTAAGCAAGTGAATAAGTACAAATAAATTAGATGGACAGCCAGCACCAGGTGTCTCCATACCGGTCTTTTGGTTGGTAGAGGCTGTCAAACTGTCACATAAGATGCCTGTACCCATTTATATCAATATAATATATCATTCCTCAATATATTTGACTTAGTTTGGATAAAAGACCAGACAACTGGTGCTTATCTGGCAAATTTGGACCTGAATTTATCAGGCATTTAACTCCCCAAGTGCCTTAATTGAGTAAATCTTGCAGGTTATTGAATCTGGCAATGGACTGAAGCCTATTATGTTCAGGCATTTTTCCCAAGTCTAGCTGGTGGTCATTGAATAAAAAACATAAGTTTGAGAGTGGTCAGTGCTTATCCAAGGACCATAGCTCCAGTGTTCCCATGGCAAACTGACCAGTTATCAAATTTGGCTAAGACATTAGGTCCATCAAACTTGATTGGATACTATGAAATTAATGTCTTTATCTCAAGCTGTTTATTTCACAATTTTCCAATTTCCTTTTTTATTAACAAGTGATACTGTTTTATAATTATATAATCATTGTTTGTTTGTTTGTATTTTATTTAAATGAGTTTCATGAATTCTGATAAGTGCTTAATTTGCAAAAATTACCAAAAATAAAACCTTTGTTTAAGAGTAACAAGTTAGAAAATCAATAACACAAGCAGACACCGCCCTCCCGTCTGCAGCAGATGATCCCACAATACTTCCCATCATGCAACAGGACTTTAACCAGTCATGTACAGCTGCAACCTCTCAGAAGCAAACACCCTTTGGCACACAGAACCATGTTTGTTGTAGAGAGGTGTTCACAGTTCTAGAGAGGTCTATTCTTTACAAAATCCACGCAACAGGAAAGAAAATGTGTGCCGTTTTAGTGAGGTTATTGCTCTAGGGAGGTGTCATTCAGCGTAATTGGACAGTATAAATTTTCTATCAAGACACAATGAGACATTTTATCTAAGCCAATACCCATATCTAGTATCGCAAAATATGATCAGAGTTATAACGTCTGGCAATGTTATTTACAGAGCTCTGTGTTACATAATTGCTTTCTCGATTATTACTCGGCCTATAATATCCTCAATTTCCTTGATTGCTTTACCTTCAGTTCTGGAACCCCATATTTTCTCCCTGAGTGTCTTTTTCTGATGTTTATCTGAAAATACACAATAGATGCATGCATGCAACTTGACTACAGAACATGCATTTTCTCCAGTCACTCATGCAGGACAGAATAATGATGTACATTGGAAGTCCTATTCAAGCGTCACTGAGAAAATTTTCCAACTTATATTGTCAATAATTGTGTGACAGAAATTCTACCGTCAAGTAAATTTTTACCCTGCACACCCTGCTAAATTGCTAAAATGGACTTGTCCACATGTCAATTTGGGCAATACCATTTATTTACCAAAGGGGTGCTCACTGAAAATTAATTGACTGAATTGTGAATAGTGTAGATCATGATCAGGGTATGAGGAAAATGCAGTCTAATCATGATCTGCATTGTAATAAAAATTCATTGTCTGAGTGAGCCAACAGATATAAATCTAATCATTTCTAAATACATGTATAATATTTCCTCAACATAATATAGGAATTTTACTTTATGATGCTCTAATCCCCACCCAGTTTCACATTTTAATGTTACATTGAACAAGAACTACAAACATTTCTTTTATAATTTTTTTGGTTACAGCCAGAACCCTATCTTAGCTGTAATTCACTCACTGTAAACTGGGTTATTTTTGTGTGACCAAAATTTCGCGATTTGTGTGCAGACAAGATTTATTTGCTAATTTTATAAAAATGAAAGGATGATTATTCTCTATTAGAAAACATAATGCGAAAGTAATAAGTAATCTTGCAAGATTTCTAAATTAGCGAAGCGTAAGTCATAAAAATAGCAAAATAAAACCATAGCAAATATCATCTAGTTTACAGTAAGTAAATGCCTAAATGCTGAAAATACTTTTCTTTTGAAAGTTGCTAAATATTGATCTAGTAAATGTAATGAAATGCTGATTGTCATTGGAATGTTTCCCATGGTACTGAACAGGAAGACTGCAGCAGACTAAATGTATTTCAAACTTTTATCTCTGCATTAATACACTCTCTTGGGGCCCACAGCTTACCACTTGTTTCTAGATTGATATATGCCATCATGTTAGATGATAATAGTTTTCATTAAAACTCCAAGCAAAATGCTTTCAGCTTTCTTGTTTCTTACAGGGCTGGATTATCTTTCATTTTTGGCTGCAAAGGGAGGGAATTTAGTAAGAAATAAGTGGGCAGATAATCACAAAATAGAGGTATGTGTAAGGACTGAATACCAGTCTACACCTGTACACTGGAAGTACTGGTTTAACACGGGTGTATGTTGGATTACTGTATTTGTCCTATTAACTGGTAATTGGGAGGCTTTCAGATTACTGTATTTGTCCTATTAACTGGTAATTGGGAGGCGTTCAACATCAATGGGATGACAAATATGGTATATAAAAGCTTACCTGAGCAATTTTACTTAATAAAGTAACAAGATGTCAAAATGAGTATAATTCATGCTCCAAACAATATTCAAATAATATCTAACAAGACTTTAACATCAAAAGATATAAAAGACACTTTTCAATAAAGGGAAATAACTCAAGAGTGTACATTACATTCACAAGAACGTGCAAAAGCAGAAAAACAAGTAATTATAAGTCCATACTCATTTTAGCACAAAAACGACAAAATAAAACAGAAATGGCCACAAGATAATGCAAAAGTTACATAAAGAAATACAAAATGTTTCTGCTTCATAAAGCGACACAAATAATATATCTACAGATACTGACTGCTAATGTGAGACAGATGTACACTGTCTGCCAGGCTTCTAAGTTAGTACATACTTTTTCACTTTATCAGACTGTCCGTCACTTTCCCAACAATATTTAAGAAATTGTAGAACTAAAATATGACCCTAAAAGACCATGAAGTTGAGAGCGAAAACTTTTTGAATGCCATCTGCCCACTACTGGGCAGCCCATCACATCCGGCATATGAAAAAAAAACTACAGTAACTTACAAGATACCTTGTATATTCACCTTATTTCCTCAGCCCAAATTAAAAAAGACAAAAAAAATCATTTCTAAAAAAATAAACTATTTTATTGAAAGCTAGTGTTACACATCTATATTGTATCAAAAATGCAGGCAGTACTTGTATCTATGCAAAAATAAGTAAGAAAAAACATTGTAACACAACATGCAATGCATTTTCATGCAAATTATATCTACAACAGAAAGAATATATACATTTGAAAACAAATCTGTAAGCAAACAAGACAAAAACTCACTTACTGATGAGTGACTCTAAATTTTCCGTAGAGTATCGACTCACTAATTCCACTTAAATACAAATAATAGAAAACTGTGAAATTATGCAACTAAAAGAATCAGCTAATCGTCCTTTAATCAAGCAAATAAAGATTCATCTGGTGAATTTCACAACAAACAAAAATGACCAGCATGCTTTTTCTAAACTGACCAATCGTAGTAAATCATGATCATAAAATGTTGACCAATCAAAATCACTGAATTACAAATTTCATTAACCAACTAATGTGCTTTAAATCATAAAATTTTACTGATTTTTAATAATGGGATACGAATATCGCTGTGCAAGGGAGATAATTTGTAATTTAACTTCAGCAGAGTTATGCATCTTGTGAAAGTGAATGGTACAATGATGATTGATGTACGTCAAGTGTAAAGAGGTTGAAAACAATGAAGTAAATTATGTAACTTAACAAATACTTCTTTCAGAAATAAGGTAGCCTACACACAATTAACAGGTACTTCAGAAAAATATTTATTTCACAGATTGTCGTAAATTCTGTTGTAGCCATGATTTAAAGACAAAGATTTTCGTTTAACCATTAAGGGTACAGGCCAGTAAAAGAGAAATGGAAGCTATATAAATATTTACTTTAGACTTGAGCTGTAGTGGCCCAGTGGTACCGCGTTCCCCTCGGGATCAGAGAGTCCCCGGTTCGATCTCAACCAGTGCCACAGTGGTGCTGTCCCAAGGGAAGACACAGAATGGCTTCTTTATTACCTATCTCTTCAAGATTGATTTCATCTGGAATGGGTCAGTCTCAAGAGTGATTAATCTAAGTTGTACGTAAGAACTTGTTTTGCAATCGATAATAAATAAATTAGTACAAATTTATTTACTTGGTAAATCTAGCTCTCCTCCAGTGATTGTTGTAACCGACGGTTGGTTGTTCTCGTCTGCTGCTTTAGGGTCAAGGTCATCAACAGGTGCCGGGTGTGAGCCTCCTCGAAATCTGAAATAAACATAAAGGTTAAATTCATGAATATTTTACGACAAACGCTGAAAAAAATTAAAATATAATACTGAAGTATTTTAGCTATAAAACTACTAAAGGCTTCATTAGGCAAAATAATCTCCCGGCCAACATTTACTTTTTACTCCCAATCTCAAGCATTTGTTATAAGAAAATGACCAAAAAGACCAATTTGCAACACTTAAGTGTTTTAGAGCAAAATATCTGCCGACCAATTTTTTTGGCAAAGAAGCTGGATCGAAACACACTATTTTTTAATTTGGGCCTTAAATTAACTTGCCAGAACAAATTTAAAAACCCACTCTGGAAGATGCTTGCCTCATCACAAACTTACGAAATATATACTAAAAGTTTTTAAGGTGAGGGGTGCCAGCCAAAGATTATTATTTTCAATTGGATTTCGGAGAAATCTAACCAAGGGCTGCTATATCAAATTACGGCACAAGAAGACTGTTCATTTGTCTGACTAAATTGGCTCGTAAAATCATGATGTATGGGACTTGGTTTCCCCTGATGAATTCCAAAACAGCTATTTCCATAATAATATGGCTTTCCATACTCGGTAATCAAATGTTTCCACAAGAACTTTGACCCAATTATGTTCTGCGGACAGCTGAGTCTCACTGTCTGTTTCAACGTTCCGGTCTCCCATCATTTTCCGGTCATTATACCGAAAAATCCTTATGCTTCCACTTCAGTAATCACCTCTGATACAATTATTACAGTCAAATAGCAGCATTTCCCCCCCAGCATCCATTTACGCCATTTTCTGTAAGCCAACTTATTTTCACTTACAACTTATTCTCAGCCAGAAAATGAATCTATAGCTTAATTGGCCTGTAGGTTACAGTCTACTAAATAAATACTTGCAAATATTCTATTATTTCTGCTTTTGAAGACATTTAATTTGACACCAGTTCTTTTAAATTGATGTCCCAGTGAAATGTACTCTTTCTTCTGGCCATCTACCTATCGCTCGAGTTTCAACACAGAATTTTTCAATATTTTCTATTTAGAGTTATATGCCTCTGACAAGCAAGTGGGAAAGACTTAAGACAGACAGATGGACAGTCAAGAATAATTTTTATTATTTCCTCCCTTTGAAGAATGTAATACAAAAATTCTGCAACCAAAGTTTTCAAGCGCTTTATGTGTCTATTAATGAAGCTTTTAAGTTACCTTGTAATTCTTTAAATTTTATCAAAGAAACAATTTTAAGTCTTTCAAAAGATAAGATAAAAAATTTCACTTAATTTTGTTTCTAAGACGACTGGATGAATTCTGATGCGAAGGACACTGGAATCGACTTTCCGACAAGAATATAATCAACTAAAAAACTGTCAAGATTAATCATTGCAACAAATGAAGCACTTCCACCTTATTTAATTACTACTTCAAAACTGACATTAATGGATTTTCCAAAACTGTGATCAAACAACAGAAAGCTATTGTAGGACTAAATTATCATATGGACTTTCTATTTCTTTTTAGAGTCTAACCTTACATATACATGAACCTGTATAATGCTTTATTTTTAAAGAAAGATGTTATTTTTTCAAATCACAAACCCTTCTAGACTTAAAACACAATTTCTAGGCACTCTAATTATATAGAAAATGTTACAGTGTACATCTGCTTTGGAAACACCTGACCAATATCTAGGCATTCTAATTATATAGAAAATGTTACAGTGTACATCTGCTTTGGAAACACCTGACCAATATCTAGGCACTCTAATTATATAGAAAATGTTACAGTGTACATCTGCTTTGGAAACACCTGACCAATATCTAGGCACTCTAATTATATAGAAAATGTTACAGTGTACATCTGCTTTGGAAACACCTGACCAATATCTAGGCACTCTAATTATAGTGCAAATATTACAATGTACAACTGCTTTTGGAAACACCTGACCAAACACCACTTTAATCATAGTGCAAATGTTACAATGTACACCTGCTATTGGAAACACCTGACCAATATCTAGGCACTCTAATTATAGTGCAAATATTACAATGTACACCTGCTTTTGGAAACACCTGACCAATATCTACCTACTTTAATCATAGTGCAAATATTACAATGTACACCTGCTATTGGAAACACCTGACCAATATCTAGGCACTCTAATTATAGTGCAAATATTACAATGTACACCTGCTATTGGAAACACCTGACCAATATCTAGGCACTCTAATTATAGTGCAAATATTACAATGTACACCTGCTATTGGAAACACCTGACCAATATCTAGGCACTCTAATTATAGTGCAAATATTACATTACACCTGCATTGGAAATATCTGACCAATATCTAGGCACTCTAATTATATAGAAAAATTACAAGTACACCTGCTATTGGAAACACCTGACCAATATCTAGGCACTCTAATTATAGTGCAAATATTACAGGTACACCTGCTATTGGAAATACGACCAATATCTAGGCACTCTAATTATATAGAAAAATTACAAGCACACCTGCTATTGGAAACACCTGACCAATATCTAGGCACTCTAATAATAGGCAAATATTACAGGTACACCTGCTATGGAAATATCTGACCAATATCTAGGCACTCTAATTATATAGAAAAATTACAAGCACACCTGCATGGAAACACCTGACCAAATCTAGGCACTCAAATAGGCAAATATACAATGTACACCTGCTATTGGAAACACCTGACCAATATCTAGGCACTCTAATTATAGTGCAAATATTACAATGTACACCTGCTATTGGAAACACCTGACCAATATCTAGGCACTCTAATTATAGTGCAAATATTACAATGTACACCTGCTATTGGAAACACCTGACCTGAATATCTAGGCACTCTAATTATAGTGCAAATATTACAATGTACACCTGCTATTGGAAACACCTGACCAATATCTAGGCACTCTAATTATAGTGCAAATATTACAGTGTACACCTGCTATTGGAAACATCTGACCAATATCTAGGCACTCTAATTATATAGAAAATATTACAATGCACACCTGCTATTGGAAATATCTGACCAATATCTAGGCACTCTAATTATATAGAAAATATTACAATGCACACCTGCTATTGGAAACACCTGACCAATATCTAGGCACTCTAATTATAGTGCAAATATTACAATGTACACCTGCTATTGGAAATACCTGACCAATATCTAGGCACTCTAATTATAGCGCAAATATTACAATGTATACATCATTCTGCTTTAAAAATGGAAACATTCATTACCACATCGTAATCTGACCAATGTCAAGGCTCTCTAAGTGCACTGTGTAATTGTTAATTACAGTATGCATCAGCCTGGAATACATTTAATCATTATCTGTGACAACTTATTTTGACCATTTTTACGGCACTCTAATTACAGTCCCACATTTGGTGTACAATCAGCTGAAGGTTACAATCACAACATATCGCAACATATTTATCTAAGACCAATTTCCAGACTGTGACTCAAATTACAGATCGCAGGAGGCTGCAAGCCATACCACAGAATGCAAGACTCGACTATTTACAGCTAGTGTGTCACCACCAGTATAGACAGCTGCTGGTTATATTTTGTAATACTATAAAGTTGTAATAATGTTTTTAATTAGAATCTGAACCACTCGCTAAAACAGATCTGGTATAAAATTCCAGTATTACATTAAACATCAACAACATCTGAGTAATACTTTTACGTCATTGTTATTGTAAACCGCTGCGCATAATACCTTACACTTTGTCAATAACAAAACCTTTTGTGTGTAACACAGAAATAATAATACAAAACAATACAGCTCCTGTATGATCAGATTTTCTATTGAACCTTCTTACATATCAAACAGAAACCTTGCTGCTATCAAAGAATTCCACTGTCTGATACAACAAAGTTGGAATTTATCCCCGCGTCCTTGTGGAGCAGCGGGGATCATGTGACTATCTTTGTAGTTTAATTGTCTGTCTGTCCTATAGACATGAACACCTCATACACTGTTTGCACTAGGAACTTAAAACTTCCCCCAACATTGCAATGACCTCCTGGCAGTGCACACACTTTTAGAGTTTTCATCTTATACCTTGGTAATTAAGCTTTGTGGGCTGGGACACTGGGTGGGGTCACAACATAACATATACAATACTGTAACCTATAAAAAGAGAACACTTGAGCATATGACACTCAAACTTGGTATGCAGGTTGGTCATGACTAGTAAAACACCTAACTATATTGAGGTCAGTACGTCAAGGGTCAAGGTCACCCTGACTTTGAGGAGTGAAGTCGGTCTGTCCTAGCCATCAAATCCTCCTGCACTGTGCAGGTTGCAACAGGAACTTGGAACTTTCCTGCCAGTTCACTAGTACTTTAGCTGAGATGAGTTTTAATATGTGTGGGTTGAATTTCTCAGTTATTTCAGCTTCTATTTCTGTTGCCATTGCAACCTCGACAGTTTGCCAATAAGGAAACATTCCTGCATATTATCCCTGACCTTTATCTACAAGGAAAGCTCCAAACATTTTCTCAATTATTGTAGCATCTGGGACAGAAACCTTCGTAAAACCAGTAATATGCATTATATGTGAGTAATTACACATTATTGTTACATGACATCATATTTACCTCCAATACATAATAAAATTAATTATGTTTCTGCAATTTTGCAGAGAAATTCGGCAGTTCTAAGAAGAGAAATAATAACTCATTACCTCCCTTTCTTAGGTTTTGGGGGGATAGGGCAAGATACAGAAAGTGTCCCGTTCAAGAGACAATCCCTGCTTCTTTAACATGCCAGGTGTACAGCACCGATACATGGGACCTCGGCTTTTAGGTCTCCTCCAAATCACCATTAGTTATGTTGTGGAGGGGTCGGGGATCAAACCTGCGACCCCTGGATTACAAATCAAGTGCATTACCACTGGACCACTGATCCATTTACTGTTAAGCCAAAAGTGCAGATATTGTTCACTTGTTTTATTTATCTATACCCTACCATGTGTTCACATTTCAAACATAAATGCTCAAATTGCATCAGACCTAAGATAGAAAGAATCAATAGAGATCTTTTAATATATAGAAACTGTTTTGATGTTACCTTAAAGATTTTCAAGAAATCTCACTGATATTGGTACGCAAACTGTACACAAGAAAAAAGTCTTAAGAAAAACAATCTCAAAAGAACAACATGCATTTGGCATATATTTGAATATGGTACGAAAGGTTGGTCCTAAAACCATTGTACCTGTTTCTATGTTTATATCCAGATACAGCTGTTTCACGATCAACCCTCGTTACATATTATAACGACCCTGGACAGCTGTCACACATAGCAATAACACCAGCATTTTATTTCTTACAATGTACCTATACATGTGTATCGAAAGCAGAAATATTTGCTAAAACAAAACACAAAATCAATGACTCAGATTATGGAAGAAACCAATACAAAAACTGAATGCATCGAATCAAAACCAATACCTATATAATTATATTGCCTTACCTACATCCTCAACCATTCGTAGAAAGACGTAGAAAACTCCGAAGTGTGTAACACTTGTCACTAGTTACAAGATATATCAATACCGTCAGCAGAGTATCCACTGAGTGACAGTATAGCATGGACGACTCCAATGATACCATATAAACACCAGTTCGCAATCAATACAGCTAAACCATCTTATAGATTTTTTCTCTCGCACACCGAACCTTTTGCGAATAAATCTGTAACCCCAATTAATGACGCCTTTTCTTTTAAAAAGAACGAAAGATCATTACCACTGATGTGTATAATTGATCAAACTCTGATTTTGATTCATTTCAGTTTAACAAAAATCATCGTTTTTCTAAAATGTCTTTCTTTCAGTTCAAAAGCTATCTATTTTACTTCTGATCCAAAATCATTGTTTTTCTAAAATGTCTTTCTCTAGCTCAAAAACTATCTATATTACTTCTGATCTCTGCTGAGAAGGCTGGGTATTTCTTAACTTCTTGGAAATATTTAAAAACTGCATTGGAAACAGTGCAGCTATGATAAAATTTAATTGGAAGCAGTTCAGACTTGGAAACAGTGCAGACTATAATTAAACTTTATTGGAAACTGAGCAGACTATGATCACACTTTATTGGAAGCAGTGCAAACTATGATCATGCTTCATTGGAAACAGCGCAGATTATAGTTGAACTGTATTGGAAACAGAGCAGACTATGATTAAACTTTATTGGAAACAGAGCACTCTATAAAAAAACTTTATTGGAAGCAGTGCAGACTATAATTAAACTTTATTGGAAACAGAGCACTCTATAAAAAAACTTTTTACTGGAAGCAGTGCAGACTATGATTAAACTTTATTGGAAACAGAGCAGACTACAATCACACTTTTTTGGAAACAGTGCAGACTATGAAATTAAACTTTATTTGAAACAGTGCAAACTATAATCACACTTTATTGGAAACAGTGCAGACTATGAAATTAAACTTTATTTGAAACAGTGCAAACTATGATCACACTTCATTTGAAACAGTGCAGACTATGATCAAACTTTATTTGAAACAGTGCAAACTATGATCACACTTCATTTGAAACAGTGCAGACTTTGATCACACTTTATTGGAAACAGTGCAAACTTTAATCTCACTTTATTGGAAACAGTGCAATCTTTAATCACACTTTATTGTAAACAGTGCAAGCTATAATAAAACTTTTTTGGAAACAGTGCAGACCATGATCACACTCAATTGGATACAGCACAGCACAGACTATGATTACACTTTATTGGAAACAGTGCAGACTATGATTACACTTTATTGGAAACAGTGCAGACTTTAATCAAACTTTATAGGAAACAGTGCAGACTATGATAACACTTTATTGGAAACTTAGCAGACTATGATCACACTTAATTTTTAACAGTGCAAAATATGATCACACTTTGTTTGAAAGAGTGCAGACTATAATCAAACTTTGTTTGAAACAGTGCAGACCATGATTACATTTCATTGGATACAGTGCAGACCATGATTACACTTCATTGGATACAGCGCAGACCATGATAACACTTTAATGCAAACAGCGCAGACTATAATCAAACTTTGTTTGAAACAGTGCAGACCATGATTACACTTCATTGGATACAGTGCAGACCATGATTACACTTTAATGGAAACAGCGCAGACTATAACTAAACTTAATTTGAAAGAGTGCAGACCATGATCACACTCAATTGGATACAGCACATCACAGACTATGATAACACTTTATTGGAAACAGTGCAGTTTATTAATCAAACTTTACTGGACACTGAGCAGACTTTTATCACACTTTATTGGATACAATGCAGACTTTAATCACACTTTATTGGAAACTGAGCAGACATTAATCAACCTTTATTGGAAACTGAGGAGACTATGATCACACTTTATTGGAAACAGTGCAGACTTTAATCAAACTTTATTGGAAACTGAGCAGACTTTAATCACACTTTTTTGGAAACTGAGCAGACTATGATCACACTTTATTGGAAACAGTGCAGACTTAAACCAAACTTTATTGGAAACTGAGCAGACTATGATCACACTTTATTGGAAACCGTGCAGACTTTAATCAAACTTTATTGGAAACTGAGCAGACTTTAATCACACTTTATTGGAAACTGAGCAGACTATGATCACACTATACTGGAAACAGTGCAGACTTTAATCACACTTAATTGGAAATATAGCAGACTTTATGCACACTTTATTTGAAACAGTGCAGACTATGATCACACTTTATTGGAGACAGTGCAGACTTTAATCACACTTTATTGGAAACAGTGCAGACTATGATCACACTTTATTTGAAACAGCGCAAACTTTAATCAAACTTTATTTGAAATTGAGCAGACTATGATCACACTATATTTGAAACAGTGCAGACTTTAATCAAACTTTATTGGAAACTTAGCATACTTTATTCACACTTTATTTGAAACAGCACAAACCTGCTTTATTGGAAACAGCGCAGACTATAATCAAACTTTATTAGAAACAGTGCTGACACAGTACATTATGAGTTTCATATCCAACATTTGGATGCAACCGGTCTTCTTTAGGATCATATTTTTAAAATAGTAAACAGTAAATAGTTAATAAAGTAAATAAAACTGCCTTACACAAGAGTCATTTAAGAAAACAAAACATTCTAGATTCATATTCAGACAAATATTGAACATGCAATTTATGTATTAGCCAAATCATTTAAGGTCTTGTTCATCCCTTCTGGACTATCATGTTACCACTCAGAAATATATTGATTGATCAAATAAGCAAAGTCTGTACATGTGTTAAAAACACTTTAAAGGGAGATAATCCCAGACAATGAATAACAGGTAACTGTTACAAGTATTTTTCCTTTGTATTACAAGAAATCCTCTTCAACTTCACTTTTTTAATTTTCATATTTGAATTCTAGATCAAGATGCATATTAAACCCAAAGTCTCATTTTGTTACTGAGGTATGACAGGTATCATTCATGTCAGCTGTTTTTGGTGAAGTCAACTG
Organism: Saxidomus purpurata; assembly: GCA_022818135.1. NCBI lineage: Eukaryota > Metazoa > Mollusca > Bivalvia > Venerida > Veneridae > Saxidomus > Saxidomus purpurata. The sequence continues at coordinate 31,669,532 of JAFMSR010000017.1, forward strand.
CTACAGTAATTCTGTTACATTTAAGGTAATTTAAGCAATTTCAGTCTTTACCACTGTGAATTCCTGCAGGAAAGATAAGTTAATTATTCTCCCCCATCCTCTGTTAGAGACCGCCAAAATTCTCATGTACAATGTAAAAGGTATAAGGACAAATTAGCTGGGAATCAAACCTGTGACCCTCAACCACTGACAGGTTTTAAGTCCGATACCTGAAGTTAAATAGGCACTCAACCACTGAGCCATCTTACCAGACAGAGTGTGAACTTATGTCAACGCTGCGAGGATGATCACAAACAATGAACCACAAAACCGATGTTCAGTGCTAAGTCATACAGTGCCAAACCTAACCATTCCCAAAACACCCACTGGCCACAAAAACAAGACTGCCCAAAGAAATTATTCCTGCAAGTATTTCTAAATTTAGCAGATTATCACAAGCCTATAAAGATATAAAGAGATTTTTAAATCAAACATTTATTTCTCTAATCGTTAACCTGACATTTGCCTGACATTTCCATTCAAAGTACCTACTGGATTCTGTAAAAGTAAATGACATTCCCAATACAAAACACCATTAGCGTAGGAAATTCCGAGTACAATACATCTCTTAGATCAACTTAGACTAAAACATAATATACTGTAAAAGTGGGGTTTTTTGCGCGAGGTTTTATTTTCTCTAATTTTCATGAACGAAGTAGATCATAAATTCATCAAACTCGCTAAAATAGCAAACAAACACCGATTATATAATCATAAAATCATAAAATTAAAAAACTCACGAATAAATAGAAAATTGGAAAACTGAAAAAAAAAACACCAAGAATATAAAGTCGTTTACAGGTATTTAATGGAAATATTAATTTTACAACATGTTCTTTTCTCAACTAAAAAAGAAATGTCCATTTCATTGAGATTCAAATTTCAAACATATTCTTTAATGTCTATATTAAACAGTCCGAACAGACAAAAAGAATAAATACAGTCATGTCCTCCGATAATTGAAGAGCAATCGTATTCAATTTAAAAGATGCAAACTTGAGCAAAAGAGACCGTAAGTGCTCTTTCAAGATGCTAAAATATTTAATAGCCACACTCGAGATCGAGAAATTTCTATAGCCGTCATACAGCATTCCCAGTAATAAAACAGCAACGGATGACTCATTCTATAAAATTTTATATTTTCTGTATAAAAACGAGAGCCATTCATATTAATCAGACAGGAATTGACATAATATCCGAGACGGAATGGGCAATATCTCCAGTCAAAAAATGACGAACGAGAGAATGAAAATGTTCTGGGCACAACTGGCGCTTTACAATATATAAATGTACATCACTGAAGCCTCATTTGCCAAAATATTGATAAAAATCAGAGCTCTATTCATCATAAGACTGGTCTGCATAGTATACCATGTAACATAATAAACGATTCTTAACTAAGCAATGTCCCAGGGGAGACAACCATATTTCATCAACAAAAACGCTTCTCAAATTGAAGTTATTCCCATAGGTTTTAAAAATGTTTTCGATGCACTTATTTCTAGGAAATACAGAATATATTATCAATAATGCATCAGGCCATGTATCTGCGAAATTTCTGCAATGGATTTGTGCATCTGTCAATTTTAAATAGTCAGCACCATTGGTGCATAGTGAAAATAACAGACTTTCTTGCTCAGTGAAAAATTTATATGCCTAAACAGCAGACTTGAGGCAAAGACATACAACTTCCAGCAAGCTGGGTAAAGGTGACAAGAGAGCAATGATGGCCCTTTATCGCTCACCTGAGTATCCAAGAAAAAGGTCAAATGCTCATAATCAAGGTAAGTCATGGGAATTTTGGAAATTTAAGTTTGCAAAACTGCACAAAAAGTCCAAATTTCGTCTATCTAGCTTGAAAAACAAAAACTAGGTCAAATTAAGTTCAAGGTATGCCAAGGTCATTGCTTGCACAGATGGCATAGGCCAAATAACTAGGAGCCTGGACTTGAGTAAGGGCACTTTGTACCAGGTGAGCTTGTAATTAATTAACTGTCTTCAATGGTTCAAGAGATACGGAGCGGACACAATTTTACCAGACACCAAGACCAAAAATCTGAGGCAAAAACGTTGTCTCCAAAAGTCAACACTGACGTAGACATAATTTTCTTGTTTTGTCAAACAAGGAAATTAACTTAGTCAAAGTGATAAATGTATATTTATTCAGCATTTAAACACTGTTTCTAATCCTCATTACTTATTCATCTATTTACCTTTTAAGGATCACCCTCTCCTTCATTATGTGATAATAACTAAATCCTTCACGATAAAATAAACTAAAATCTGGCTTGCAGCCACCGAAACTTCACATATTAAACAATTAGAGCGCTTTTAATAATTAAAATACAAACACACAGTAAATTGAAATATATCGGCACGACTGCATGAGAGATAGCGTTATAAAATTTATCTAATCTATTTCACTCTATAAAACTTCAGAGCTTAGTACAGTCAAAACAAGTTCAATGTCTTGAAGAGTATTGAACTTTCTTAAATATTAATCAATACGTTGACTAATAATTGTCCGTTTTTATCTATTTTAGAAGCGGTTGTAAACAAATTGTATGGAAATCGGTTAAATTTTGGAAACCTGTGCTAAAAAACAAAAACCAGAGGAATGTCATTATGTACAAAAATGCTATATTGTCAACTTAATATCACAACTTTAAACATTCATGAATGCTAATATCTCAACAGAGTTAAAACAGCTTCTAGTTACTTTGTCTTCCATACCATCTCTATACCAGCATTGTGAGACAGCCCATAATTATAATACCCTAAAATCTTGATAGTAAGCCGTGCCTTATTTTTATTTTTTCCTAGTAATATGGTGGCTTATTTTCGAAATTGGCTTATTTTTGACATTGGCTTATTTTCGACATTGGCTTATTTTTAACAGCAGTCAGGGCATATTTGAATCTAGTGAAGACCTTATCTAAGACAATACACGGGCAACCCAACCCTACCTAGCAAAACTCCCTGACCCTAGAGTTTGAATTTTTTTAAATGTGATCCTACCCTAAGCAGTACTCTTGGGACCATTGCCCTAGACACAGATTTTTCCCCCAACCTATAGCATTTATTCGATTAAAAAAACAACAAAAAACAAACTTTGCCCCTACCCTACTTAGCATATTTGGGACCGTTGCCCTAAACACAAATTTTATTTTTTTGGCCTGATAAGCAGGTAGGGTGAGCATAGTACCAGACTAATAAGGAAAAGCTCTAAATGCTTAATGTTCTCTCTGAGTTTAATGTAACTCTAATACAGTAAACACTTTCATTTCACAACGCTAAAATGTTATGATATTATGTGTATAAATAGAACGTGCATTTCGAGCTTGAAACGCTAAAATTTCTTTACTTGTCACAAGTGAAAGTCATGATTTGCCGACAAAATCTTAATCATGTAAGACTTATATGACTGAAACAAATCAGTGCACCGGCATGTCAGTGACCTTACTGATCAAACTGCGTTGAAGGGCCGTCACCTCTTATCAGCTGGTCAATATATCTGTATCACCAAAGCATTAATTTTGTTTGGCATGCAGAAATCTTTAAAGATAAATCCATGTGTCAAACAAGTAAGCCACCTAACAGTACTGAGGCCACATGTAAAACATTATTGAATTAACGGCTAAATTATTATTACAGTAAACACTGTTTATAACGAACATTTCAACCATTTGAAATTGTTTGTTATAGCTGGAGTTTGTTATATCCATACTGTCCCAGGTCTGACTGTACTTTTACTTAAGACCCTAGGTACTTCTCGACCAATATCTTGTCTTGTGTCAGTATTTCTTTTGGCGGAATAAATCTTTTAATGTACTCGACTGTTCATTTCTTTCGGTGAAATAAGTCTTTTAATATATGTTTTAGTGTTACTTTCTTTTGGCCCAGTAAGTTTTTTCATGTATTTAGTGTTACTTTTTTTTTTGCGCAATAAGTTTTCTTATGTATCTCTATGAAAATGTAGGTCATATGTTATGTATGCTGATAAATGAGCATGATGTCATCCATACCAGACAAGTTCAAATCATTTAAAATAAATTGTTTTTTATCTCCTTTTATTGCTGAAGTAATTCTTTACTTCATAGGAAAGGTTGTTTTATTTATATTTTCACTGTCTTTACTTTATACTTTTAACGTTAAGTCAATATAATGACTATCGTGTACCCGTTTAAATGCTCTCCCCCACCCCCCACCCCCACACCCAAATACACCCATCAGATGTGAATTTTTCAATATTTGTGACCAAGATGACGTTTATTCCTGACCCAAAATGCAAATTAAGAGCTGTTCAACAATTCAATGAAAGAAAGTGTTGTGTTTTCTATTTTTCGGTGGATTAATCAATATTGATACGGATTACTGTGTTCATATGCCTGTCTTCAAAATGTTTGGGCGTGGGGAGGAGGGTAAATGGCGTTTATATTGGGGTATACGGTACATGAACTCAAGATTTGTCCTATTTTCATCTCCAAATTGTCCCAGCATCAGCTCTTGCACTAATCAGTTACTATGAGTTAGCATTTTGTATGTAAATAGACATTTTCACCTGACAGACCCTTTGGTGAGATCAATAAACTTAATTGCTTAAAAAATGGGAACAAATCTTGTAACTTACGTCTTCATACAGATTTATATATAAAGGGCCAAACATCAATATTTTATGCGAGTATTATGTGATTATTAACATTCCAAGAAATTTCCAGTCATTTGATTGGTCAATGATCTGAAAATAGAAACTGATAATAACGGGTAAGACAGTAATATATACACTTGGGATACCCTGTCATTGTATCCCACACTAAAATGGTTTGAAATTTTTAGGGTACACAAAAACAGTTCTGATTACAAAAATTATTCACCTTCACCTTCTCCATGAGATTACATAATCTTGATAAAACTTTAAAGAAAACCCTTATAAACGCGCTTAGGAAATATAGTTTCATACTTTTGACCCCTAAGTGTGACCCTGACCTTGGCTAAGCAGGGTTGGACCATGGATTCTGCATGTTTCCTCGATGAGAATGTACATTTGACCCAAAATTTCATAAGAATCCTTCAAGGGGAATGAAGCACGGTCATGAACCTTGGCATGGCAGGACTTTTAATATATGAGTTCTGCACATTGCCTTGATGAGATGAATGTCTTGATGAGTACTGTTGAATTCAAGAAAATCCATTAAGGAGTTTAGGAGATATGGAGAGGACACAAAACCAACAGATAGACAGACCAACTGGCCGACAAGCTTACTCCTATATAATTATACCAACCGACTGTCTAACAGACCGACAAGCTCATCCTCATATACGTCAACCCACAAAGAGGTATAATTAAGATACTGCTTTGTCTTCTTTGCTCCTTTCCTGGTGCAGTTGTTACAGTGCGTTTGCATCTGGATCGGAGGGTCCCGAGTTCAATCCCCACCTGTGCCCAAGTAGTAGACCTGCTGAGGTAGTGTCCTTGGCGAGACACATAATTCCACATTGCCTCTCTCTCTTCCAGGTTGATTCCATCTGGAGTGGGCCTCGAGAGAGATTAATCTAAGCTGTACGAACTTGTTTTGCAATCCAGAGTAAATAGAGTAGTATAAATTAAAATTCTGGTTTGATCCTTGATAGGACGGCAATACCTTTGTCCCATTAAATATCAAATGTACAACATATATACAAAGCCTTTTCTGGAAACAGCAATACAAGTATCTGTATCAATATTGTCATTCCATTCTATACACAGATTCCTTCTTCCCCAATTTACAGACAATCCACTTAAAATCTTGCAAAACAAAAATTACGTACATTGTACTCTGACCTTGCTATAGCAAAAATTCTTCACAACACAATGTCTGCTGAGCACCAACAAATAAATAAATCTCGAGAATATATCCTCCAAAGATGTGCAATGCATAAATAACACAAAGACTGCCGGTTGCTTGCCTTTAATTCAGACTGTATCTAGACATTAAGACAATGCAGCTAGATCTCCCCATCCAAATTCGCACCTGCTCTAGCTGAAATTGATCTTTAAGATGCAGGCGAAAGACTGCCAAATCCCACAGGAGCTGTCATAATAAAGGCGAAAGACTGTTAAATCCCAAAGACACTGAAGGCAGACTTCTGCAATCAGGGGAGACTGGCAGACACATTTTTAAGTTGCAACATTTAGCACCAGTTTCAGTGTACATTATTTTAAACACTGTCTGAATCAAGATAACTCTCAGAATAAACTGCAGCAGGAAGAATATACAGTTCAACCTCCCAGAATGTAACTCATCATAGGTCGTGGGTTTGAGCCCTCCTTTTATGACACCAGTGCTGGTTTTTCCAGGAAGCGGACTCTAGAGTGACTCAATAAGCTTTTAGTTTTCTTCACAATCCAGCTTTTAACAAATAAGTACAAATTAATTAACAACCTCCATAAAAAGGTACACATTTTCTTTTCTGTTGAGTCAGTTATATAAGGAATCAACCTCTCCAAAGCAATACATCTCTACAACAAACACATTTTGGTCTTCCCAAGGATGATGGCTTAGAGAGGTTGCACTGCAGTGCAGGCCGAAAAAGCTGTAAATAAATACCACCTCAGTAAAGATCAATCTAGCTTCTACTAGTGGCTGTTCTAGGCAGTGTTCTTTGTTCACAGGTTTGACTGTATCTTGAATAAGTTCTGCACAAAACAGATGGGTTCACGAGAAAAAATAAATTTACCTGAAAGATCCAAATCCAAATTTGTCTAAGGTTCTTGAAGTCAGGGATCCTTTCTTACTCATTGTTCACCTTTGACTTTGTTATATGACCTTGAACTTTGCCCTTGAAAAAGCATCACTTTCATCAGTCACTCTTTAGTCTGAAAATATCATTAAAATGTATATTAGTCATACTAGATGATTGTTGACAGTTCAGACCAGAAAATTGTATTTGAAATCCCCTGCCCTGACTCCTTCCCTTAGTAACCTTGACCTTTCACTCACTGAGCTCAAAAAGGGGTTATTCATAGGTTATCACAAATACCGGTAAGCCTACCAAGTTATATCATCTTACATTAAACCGTTCTGCAGTTATTAATTGGAAACTATTTTTAGCTCACCTGAGCACGAGGTGCTCAATGTGAGCTACTGTGATAGCCTGTTGTCTGTCATCTGTTCACACATTCTATATGTATGCAATAGAGGCTACATTTTTCACTGGGTTTTCATTAAAACTTTGTTAGAATGACTGCCTGGACAAAATCTAGGTTGAGTTCAAATATGGATCATCTTGGGTCAAAAACCTGTCATAGGGTCAAATCATGAAAAAACCTTGTGTATGCAAGAGGTTGCATTTTTCATTGGATCTTCATGAAACTTGGTCAGAATAATTATTTTGATAAAATGTAGGTCGAGTTTGAATATGGGTCATCTGGGATAAAAAGCTAGATCACCCTGATTTTGTTTGATCTGAAAATATTTCTGAAAAAGCAGAACCACATGCATTAAATATCTATATTACGATAGGAATACGAGGTATGCATATATATTCAATAGTTGAATATAAGTGACTGAAAAATACTTTCTACAACACCATGAACACTGAAATATTTCGAAATCATTTAAAGTGGTCAAATTCACTGTAGACACATGCAAATATGTTACACGGAAACCTAATGTTACCATGATTTTCTTCACATGTATGTGATTCTAACTTTGAACTTTTTTTTATAGATCTTCAGCACCATTAACTGACCGAAACAATTTTGCATGTTTCAATATACAAAGCTTTCTTAGTATACCTATATCGTCAAGACATATTCAAGTGATATAATAAAAAGTTATTTGATGTAGATTCCGACATTTAACTTAATAATACATATCTTTTTTAACATTAATTGAGAAGTAATTTTTAGCATTCACAAATTAGCAAACATTTGATATTGTAATGCATTTAAATTATTTACGCACTTTCGATTCACTGCCTCTCAACTTAGACATATGAAGTGGACATACAGGACACATTGGTAATCTGTTAGCATAATATATCTTTCCTAGTAAAGTTCTCAATAATTTGTTGCCTGTACAAGCCCAAAGTCGTTTCTGCAAGGTTGGTAGAGTATTTGGCAAATATGACAGAATGCCGATCCCGAAATAGTGTCCATAACAGTGTCAATGTGAAGCCAGCTTATTTCGAAAAACCAAGTGTCTTTAAATTTCCTAACATGTTTTGTATCATACTTGCCATCATGTTGTGGTTTGCATTTTCATTTCGAGAACAAATCACAAACTCCTAATTTTCCAGTTTTGATTCACGTGCAAAAGTCACGAAAGAGTTTTTTGTAGTAGCAGGAGCCAATCAGACTGCGGGAATCTGTTCTAAATTTAGATATAAATATTGGTGTTCCCAATACTGCAAATTAATTTGGAGGGTCTCTGAAGGATCTTTTTTTTCTTCTTTAGGCCAGTGTTTTTTGATTTGTCGTTACTCGAACCCGCCGCCCCTATTTTTTCGTATTTTCAAAAAAAAAAAAAATAAAAAAAAAAATTATTTTTTTTTTCAAAATTTTAAAAGCGTGAAATTAGAGGTCCATTTATACAAGTGATAACATCAAGAAGCTGCATTCGTCTAGTGAATTTTTTCAGACCGATTTGGGACAATAATTCAGCCCCATTCCCCTCCTAACATAATGTATATTTCCCCCATTTTTGACAAAAAATCCCCTCAAAATGAATGCTGACAAAAGTTTTTGATTAAATTAATCAAATGCTTGCCAAAATTGTTATAAAATGTAAGTTTCCATCAATAAAAACGTTTCATAATCACTTCTTGCAATTATTTGATACCTTACAAGTGAAATAGTCAGCCGAAAATCACCGATTTTTTGTTTGTCATCTATTTAAGCGACCCCGTTTTTTGTTAATTTTACCAAAGAAAACAGTGTTCAGAAGACTCAAAAAAAAGGATAAAAATAGATTTTTTTCATTTGTTTCAACAATAATGCCTGTTGTTAACAGTTTTGTTACTGACACCAGTATTTTTATCTGAAAATTTAGTTATTTTTGAGTGCGATTTGGGCCAAAATTCAGCCCCATTCCCCTCCTTAAATAATATATTTTTTCCCTAAAAAAGTCAACGAATTTTCAAGGGCATTTTGCTTGGGGAGGGGGGTGTTCTTATGTCGGATTTTAGAAGAGAAAGCAGGTCCACGATGAAACAAAATTTGTCATGTATAAAAAAAGTCTTTTTTTTTTTTTTTTCCCTCCTCCGTACGGAGTTTTTTAATTTCAAACTTCGAGTAACAAGTAATAAAAAAATAATGGCCTTATTTTCATGAATTTCTGCTTGTCAGCAGACAACTTTGGGAGAAAAATCTACAGTCTGCCAGTAATTTTTTAAACATCCATGTCAGATGCTGGAATTCCCACCCCTGGGAGTGGTCACTGCAAATCACCTTTTTCAGTGCATCTTCATACCTGTGAATCATTTTTGATGGAGATTTGTCCTAAAAATGAGGGAGATTGGTCATTTTTGCAGGACATTTTTAACGCATGCCTGTGTTCAAGCTAATGTAGCCACTTATGGCATTGAAAAGTTGCTTTAAAGGTGGTCAATTACTTTAAGCAACATTTTATGACAATTTTTACTTTTTGTATATTGATAATTCTGTTAGAGATTTATTTAATGAACAAAAAGACCAATTACATAGAGTTAGATCCCTATCAGAAATTTACATTTTATTAACTTTTATGAAATTTTGTTATAACTCCCCTTTAATATGAAAGTATTTAAAACATTGAGTATTTCTTTTTTATTTCAATATAATTTCTACTTTTTCATTTGAATTGGGTAGATATACAAATATTCTAACAATCTGAACCAAAATGCAAGTTTTAAACCTACGTATAGCTTTTGAATTCATTTATTTCAAATCTATCTTGGGTGCGCACCCAAGATAAGTAAAGGGAGGTAATTATATCTTTTCAAACTTGAATTTCTAATGAATTTCATCTAAATATATAATTTTTAATGCAAATATTTCACAAATATAATACAATAGGTCTTATATTTATATCTTTCCTTAGGCAAAGTATGTGGCTGGATAGCGCCTAGCAAAAATTATAACGATATTCACCCGTTGAGTACAATTATTTGGACTAGGTCTAAAGCAGTTTACACTATGCCAAAGGTAACATGCCAACAATTACTATATATGACAAGACTGAAGTATAATCTAACATTTTGCACAGTTAGAACTAAGTGTCTTCTCAAGTGTCTTCTCAACATAGTTACCATGAATTCAACCTTTATACAACAACACCCATACAATTTTACAAATTGTGGCCGCCATATTGCTAAACTGTCGAAGCTTTCCGAAAAACATATTTTGTCATGTGACTCCTCAAAGTTGAAGCGCATGTAAACATTAAGTAGAAATAATACAGAAATGCAGAAAGGTATAATCGGCAGTGTGGCTCATTAAAAATACCTTCTTGAACTAAATTTTGTCATAACATAAGTATGTTTCATTCATTATTATATACTTTCATACTGCCCCGTTGACTTTGCCTTAGAGAGTTCGTTCAGTATTCTACGGTACTGCACGTTGGCAAGGAATGATACTGAACGTTGGCAAGGGAGGGCGGTCCTAGCGATCAGCTGTACGGACTATTTTATTTGTTTGCAAACATTAATTTAATGAGGTTTATACGTCAAAGTTTGACAGTTTTTTATAATTAAATAAACTACGGTCTTAAAATAAAAAAGAAACTTTAATCATTTTCAAGTAGATGTGAAAGAGTTTCATTTTTAAAATGGTTCGAATTTTTTAGGGCACGCACTACCAGTTCTGGTTACGAAAATTACTGGTACGTATATCAGCCTAGTACAGTAAACTCCCTGAAAACCGGACTCTCAGAAAACCAGAATCCTCAGAAAATCAGACGATTTTCGAAGTCCTGTAATTAATTCTATTAAATTCGTTGTAAAAACCTCTCGGAATACCGGACTCTCAGAATTCCGGATGATTTTTTGCGGATTCTTTACGATTTTGAACGATATTTTATTCCTGAAAACCGGACGCTACATGTCATGTTCAAGTGTCAAAAGTTTTACTGTGTATTATGGTTGGTATCATCATCTCAACACAGGTGTCATTTTCAATTGTTTACCATTTATCGGTCGCGCATGTAATCTTTAAGGCGTGAAAAATACTTGTAGGTGTGAGAATACAATTCGCCGACTACGATTAATGTTGCTTGAATTAATTGCTTAATTACGCCACCCATTAAATACGGCCGTTACTTTTGATCTTTTGTTGTAGATATATATTTTAAGACAAACATTATTAGCATTATTAGTAACTATGCATCCAATTTGCGCCGATTTATTTGCTAAGGTTTGTATTTACTTAATTAATTGAGGTCTTCATTCTGCATATCATTGGGTGTATCAAAATGACTAATGAAAAAATAAGTTTGGGTAAAACATGATGCTAGATTTTGTTTTATAGGGTATGGTTTCTGTCCTAAAATAAATATATAGTTGTTTACTTAAACATTGCTTATGTTCTTTGTTTCAATTAAAAGCGTTCGTCAAGAAGTCCGATTCAGAGCAAATTTTAATCTGTTGATAAGTTTCCTGAAAACCGGAACTCTCAGAATACCGGACTTTTCCCATTGTTCGAACAGGGTCCGGTTTTCAGGGAGTTTACTGTATCGATAAAGAAAAAGAATAATGTTTTGCATGTAGACATCAGAAAGAGAAAACATTTTTAGGAACGTATATCAAGTTGATTTATTCACATTTCAAAGTACAAACCTGCATCCGCAGGAAAAGTCTTGCGTTTTTCAAAACAAGATGGCGGACGGCAACTGAAATTTCTTCCCGTATAATTGACGTCAACGTTTCTCCTAATAAATGACGTCACGTATAAACAACAATATTGAATCAAGTCTATTAATACGCAATAAAGAAAGCGTACATGGTAAAATAGTACGCTAGTTGTCTGAGAAATTTCAAGATTCATTTATTGTTTTTTGCTAACAGAATGTAATTTTGTTCATATTCAATATGAAAGTAAAGCTCGTTGTTCCCGCCAAATCAACTCGTTCCAAGTAATATTTCACCATACAAGTTCAATAACCTATAATATTATAATAATTGTTTCTTCTACATTAAGCCAAGCCTATTTTTAGAAGGTGGTTTTCCCTTCTCTTCTCATCACGCATGATTAGCATGAATGAGATTAGCTTCATTTTCGAACATGAAAATAAATAAAGAAATAAAATGTTTTAACAATGTTTAAGTTGGATTCTGAAGCATTTATGACAGGTATGTTTATCATTTGTGTCAATACAATTTATAATATGTTTTTAAGGATTCTGTGGTGGTTTATTAGGCATTATCCTGTTGTTTGTACCGCGGTACACGTGATTTTTTTCTTATAAATTAATACCAGCTTTATTCCGTTGAAAGCTGACAGCTAGACTGTGTCATAAAACATAATAATCTGTGTCAGCTAAACGCATGTTACTAAAAATAAAATTACCCGACACGCACATTAATGTACATATTACTGGGAATGACAGGCTTAATATGTTTACAGACTCTCATGTAATTGTAGCAGGTACAATTGTTTAGCTTTATTCCGTTAATGCCAGAAGACCGTTAATGCCAGACATGTTGGTCCAAGCTTAATTTGTTTACATTAGCAGCATCTCGCTGACCTAATTCGTCGCCTTATACTCCGGTCTTTTGTACCGCCTCTTAAAATATTGCTTTTCCTTGTATATGTCCACATTTTTAAGAATCATACCTCCCCCAAAACTTTTCCAAGCCCCATTTTTTAAATATTTATCCCCCAAAGAAAACCCTTTTCCCGGGGAAAACTTCTCCTTGCAAGGCATTATAGTTTGTTATATTTCGAGAATGCTCTCTCCTTATATATACTCCGGTCCGTTGTACCGGAACAAATAAGTTCTTCGTCGCTTATTATACTCCGGTCTTTTGTACCGCCTCTTAAAATGGCGAATTTTTTCATATTTTAAAACTTTTTAAGAATCATACCTCCCCCAAAATCTTTCCAAGCCCCATTTTTTAAATATTTATCCCCCAAAGAAAACCCTTTTCCCGGGGAAAACTTCCCCTTGCAAGGCATTATAGTTTGTTATATTTCGAGAATGCTCTCTGCTTATATATACTCCGATCTTTTGTACTGGAACAAATAAAATCTTCGTCGCCTATTATACTCCGGTCTTTTGTACCGCTCTGAAAATGGAGCTATTTTGTCATATTGTATACCTTTTAAGAATCATACCTCCCCCAAAATGTTTCCAAGCCCCATTTTTTATATATCTATCCCCCAAAGAAAACCCTTTTCCCGGGGAAAACTTCCCCTTGCAAGGCATGTTAGTTTGTTAAATTCCTCTCTCTCCTTATATATACTCCGGTCTTTTGTACCGGGACAAATAAATTCAAGCGTAACTGAAATCAAACTTACCCTTTTTACCTCGCCGATTTAGTCTCTGGGTTTAATCCATTGACGTAAACAAATGTTGCTAGAATAATCCTATCAAAATGTTTAATGTTTAGTGTCCAAAAGAGGTCTTATTTTGTGTGGCCACAATTATTTCCTGTATTAAACTCTACAATTCATAAAATGTTCCGATTTCTACTTCGCTCCATCACTTTACACAAACTATTTCTACAACCTGCCTGGAACGCAACTAATTGCTGATTATGCATCCAGAGAGAGCAATTAAGAGGGGTTAACAATTGAAAGTTTACTACAACATGTACGCAGAATCTAAATTTATTTAGCATAGAGTAGATTCGGAACAAATATTTATACTTTTAGAGACTTTAAAAGCCCGGTACAAATAACATTTTCGTCGCCTATTATACTCCGGTCTTTTGTACCGCTCTAAAAAATTGCTATCTTTTTGTCATATCGTTCTTTTTTCAGAATCATACCTTCCCCCAAAAATTTTCAAGCCCCATTTTTTATATATTTATCCCCCAAAGAAAACCCTTTTCCCGGGGAAACCTTCCCCTTGCAAGGCATTATAGTTTGTTATAAATTGAGAATGCTCTCTCCTTATATATACTCCGGTCTTTTGTACCGGAACAAACAACAGGAGTATAATATACAGACAGGTGAAACTCTAAAAATAGTACGGGTCTTCCACGTGATAAGGTGAAATGGAAATATAACCAAGCGTCTGTAAACACTGACGGAATAAAGCTAACCAGTCAAAATGTGAGAAATTACGGAATAAAGCGAATCAGTCAAGAAATGTGAATCTGAAGTACTGTATTTATGGTCAGTATTTATTTGTACCGCGGTACAAACAACCGGATAATGCCGTTTATTATAGAAAATTAAAGGTGCAATATCTTTTATGCCGAGTGATAAAAACGGACCTTTTCTTGTTAACTTTGGAAGGCTACAATTCTGTAAGTATAATATGGTCAACTGACATAATAAAAAGACCAATTTAGTTATGGAAGCCAGAACTATTTAATGCAATGTCTATTTAAGGTAACATTGGCAACTGTTTGTAGCTGACTGGAACTACTTGGAAGATTGTATCTAAATTAATGACACCATAAAACTCCAATCAGCTGTTCAGTTTTTCACCTAAAATTTATCAGCCTCTAAAAAATATGTCTATTTTTTTCCATGTCAACAACTCTACTGTACATTAAAATGAAATAATTACCTTAGCACCGGTTTTAAAAACCAGCAGTGTTTCGAAACCTGTTATTTACAAAATGAAACGCTATTTAACATTTTCTCGCAAAAATAATTTACTCCCTATCCTGTCAATAGACCATTTCCGCTAAGGGGAGGTAACTGTCCACCACAAGGATCGTCTCTAAAACTCGGTATTGATGTCCGGATTATTAACAAACCTGCAGTACGGTAAATTGTTTTACAATATCCTTGGGCAGTGGGTGGAGGAAGAATTGACACTGAAAAAGAAAATATTACATTTTCTGGCGCTCCAGCTTCAGAGGTTGTAATATAGTCTTCTAACACAAGTCGAAGATCTCTGTACGCTATCTATCCCGAATGCTATGCATGTTCCATGTTTTCAGTGTCTATTTATTCCCTGCTATGTTGTAAATATACAATAACAATAGCAATGCAATATCGATTTATTGTCAGAAATTATGTATTACATTTTAACACAAGCTGTGTATAGATTTTGACCGAATCAAGGTATTGTATTGACTCTTTCAAAGCCATTGCCTGTCCTTGTCTCTGCCGCCAGTTAATAAACAGCAATCAATGTACAAAGTTTTAACTTAATACTGTACATTCTCTATTTTACTTTTTTGCACATGTATAATCAGTATAGTAAGGTATGTATAAACACCTCTTTACAAATGTTTTTAAACCAGCACCGGCACATAATTTTCGAAGTCTTGAAGGAGTGTAGTTTTAAAGAAGAAGAAAAAGATCGAAGAAGAACAAGAACACATCTATACGTGTTTGTAAGCAAAGGGAGACAATACGTCAGGGCTGTTGCTCTAGGACACTTTCCCGATATTAACTGGGACACATGGACTACATGTCATAATGAAAATCATATTTCATGTATGTTCATTTAATGACCCCGTTGGAAAAAAGTATTCGGACTTTCACGGGCTATCATGTGCATAAAATATATATCTGTGATCAGAATAATATGCTTGAGTCATGATTATGTAAAATTGTTCATATCTGTGATACCTATATCTATTGAACTTTTGTGATTGAATTACTTAAAGACTTATCTGTGATAGCATTGTTTGTAAACATTGTACATGTATGTGATATATGCTCGAATGAAACTTACTTACTAACTTATGTCTTCCGGACAATATTTTGACAGCCCGTAAGTTACACTACGAGATTGGTTGGAAACAACACAGGAACTACTTGGATCTTTGTTTGCTTGACTTTGGACTTAGAAAATACATCCCATTTGGGCAACAGCGATCACCATCTTAGTTTAGAAATTGAATTAGTTTATCAATAAGATTATTGTGAATATATACTTGATTAACGTAATTATTTCAACGGTGACTATGTTTCTGCACATTTGAAACTAAAGAAAACAGACTTGGACCAATATCAATGATTTTTAGACATTTTTCTGCTTAAAAAGTCACCGTGGGACAGACATTGTATCAAACTTGTAGCAGTAGTATCGTGCTTGAAAAAAGTACAGTTTTTCAAGCCGAAATGAAGATTATATTTGAAATATGTTTAGAAACAAAGTAACAGTCAGTGTAAGATATGCCAAGAAAAAGTATGAGAAAGGTATTGCATTAGACATAAAAACAATCCTATATGTTTCTGGAAGTTTGTTCGACAAAAACCTCAGTGCAATAGCGGCATTGTAAGCCTGAAAGACTCTGACTAGTCACAAAAAGATAAGGTATAACACTTCTATCAGTTCTTTGTATCTGCGTTGATAAACAGGAAAATATGAATCATCCAACTTTTGACCAGTTCATCTACTTGTGATATTGTTGTTACACCTGCACGCGTTAGTTGGCTGCTGATAACTCTGAATATTTGCACATCTGTTGGACCTGATGAAATCTACCTTCGAATACTTAAAGATACTGTTGATAATATTACATTACCAGTAACCTTACTTTACAATACATCTTTAAGTGAAGGACAGATTCCAGATAAATGACGTCTTGCAAATGTTACATGTATTTTAAAAAGCGGTGACAAAAGAAAATCTAGTAACTATCATCCAGTTAGTATAATAATAATAATAATAATAATAATAATAATAAAAATAATAATAATAATAACAATAATAATAATAACTTTATTTTACGAAGGTTACATAAAAGGTACATTATGAATCATAATCATTCAAAACATAACTTATTTTCATATGGCCTTCAGAACAAGAAAAGAAAAGAGAAAAGGAAACATAACATACATACATTTAAACCACACATACACCACAAATCATACACACTAAATTAATTATACTAATATTAATAACATATTAGATACGTTTATATAATAAACATCATACTCGCTACGACAGACACTCAAATGCAAATATATTATGAATTATATAATTAATCTAATGTCATTACTTAGATACTAAAATAACCAGTGCAAAGTTGTAGATGTAAGTAATTTCTACATTTTGTTATAAAGATAATTTTTGTAATTTCGTTTAAAAGACTATATTTTTAATAATCTCAATTCCATTGGAATATCATTCCATACTTTAAAACTATAATAGGAAAATGAGTCTTTGTATAAATTAGTCCTAGGTTTTGTTTGTAGTATAAGATCTTTGCGAGATGTAGAACGCAGACTATATTAATCATTTTGGCAAAACGCTATTAACTCTGACATGTATATTGGAGCCATATTGTTAAAAATCTTATAAACGAGCAGCGCAGTGTGGTATTTGCACCTGTCCGAAAAAGACAACCAATGCAATTCCTTTAGTAAATCTGAAGAATGGGATTTAACAGGTTGATTTAAAATAAGTTTTGCTATGCGTTTTTGCAATTTATTTATTTTTTGTACATATTTTGTATTGCCTTTTCCCCAAATGGTACAACAATAGTCGAATATTGGAAGAATGTAACCGTTGTAAAACATTAACTTCATCTCATCCGATATATAATATATAATGTTTTTTAATAATGCGATTTTGGAGTTTATTTTTTTGCAAACATAATCAATATGGTTATGCCAATTCAGAACATTGTCCACATACACACCTAATATTTTTTTAGTTGTAACGTTTTCTAATATGCAGTCGTTGATTGTTAAATGAAGGTTACCTGTGTGTTTTAGTTTATAATTTGAACCAATGACCATGCATTTTGTTTTTAAGGGATGTAAAACAAAAAAACAAAAATAATATCAAACAGGGAATGCCACGTACCAAAAACGCAGCAAGACATGTTGTTTATTATGCACCATTTATTGATTAAATCAAGATTCATTTGCAGTTTAGTTTGAATTTCTGATATCTGGAAATCAGACTCATACAACGTTGAGTCATCTGCATACAGATCTATATTTAGATCTTGACAACTTAATGTTATATCATTGATGTATATCAAAAATAATAAGGGACCTAGTATTGAGCCCTGTGGCACCCCAGACTGTATTTGTAGAGAATCCGAATGCACATTTCCCACTTTAACAATTTGACTTCTGTTTGATAAATAAGACGTAAATAATTTCAATGAACGCCCAGAAAAATGATACAATTTCTAGTATAACTAGTAATTGAAAAAATAATCAAAACCGAAATCATGTCTCATAGTGAACAAAGTAAGCTTTTCTCTGAATCTCATTATAGTTATAGAAAAAAGAGGTTGTTTTCTTCAGCTTATGAAAGCATTTGATGGCTGGTTCAAATTTGTGGGCAATGATACCTTTCTCTGATTGGACAAAAGTAACTTGTGGTGTTCAACAAGATTCGGTATTAGGGCCCTTACTTTTCATTTTACTCGTACATAATTTGCCTTAAATTGTGGACTCCTACTGCCAGATGTTCGCTTATGACTGTAAAGTATATACATAAGTGTCATAGGCTGTATAAATTTAATATGATAAAGTAGATCTATATATCTTATAACACATTTACTTGTTTGTTATTTGACCACTGTTTGAATAACTGAATGTGAAACACCTTTGTATAGTTATAGTAGCTACGTTGCAGATGTAGTACAGCAGTTTATATAGCAATTGTAAAGAAGTTATTTCCCTTTGACCAGTAGTGTACACGTACTTCTGACCGAAAACGGGTGACTGACCAATCACATGACTCAAACTTACCAATCACAATCATTCATCACAAACGTCATATTTTTATAACAGAAACGAACGCCATATTTTTTGGTGCTGATACAATATTTCATATTTCTGTGGGCATATCTATATATATCTACGGGTAATTATTTCACATGATTTGTTTGAATGATCGCTTGTACATTGTACTTTTGTACAAGAAATAGTGATCCGATGTGCTTTTGCAAGTATTTGAAAGACCTTGGCTTTTGACATGATTTCAATTGTCAGTAGAAAGTATACGCATCACGATTCTGTTATTTCGTTAGTCATTCTATGTGTTGTTGTTCTTTCTGTAATGCCATATCATTGCCCATGCTATTTAGTATATCTTGTTACATATTATTTTCAGTCTATCTCAGTTTGAGGGAATACACTAAACAACAACTTCTGAGTTATATCTCTTTGTTGTTCCTTGCCGACCTCATGGCATAAACACTGACATAACTGCTAAGTGGCAGCCGGTTTTCGACTCTGTATAAAATAATCTTTAAGAACTCTGCATTTGGACAACAAAATGGCGCCTATTTCAATACACTTCAGATAAATGTAAAGTTATGCATATTGGGAGGAATACTCCAAAAAATGAATATAAATATGATGGTTGATAAGTCATACATTTTCATCACAGCCTGAAGTTTTCAACACACATAAGTACATCTGTAAATAGAGCAAATCGAAATGGTGAACTCTTAAAGAGATCATTTAAACATTTTGGTAAAGATTCTCTAATCAAAATCCACAAATATATTGTAAGTTACTGCCTGAACTTTCTATGTTTTCCTATGAAAATCGTCTAAAAGAATCAGAACGTTCAACATTGGTTTACTGTCGTAAACGCTATGATCAAGTCCAGTTATTCAAAATTGCGAACGGTATTGTTAATACATGTATTTATACAGCTGAATGTTTAAGGTCTCAGAATTATATACTCGAGGACAAAGTAAGAAATTAGTTCTCACTCGCTCACTGAAAACTGTACATCTAAATACATTATGTGTACACACCATTGAAGTTTTGAATTATTTACCGGAGACTATGGTTAGTGCATATGTCAGTGCTTCAGTTCAAGAACACAACATTTGTAAAAACAGTCGCATTAGTTTTGTACTAATCATGCTGCGATAAGTACATATCAACATGCATGTTGTCTCTTTTTGCACACATAATTAAATTGGGTTAGTCTGTTTAGAAACGGCAAAGGGGGGAAATCGTTTGTTAGGAGGATTTGTGAGGACTATAAGCTATAACTGCACACTAATAGAGAAGAAGCAAAGCGTTCTACATTAAACAGTTTAGTTCCTCTTAAATCACTAATAATAACAATTCAATCATATAAAACAAGTAATATATAAATCTAACGTCTACTTTGACATTAAGCATAGAGATGTTTTTGAAAATAAGCCTAGATGTACTACAAAAATCGGCAATTATTCAAAAGTATTAACTAATGTATACAAATCTTTGATCCAAAAAAGTACGTACATCTTAACAAATAAGGGAAAACTTAGAATATGGATGGTATCTTTAATTAACACTTTTCAAAATTCGTTAGCTTAATTGAAAAGATTTGAAAAAAGTTGCATTTATTAAAACATTGAGTTTACGTGCAAAAAGTTAACGTAGTGACTATTCATCACAGCGACTAAAATATCTTAAGTAAATGAAACTAAACCTTAGAACTTAGTAAGAAAAAGTACCTAGAGATAACAGAATACAAGAAAAACTGTGATCACAGTGGGCCAACAAAAATAATCCCATGGAAATGTTTTGGAAATTGGTGATGGTTGATATTGAGGCATGGCACCAAAAGAACTCGAAAAAAACCAATTCTGGTTAAACAAGCAAAACCTGACACGACACCACATCTACTGACTGACCTGTAGTATCGAAACTTTACTGTTATCAAATAATATTTATACAGTATGTCCAGGAATGCTCTATATGTCTCAATTTTTCATTATAATTATCCTTATTAATTTGACATGAATGAAGATTTTTATGATTATTTGACGTAAAATATTCTAAAATGGTTTAAAAGCAAAAAATGATGATTAAAACAGCAGAAAAAAAGGGGAAAAAAAATTAGGTGTTGATTGGATTCTAACTCGTGGATTCGTAAAAGTACACTAACACAAAAGTGTATCAAATAAAGTCTTAAACCCATTACACCACAGGACAGATTTAGAAGGGCTAAGATAATATCATATATATTTAAAAAGGCCATCGAAGAATATTCAGTCGACTGCACTTCGTTTCTATAATGTCAAAGGCTGTGTAAGTGGAAAAAGCAATCATATATCCATTTTTCTCAGCGTAGATTGTGCCTAAAACGTGAAAAGCGCTTTAATTTTTTCTATTTTTATCAGCGTAGATTGCGCCCTCTATGAAACGAACGACAACTCAATTACAAGCGACAACTCTTGCTTTTCCAAAAAAATAGACTGTGTCTACAGTTTTCATCTCAGAAGTACCTCAATTTAATAATGAAGAGAGACGCATATGTTCGAGTTAGTGCTTAAGTCTCCATGCATCTTTTACTCACCACGTATTAAATATAGCGGGCCGCTGCCACAATAACCTAGCCAAAGCTGTTTTCAACATATGTCTGAAGTCCACGAACGCAGCGGACACGGGATACCGGTATTTATATCAAATTCTAATGTTGCATTCATAACGCATTTGCACCAGCGCAGCATAAAAAAATCAACAAGAATGCATAATCAGAAACATCTACATTTATTTTTACAAATGATTCAAAAAAGATTTTGCAATAAAAATACATAAAGTAAAAATGCTCACCATATTACATGTACGTGAGTACAATATGCGTTTTCCCTCGCCGTACAAATGTATGTCCGTACGTTTGCAGTCATAACTAAGTAACCAATGGATGGAAGTTCATGAATATCGTCGCAATATACAACAGTATAATGCGATAATGCATATAGAACTTGGGATTGTCACATTAACTCTGGGGTTATTATCCTTTTATTTTTGTTTCTTATATATTCAATACGAAAAATGTTTTTGATATTGTTTATCAAAAGTGAATTGTATTTGGCTCAAACAATCTATTGATCATTCTTTCTAATATCCGCGCCCTACACTTCCTGCACTCATCCAAACGCCATTCCCTGTAACATTGGGACAAGATGTTTCATTTTTCTGGGAAGGCTTGTTGTTGCCTCATTCGGCCTGGGATATAATATCACTGAAATTGCTTGTTTACATAAACTGTGTAGTCTGTAACAATAGAACATTTAGAAAATGTTTTTTGTAGTGCTTTTCGTACATATTCTATATAAATACAGTAACATACTGAATGCACTTTACAGATGATCATTTTCAGTGATTTGTCTCACTAGGCGGGGGATACATATTCGCTGAATTTGCTGGTTTACATCTGAAATGGAGTGCTTGTGCGATATGAAGTTGTACGAAAAATTCCTGGTGAAACACATGAGCTAAAATTGATCAGAGCAACTTTTGAAATCTACTGCTATTAGACAGCGAATGCTGCAAAACTACAGACTTATGAACAAAATGGAAACAACCGAACGATAAATAAAGATACGTAAAATAAGCAATGGAAATGCTTTACCGCATGTCCAGTACTCCAAGAAATCTATCGTCTGTCAATCTGGATACATTTTTTATACATACAATATTTATTTATTGTCGGAAAGTATTGAACATATAACACAAGCTATATATATGTTTTTACACTAAAGGATACATGTACATCAACATGTCACAAGATATAACAGAGCATTAAGATTACAGGTAAAATGAATACAGAGTATTAAGATACACCACCTGATGCAGACACAAATCATAAATACATAATCAAGTGCTATGCATTAATACTTACAAAAGAGTTCAACATAGAATATCACAAATACATCTTAAAAACTGAGCTTTACATTGGCTTTAACTAAGAATAATAAATAAGAAACTGAAAGGCAATATGAGAAGAAAAGTGTTCCAGATAAGATTAAATCTTAACACAGATATCACCTTGAATCAGATTCAATGTGACATAATTAGCACCAACCTCTCCACATCAGATTATCTGAGGCTTAACAAATTAAGGTAATCTAAATGCACATGAAAACAGACAAAGCCTAATGGAAGACTGTTAATAGAATGCAGCAGAGATAGCAAACTAGGGAAGCATAAACAAACATATTAACTGGAGAGAAAAGGCAATATTAGACAGCAACAGCTTAGATAACTGACAAAAGCGAAAAGTCATCGAACAAAAACTCTGCTACCAAAGCCCGAAAAGTAAAAGTAAAACAAAATGTTTATGCTAAATAAAAAATTCAATGTGACCGCTTAGAGATCACAAACAGAAAGGACAGGAGCAGCTCTTTCTACTCCAGGCGCTAATGAGGTCATGATGTCTCATCCCTGAGGTGCTGAAGGAAAGAGTGCAATAGTTTGGATGCACTGAAGCGAAAAGAGCTGCAGAAACACAACTTATTAATATGTAATAATAGATTACAGGTGTCACGGAAACCCTTGTCTTCGCACATATGTACCATTATTTGATTACAACTGATTGGAAAACAAAAAAATGGCACTTTTTCATCCTCTTTAAATGTGAAATCAACGCTAAAATCAAATAGCCTCTATAAACATATTTGTTGTTTCAAAATTCTTCAAAACATATGCCATATCAAAAGTGATTCGAAAGGATTTGTTTTCCTTATTGCTGTAATACCTTATGAAAGAGCATATTGTGGAAAGAGAGCATAACTTAATTTGCCATCAACTATGTATGATGCTAATAGAAAGTGCTATTAAAGTTAATTTTGAAAGTGAGGAATGGCGCATGCGGCATGCGTATTCAGAATGATGTAATATTGCATCTACCGTACAAAGGTAACTTTATTTTCACATATCAATTTATGCAAAACAAAATTATTTCTTAGTATTTTGTCCGAAGGTCCTTTTTCCCCTGTTCAGGGGCCCATTTTTTCCATGTTCCCAGTCAAATTGCAGGCGAACTTAGGCGAAATAACATTTATAGAATGCTGCAACGAACTGTTCAGAGCGATGAGTGTTTGTGGTATGCCATTCCCTACATTATCGCATCAGTTTTGATTCTAAAGACGTGATCCTAGTTTCCACCAAACATATATTATATCTATAAATCTTCACTGTAAATCGTATACTTAATGAGTAATTTAATACTGATTTCAACATAACTGTAAAAACTGGACATTATGCTGCTCTCTTTCGCATATGTAGACTTTAAAATAGTGTTAACTGAACTATCATGTGTTTGCACTTAACTCACAAATTAATCAAATTTTACTTGTGTACTAGTTTAGTAATTGCAAAATTTCCTGTGTAAAAGTTATCAGAGGCCAATATGTATCTACCAGATTGGTGGTAGTATAGAAAACGTCCAGGACAATTTATTTTTACATTAATTTGCGAAATTATATGACGCAATGATTTATAATCTGGATTCATTACACCTTCCAAAGTCAGTGTGAACACTTCGTCTGACTTTGTCAATTCATAAAAAGGCCACACTTGTTACACAATCTACACGCATTAATTTGAGAAACCTTAACACTTATTAAAAGAAGCTACAATGAGTTCCACATTTGATACTGAACATTAGATTTGATCAAGCTGATTCTTCCAGAGGATGTATTAAAAGTTTAAACGACATAATAGAAATAAAAATAAACTGATGAATACATTTTGTACATGTATTCTGAAGACAAACTATGAAGTCATCCAGTCTCCCATTCGCATGTAATTTTCTGTAGTCCTTTCGTTTATACATGTAGATAATTAAAATATTTTTACAAGCAGTTTGAATTGGAATTGAATAAGAATTTACGTAGCAATGAAAGTAACGTGTCGAAATATATATGTTCCAGAAAGGGTTGATCCTTAGCATGCAGGTGCGTCAGGAAACTTGAAGACTTTTGATCATTTGTAACAAGAAATTTATTTTTAAGTCGTTAAGTACTGTTGCTATTATTCGAAAATTACACAAAACTACACATAGTCCTCAAGATGTCCTGGATTATAGATTTAGTTATACTCATTTATGTGTATGTGCGCACAAATTGATTTTAGTTTTCCCAAGTAGGTTTTACTTTCTAGTTAAAACTGTTGGCAGAAAATTATTCAAATGAAAACATTTCTTTCTTATTTTATATAAATCTAAGTTAAATCGAGCCTGCATATCAGTCGGTATTGCAATGCTTAGGAACTGGTTTCATTGTAAGTAACATCATAACATATCGAGGACTGTACTGTACATTTTCTCCGTTTCCTTTATTCTAGCCGTAACTTTCAGTTCGGTGAAACCAAATATCATTATGCCCTCGATCTCCTTATCTGTTAATGTATCGCCTTCGGAATGGTGTACTGTGATAGTTCCGAGACATTCACATCCTGGATCAGTAGTAAAAGATAGATACCGATCTGAAGAATTTTACACGGTTAGTGCAGAGGTATCCATGTGTGCCGGAATTATGACCGACATCTATATTCTCAAATGCGTGCACAATTGCAAGAAAGTGGTTATCCACCACATTCTCTCCATTTATCAAAACTAGTACCACCAAGGAAGCATCATCTGTTGTTTCATAAAATGTTCGATATACTCTAATACCATAAGAATAGTTAAGGACTCTCGATAACAATAGTGATGGTTGATGGCCAAATCTTCCTGCTCCTTTAAGTACAACCAAACCTGCCTCCTCGGGTACAATCAGGTGTTTAACTGAGATTGCAGTCTTTATTCTGTCTAGAACATAGACGCTTTCCCCGAAGCCGCCTACTAAGAGTAAAGATGATACTTCCTTCATATCTGATTCAAAATGCATTCCTTTGATATGATTCACAACATCATCTACCGGTCCATCAAACCAGCTTTTTACAAAATACGGTTTTATTTTCATTTTGTCTCTTTTCATTTCTATTCCAGAGGGAAAGCTTGAGGAATTAACTCGATTTTTAAATGTTTCGCCAGTCTCTTCCTCCAATATTTTCCGCAGTATTGATGGGATTCTAAATGATAATTATTCCTCTGTATCAAACTTGAACACTCTGTTATTGGATTAAAACTCCCGCTGAATATCGAAGTAGTAAGCCATACTTTCCTTTTTATAACCATCCGTTCTTTTATGCCCAAGCAACTTTTCAAGCCACTTGGTCAAGTTGTTATCAACGTACATTCCTCCCCAATGACCTCCACTGGATTTGCGCTATTCTTTTAGCGTTACATCTTCTCTCTTCTCGTGAACCGACATATCAGCTGTAACGCCTTCGTAAAGATATTATAAGAATATCATGTACATGTACATGTTAGAAAAGTATAGACTTGGAAATCTTTATACAATATGTATAGAGTACATATAGTTCAGAATTTTGCATTTAAAAAGGTACATTTCAGTGCGAAATCAAAATGAAAATTTTGGTTTTATATTAGTTTGGAACGTTCTCCATTACTTCCTGAGGTGTACACGATTAAAAGAGTTTAGACTTTCATAGACAATTTTATGGATACCGAAGATTTGGAAATTGTGCAAAAACTCTTCTTTATAGCGACTTTGAAAGAAGTTAAACTTTTATAAACTTTTTTTTTGCATAATGAAGATTTAGAAATTCTGCAAAAAACCCCGCTTCTATTTAGCTACAGGTATTCTTGTATTCAAAACAGCTTCATAAAATTAAATTGGAAATTTTCAAGGGGTATTTCATTCATTAACATGTTTGTACTTATCTCGGCATCATATATAATCGTACTGATTTTAAATTTTCTCTTGCACCGATGTCTTCTGCAATCACAGTGCTTTGGTTTTAATCGATGTAACAAAGCGATCGTTTGGTACAAATGTAGTGGAACCTTTGTGTTAATAAGCAAACTATCTACAAAAAAAATTACATATTATTTAAAAGGTTCTATATTGGTGCTAAAAGCAAGTTTGTTTGTGAATTACCGACTTAATAACTTTGTGATATAACTATATAGTGAGATATTTTCAAAGTTACACAAATACTGGAATTTCAGTTGTGTGGTCAATGTCTGATATTTGTACAGTTATGATCAACATTGACTCAAATAAATCAAACTATTTACTCAACAATTTGTCCTTAATTTGGTGTATTACTACGTGTTAGATTAATGCTAACATGTAACCACACCATTCTCTTTGACGGGAGGAAATCTGTACGTCGTTATGGACAAAATGTCGCATCGACGATTAGTCATATCCGACAAAATGGCGTGTCGGCATAATAGTTCTAGACAAAATGACGTGCGCCCGATGGTAAAAATAAGAATGGTTGTGATTGGGTAAAACAGATAACCACATTTACATTTTACAGATGGAAGTAAGATATTATCACCATCTTAGCATTTTAATTAAAATAAATTGACTCTAAATTGTTAACATCCTCATACATAAGCGGTTTGCCGGGCTAATATAAATAACATAATGAATACTCTGGATGACGAAAAGTGCACAGTTTTGATGCTGATAAA
Organism: Saxidomus purpurata; assembly: GCA_022818135.1. NCBI lineage: Eukaryota > Metazoa > Mollusca > Bivalvia > Venerida > Veneridae > Saxidomus > Saxidomus purpurata. The sequence goes on from JAFMSR010000017.1 coordinate 31,696,912, forward strand.
AACAAAACACTTTTATAACATCAAGATAAAGTTTTACACTTAAGTGGAAAATAAAATGGCATGCAACATTGTATGCACCAAACATAAATGAAACCTACAAAATTGTAAGGACAGTCATAATACCTCTGTGTGAAGATTTCATTAAGTACTATCTTAAATACTACAGAAATCTTTGATTTGAAATGAAAAAGAAACGACCTTGGAATTGTAAAATACTGAAGGTTAGTGGCATGTTTCATGTCATATGTTTGTTGCATATGTCCAGTGCATACATTGCATTACAAATAAGATACAGACATTATTCTTGTAAGAGAGGCCAATCATAACAGTTTTTATTTATGCATCATTGAGAAAAGAAAGGTTTGTCAACAACAGGATTTTGTTTTTGTAAAAAACAAACCTAAATGCTTTGAAAAGTAAATGCAAGTTACCTCTCTGTAATTTGAAAAATATCATCAACAACTTTAAAGTTGGCTCCTCCCCTAACTATTGATAGAAAATCTTTAATTTTAACCGTACACTGTAATACCGCTGTTGTATTGGTTGAATGTATCTTCAATGGACGTTATTTAAGTCAGAGAGTACAGTATCTTTAAAGGTAATTTATCTGGTTTCAAGCTAACGTTAGATTGTACTATAAAACTCTAAGAAGTTGTTTTATTCTAAAATTGGTGTAGCTTAGTCTAGTTTGCGATAAAGATTAAAGTCTAAGGAAGTTATCTAATAGTGTAAGTGATTCTATTATGTCTTATTTCATATTAATTGATTCTGCAAGTACGAATACAGTTTTTTTTTCAAATCTTACGTATTCACCACATAGAAATAAAAATACCTAAACAGCATAAATGTCACATGATTTTGTATGTACAACGTTTAAATTTGCATATTTTCCGCTACCTTTAGTAGTAAAATTTGCTTTCGCTTATAGAAAGAGACGTGTCGTTTTAGGACGCTCATTGTCATATATTGTTGTTGAAACCATATCATAATTTCTAATTTGTTTGGAAGCATAAAGTAGCAAAGTGTCAACGGGCATAACGTTCTATAGGCCTAGTGTAGCTCTTTCAGTTGATAATAAAGTGATGTCTAGGATAAACATTTTTTCACATCAGATTTAGTCTGCACTATCAGATTTATAATTTAATTGAAAAAAAACAAAAACAATTAGATAGTATTTACAAAGTTACGATAAATCAGTCAAAGCAACTTGTAATATCTCTAAAAACCCTGATATCGATATATTTTCAATTTTAAATATTAGGAAACGTAAATCTAGGTCTCATGGAATTAGACGCAATGGTAATATTAAGCGCAAATCAAAAGTCAATATTTCTGTTGCAGACCTCGATATAATTCTTTCAAACTCTGGTAGACATTCAATGCTTTCTCGTCTCACATCTTTATCTATTCAGTCTCTTAAAAAACTAGACGAGGAAGCGGACCAGTACGTTATTCAAACAGATCCGTTTTACACTGTGTCATATCTTATCCAAAATTACACACAACACGTTCTCCGTCCACACATTGACACTCAATCTGATCATGATAGACATTTTCTTAAAATTCATTTCATTAATAAAGGTATTGACTTCATCGATGTACCCAGTATATTTCGTGATAGACGTGTCATTGATTCTGTGCCTAAGTATTTCCGAAACTCCGAAGTTCCTATTATCTGTTATAAATATAAAACACCTGTTAGAAATGTTATATTCAATTACAATAAAATTGTTTCCGACCTAGATGTTCAAACAAATACCCCTTCTTACTGCGAATGTAAAAACTCGAAATTTTGCTATTCAGATGCCGGTCATGTCATCACTGGTAATTTTGATATTATTAAAGACAAGCGTATTCGTTATTTATTCTTTAAAGGACCAAAATACAGAATTCCTTCTACTATTGATTTTCATGCTTGTCGTGGTCATATTGCGGAATCCATCGAAACTTTTTGTGTTAAATGGTGTCGTCGTGAGAATGCTGATCCAAATGCATTAACGTCTTGGAAACAAAGTATTTTTAACATTGTCGATTCTCGTATAAAATTTTACCAAACAAATGAACACCTACTTCCATCAAAACCCAAGTTTACTTTAAGACATCTGAAAAAGGAAATCCAAGAATTTCATTCTAAGTATGTCTTAGTTCCAGCAGACAAGGCGGCCAACAATATTATCATCATTTGACGCCTACATTATATTAATGTTTTACAAAACGAACTAAATAGCACTAAAGCTTATATATTGAGTCCTTCCGTTGAACAAAATGTGGTCACTGATCACATCAGTGAAGTTTCTAATTTGAAAGTTCGTATAGATGATCAACATATTAAACTTCCTACTATGTACTGGATTCCTAAATTACATAAACAACCATATAAAGCTCGTTTCATCGCTAATTCAAGCTCTTGTACCACTACAAATATTTCAAAACTATTAACATCTTGCCTAACTGCTATAAAAGCCCACGTGAAAAGATATTGTGATAAAGTATACGAAAACTCTGGTAAACATTTATTTTGGTCGATCAAAAATTCTGGCGAAATCCTGGATAAGTTTAAAGTTAATAATTACAAAGTAACTTCAGTCAGTACATACGATTTTTCTACTCTATATACCACTTTACCACATAATTTGATAAATGACAAGCTAACTGCCCTAATTCAAAAGACTTTTGCCAGGGAGAATGTTACATTTCTCGCCTGCAATTTCGATAAAGCTTTTTTTACTAGCTGTATTGTTAAACATTATACTATGTGGACCTGTGACGAAGTTTGTAAAGCCCTTTCCTTTTTATTGAACAACATTTACATAAGGTTTGGGAATGCAGTTTTCAGACAAGTAATCGGTATTCCCATGGGAACAAATTGTGCACCCCTTGTCGCAGATTTGTTTTTATATTGTTATGAAAGAGACTTTATGTTGAGTCTTTCTCCAGATACGCAGGCAGACATTATCACTGCTTTTAATAATACATCACGCTATCTGGATGATATTCTTAATATGGATAACCCGTTTTTTGTTAATTGGTATTTATCCCCGGGAACTCCAGTTAATTAAAACTAACAATTTGGATACTGGTGCTTCATTTTTAGATTTACATCTCTCTATTTATAACAATATTATACATACCAAAATTTATGACAAGAGGGATGATTTTAATTTTAGTATTGTAAATTTCCCCATTTGGATGGGGATGTACCTCATGCTACATCTTATGGGGTATACATTTCTCAGTTAATTCGGTTTGCCAGAGCGTGTAGTCATGTTGAGGATTTCAATGAACGTAATCAATATATTACAAATAAACTTCTTCAACAGGGCTACCGTTATTACAAATTGCGTAAATATTTTGCTAAATTTTACTATCGTAATTCTGATTTGGTTTTGAAATTCAATAGTAATCTAAAGACTCTTCTGCGAGAAGGTATTTCAAAACCCGATTTTTATGGGGATGTGATCTACAAACTTCGTAAGATTTTGGGTTATGGCAATTTTCCAACTGTATTTGCTAAAATTATAAAACGTTTTGTTAAAAGAGGTTACGACCCAACTGTTTTGAGACACACCGCATGTTTGGTGTTCAACCCGTTTACAGTTGGACGCTATGCTTCCCTCTTTGATTGTGTCTGACGGAAGAGGGGGAGGACTCTGTGATGGGCAGTTTTTAAATCCCACTGGGACGAAACTGTTTTGATTTCTGTCCTCTGGCCTGTTTCGTCGGGCCCTTAAGGGTGTTTCTCTTGGTGCTCTGCCTTCTGCAAAGGCATTGAGTACATACGTTTTTTGGTTCTCAAGGTTTGCTTTTTATATATTCATACACGAGCATTTTTGTGTTTTACATACTATGCCTTTTGTTTCCATTGCGTGTGTTAGAGATTCACGTAGCAGGGATTACTTTTATTTACACTGTCCTGTTACTTTGGAACATGGTGGGGGTAAGAGTGAGGTTGGGTGCGCACCATAAACCGGTTTAAGCTCCCCAGTGGTGTTTTTGCCACTGACCGTTCCAAGGCGGTGCCCCACTGTGTTCCTTTAATTGTTCGTTTTGTCCTCGTGTGTTTGCTTTGTATGCTAGTGTGTGTTGGTAGTGTATGTTTGTGTGTGTACATGATTGTGTGTGCGTGTGTGTCGTGTGTGTGTGTGTGTGTGTGTGTGTGTGTGTGTGGGTTGGTGGTGTGCACTTCTGGGTGCTATGGGGCTCGTTTTGGGGAGGCTGCGTTTTTGGTATGTGGCATTCCCTGTTTGATATTATTTTTGTTTTTATACCTTTATCCTCTAAAATACTACTGAAATATTTTCTTTTTACATCGTAAATAACATTTTAATGATGGACTATGAGAAGAGATAGTGTGATGAAAATTTCATTTTATATTTTGAAATGTCTTTTTTCCTAACTAGCTTCATGAAATGAAATGCCTTATAAGAGGTTGTACAGATGCAATTTAAAGGTATGCGAGTAAAATCAAGCATCTATCAATCAAAGACTTTTTTGATCTACTATCTAACATGAAAGCTAGTGTGCCTGTTGCAACATTTTGAAATATTTCTTCGATGACCTGGGAGCGAAAACATATCGTTTAAAATAGGTTACTGTTATAAGAACCATGCAAAAATGTATAAAAAAACATGATAAACTCACAACACTTCAAAAACACGTTATATAGACTGAATCAGTTGAGATTTTTTTAAAAGGGACTCGTCGTTATCATACAAGTTGTGTGCCATAAAGAGCAAATGTTGTTAAAATTGTTGATTGATTTGATTGATATGTTTTCATATCATGTATCAATGCAAATATTTGTAGTCTGAAATGCTATTGTACTTTTTAAGAATACACAACAACAGAAAAAGTTTCACAATAAAAAAAATGTGTCACATATTCTGGATCACACACTATATTCTGCTTGTTGGCTTGTCTAAATGGTTTGGAAAATTGCTATATCAATGACAAAAGAGCTTTATAATAGTACCCATGTACACACGAAATGCATCATTCTATACAGCTACATTGTAGCGCAATTTATATCACGCAATTTATCATTATCGTACGGTTAATACTTTAAAACTTGTCTAGTTTATACAACCTGTAACTTGTCTCCAATCGCTACGCCTTGTCTCAATTTGACAGAAGTCCGTATAATAGCTGCTATATCAAATATACAAATGTTATATAACATTAGGGATTGTTATTTTTTTCAGAGTTTCTGATGAATAAACGGAGGTGTCATTGAAGCTATATAGACTTACTTTGAAATTACTGCATATTAGACGGTTGTCGTTGAAAGAGAGACTTATGTCCAGTAACGTAACGATTTTTTCTTTGTTATGCATATCATTATTTTTTCCTCGTGTGCTTTGTCACACTATGGAGGATGCAAAGAGATTATTATCGGACAAACTGTCCAATTACGAAAAAACGTTTCGTCCTATTGCAAATCAGTCTGCCCATCTGGTACTTTATACGGCATTTGAGCTTGTGTCCATACAAGAATTTGACGAAGTACAAGAGAAACTTACGGTTACCGGAGTTGTTGTATTGGCCTGGATTGATGAATTCATGAAATGGGACCCAAATGATTACGGTGGATTGACGCAGTTACTCATAGAAAGTGACAAAGTTTGGACACCAAATCTAGTTCTTATAAACAACGTTGACAAAATTGAAAAGGTTGGCGATGCATGGCAGGTCATTCGCATTCTCTCTGATGGAACTTCATTTTATTATCCTGGAGATGTATTTTCAGCTTCATGCAAAGTGGATGTGACGTATTATCCATGGGACAGACATAAGTGTGAATTTAGATTTAATATTTGGGCTCATTCAAAAAATGAAATACAAATATTTCCGAGTAATGACAAAGTTCAGACATCATACTTCTCGGAAAATGGCGCATGGATAGTTTTTGACTCCAGCGTAAAGATTTTCCCCGATAACACTGGTTTAGAATTTTATCTACATCTCGAAAGGAAACCTCGATTTGTCCTTGTGAATGTGATATTACCGATAATTTTCATGGCATACCTGAATACTTTAATATTCCTGATTCCAGCTGAGAGTGGTGAACGAATTTCGTACAGTATAACCGTATTGTTAGCTTTAACTGTATTTCTAACGTTGGTCGGTGATAATCTCCCGAAAACGTCAAGCCCGATGTCAATCTTCAGTTACTATCTCCTTACAGTTTTGGTTGTTAGCATAACTATTACACTTGCAACGATATTTAATCTGCGTATATATTACACCGATGATTCAAAACCAGCCGATGGATGTTTTAAAAGTTTATATAGATGTATGAAATGCAGATGTCGAGGCAAGAGGTATAACAAGAAACATAGGCACCAAAGAAATTACAGCAATAAAATTAAAAACAAAATTTATAGTCACATCAATATGCAACCGACTGGAGCTTTCAGTGATAATCTCAGAGATGTAACTACCGGATATAAGGGGACACTTATATCAGTTTCCCGCAATATTTACTTACCAGACAGACAATGGCGTGGACATAGTACAGAAGAAGAAATGGACGACATAAGGTCTGAACAAGGAACACATGTTGACGGAGACACAGACGTCTCATGGAAGGATGTCAGTGTAACATTTGACAAAATCTTCTTTGCTTTGTCGATTATTTTTTTGACAATAGCCACAACTCTTCTTTTTCTTATGTTGCTTTTCGGTGATCGATCGTGATTAAATTGTGTATCCAGCGTAGTAACTCTGCACTGCGAATGTGAAATTTAAAGATTGCGAAAAATGTAATTTGATCTGTATCAATAACGTACCCTTGTCCGTTTCACGTAATCCGACCTGTATACTGCTATACTGGATGTACTTTGTTGTGAGATTATAGTAAACTTCTAGAAAACCTATAAATACAATCTGTGAAAAGGTCTTAACTTTCTTTTTAAATCATGTAATTGCAATCATTCCTTTGTTTATACATGTATTAACATTTCTATTACAGTACTATTACATCTAGCAGAGTGGTGAAAGGTTTAACATGAACGAAACATGAAGCATTACTGTTAAATTTTGTGAAAAACGTTTAACTTAATGGGTTATTTCTATACTGTATTCACATTTGTCAACAGATCCTTGATTTTGTCCATTTAAACCCCGATCAATCTAATGTCAAGCATTGTACGCCAGCAAACCCCGACCTTTGGCAATACAGATAAGTTTTATTTATTATATTCCCTTAAAAGTCAATGTCTCTGAATGCAAATGTCATCATTATAAATTATACATGTGAGAGTTGAAACAGTTTGAACATTTTGCAATGCACACTGTCCTTTTTAAATCACCTTCTTCACGACAGAAAATCTTGAGACTTTATATAAGATGCTACTGGAATATGGCTTCAAATTGTGCACTTCTTTTTTGATATTTCGAAAACTGTTTAAACTAAAGCCAAAGTTTATGCGGAATACCAGCTTTATCCCTTTTTATAACAAATTACAGAGATTTGGGTCCGAGCATACTGGAATACTCTCTCAGGAAAATACATATTTATGAAAATTGAACATGGGTCATGGAAAATATAAACATCAAGATATGCTATTTTTTGAGCCACAAAGACACACCAATGGCATCTCTCTTTAAAAATGTTGTATGCATAAATGGTTAAATCATGATCATATCGATTATCTTTACATGATAGTAAAATAAAACGTTTCAACGCCATTTCTTTCTGCATCATACAATTTTTTCCCTGTTGCATCCATCTGTTACAATTTTTGTTCAGGAGCCGAACTGTTAATCTACTAGAACATATGTAGCTCCTATGTTTCTGCATTCACCGTGCTTTGATTTAAATTGACGCAACAAAGCGGACGTTTGGTAATGGTACCTTTGTGTTAATAAGCAAACTGTCTACACAATAATTTACATAAAACGTTTTAATTTGGTGCTGAAATAAAGGCTGGACAATATGTTATTGGCTTGAACACGATCCTTTAATTATCTTTGTGACCATATAATGTGAAATGTTCATAGTTACATAATACTGGAATTTCAGTTGTGCGGTTAATATTTGATATTTGTATGTTTACGATCAACATTGACTCAAATAAACAAACAATTTACTCATCAACTGGTGTTTAAATTGCAATTATTACTATGTGTTTAATTAACGATAACACGTTACCACATCATTCTCTTTGAAAGACAAAGCATGAACTCTTTACAATTCAGGGCAAGTTTTAAGAACTTGAAATAACGGTTAAATATGACTACATACCGGGCTACATATTTTTCATACATTAGACTGTAAATAATGTTAACTAGCTTAAATCGGTAATAACAACGGGAGAAAAACACCTTCTAAACATATCTAGACCTGTCATAAGTAAATGTAAAAAAAATCATATGTAGTCAGAAATATTGCAAACATCAGCAGCTATTTTAAAATTGGCTCCTCCCCTTTCTACTTATAGAAAATCTCTGCCTTTAAGCGTACGATGATACCGCTGGTGTATTGGTCAAATATATTTCCCATGGACTTTATTCCAGCCATTTGTATTTGTAAACGAAATAAGGTTGAACGCATCAGTTTGCAAGCTATGTTAATACTTACAAGTTGTTTTATCATTAAATGTGTAGCTGAATCTCGTTTTCAATAAAGATTAAAGCCTAAGGAAGTTATCTTATAGTGTAAGTGATGTTATTATGTCTTATTTCATATTAATTAATTCTTCAAGCATCAGTACATTATTCTTAATCTTAAGTGTTCACCAAATAGTAATTAAATACGTAATTGACATATCTTATGATTCGTGTTTACAAATGTATATGTACAACGCTTACGTGTCCTACCATTTGCAGTAAAATCTTCTTTCGCTCATAGCAAGAAACGTTATCGTTTTAGGACGCTCATTTTCATATCTTGTTGTTGTTGAAACCATTACACAATTTCTAAATTGTAAGTCAAATAGCAAGATATCAACGGGCATAACGATCTATAAGAAAGATATCCAGTTGATAGTGAAGTGATGTTTTGCATACACATTGTCTAGATCAGTTTCAGTCTGCTAGTGAACTAGTGTAAAATATGGTTACCATTTAATGTGTGTTAAGAACTATGTTCTTCCGTTCCGTAGGAACGCACTTTTAACATCGCACTATAAAAAGCAACACAGAAGACTGTTTATTTAACAAAATAGCAAATTCTAGTCAAACGAAACAAAATTAAATTATAAATCTTATATAGTTGTTAACAACATTATATCGGATTTATAATTTAATTGAAAAAAAACCCCAAATTATCTATTATTTACAAACTTGGGATGAATCAATCAAAGTGACTTATATATAATTCTCTATAACACAACCGTTACATTTTCTTTTTCACATGGTAAATAACATTATAACGTGCAACTAAGAGAAGAGCTTGACGTATAATAACAATTTCATTTAATTTTGAGAAATGTCTATTTTCCTCACAAGGTTCATGAAAATGCCCTATAAAAAGTTGTACGGATACAATTTAAAGGTAACTGAGTAAAACAAGCATTTTACATAAAAGGAATTGGTTTATCTACTCTCTAAAATCATTGATTGACTACTCTCTAAAATCATTGATTGACTACTCTCTAAAATAATTGATTGACTACTCTCTAAAATCATTGATTGACTACTCTCTAAAATCATTGATTGACGTAATATGATACCGTAAGTGCCTGTTGTCACGTTCATAAATGCATTTGTATATTCGTATCAATATTTCTTTGGTAACCTGCGAGCGATTTCATATCGTTGAAAGAAACTACTAAAAAAACTGACTATGTTGCTGAATATGTAATTAAAATATACCAAGACAAGCAAATAACTTTACTTTTTCTTTTTTTGTTTTTATTCTTGTTTTTCAATTGGCCGAAGTGAGAATTTCGCCAATGTACATTGAAGGTTGCTTAAATTGACGTTCTAGCTTATTTATATATTCTATCTACAAAACAACCGTGTTAATATTTTGATGATTGGAAAACCAGAACTGAAAAGTAATACTATTATATTTAGGAAATAAAATTTACGTTTGAGTGATATACCGGTTAGTATATCACTCAGTGGAGTTTAGATGCGTAGTAATCTAACTACGAAGACCAAAGGCCTGAGTGATTAATGACGAAGCATCTAAACGACACACAGTTATATAATACTGTTTAGTGCCAGTAAAATACATAGCAAATGATTTGGTGGCTTACCAAATTATAAAAAGGCCCTCCCCAATATATAATTATTACAGAGAAGCATTGCAACTATATATATAAACATTTAAAATGTATCAGTATGATGTTACAGAAAGAAAACAAACACAAAAAAGCATTATATCGTATAACTATGCTCGTGATGCCAGCACCCAGTGTACGACCCGAAAAACCACAAAAATGAAGAATTCTTTGCAATAAACTTTTTAAAATGATATACTAACCGGTATGTCACACGAAAATAAATTATATTTCCATTCTAACACGTTTACTTGGAAATTAATGATAAATTATTCTATTACCCAACGCTGAGTGACTTTCAAGGTCGCAAACCAACGCAAGAACATGTTCAACTTGGCTATTCCCAAAACTTTTACTCCCCATTTCTATCATTATGGCATTACTTTCACTGACTTGTTTAAAGGAGTAATTATTATATTAAAATATCTATCCTGGATCTATGAGTGTATTGTGATATAACGGCAGATTTAATCAATACTAGTTCAAATCAACTGTATTTACCTGTAAACCGTCTGACCTCAAGAAGCCGATCGCTTAAAGCGCCGGATTTTAAACGTTAACGTCTCGCGTAATTTACAGCATCGCGTATATATAAAATATCCCAAAACTATACTTCCAGCATGAAACAAAGGGAATAACTGTTAAGATTTTGTAAACATTTAATAAATATTTACATATATTGCAGTTGAAACACAAAGACAGGCAATGTAAATGCGTGTGCCCGCTTTTAATTATGTTAAAATACGCGGAAGGTGAACATGGTTATTGCCATCTGTGTACTATTTCTTTTTCCTTTGATTGTTTAAAGTCCCTACCGACCCTGGGATTTCTCCCTGGGTGAACTTGCGAGGACTCCCGACAGGCGCAGATTGAAGAGAGATAGAGGCAGGTACAAGGGAACCCGGGTACCAGACCTTATCTCTTTTATAAATAGACCCCTTGATTCTTTAACATGTCCGAAATATAGCACAGATACACATGATACTACCTCTGGGTTTCTAACCAATTCATGTCTAGATGGGTGGGAAACACTGAAAAGCGTTTCTGAATTTTCAGTGGCCCGGCCGGGATTCGAACCGGGGACCTCAAAACTGGAAGTCCAAAGCGATAACCACTCGACCACCGCGCCACCCTTAGTGATATACCGTATACTATATCACGCTCAAATTCTATTTTCCTTGTAATTATGAAACAGTTCGTCTCGGAGGTAGTGTTAGAAAAAGTCATTGAAATACAATGTAGTTCCATATGTCTTCGTGATACTGCTTGTTCGTTATTTATTTAAAACAATTATGATCGATCTGCACTATTTTCTTGTGACCTCGCTATCACAAGGAAATTCTTCTTATTCTCAATAACGTCATGCATCGGTGTAGATACACTTTGTGAGAAAATAAACACGGAGTCAAATTTGCGATTTCATTTTCTGCTCTAATCCGCACAGATCTATAGTAAGACCGTCAATATCATACTGAGGGGTTAATCAATTTTACTTTTGACAGAACTAAGGTTTCATAATTTGTATAATAAGACGTTTTCCATTTTCGATCTCTGCTTAAAAAGATAATGTTGTCCTTTAATGTCATTATGTGATTCTCCTAGTTCAAACACTTGTTGTTAACACATAAAATGTGTATTCTGCTTGCTCAGTTTCTAAACACTTTGGATTGTTGCCATACTTATGGCAACAGAGCTTTGTAATATCATCGATGTTCACATGAAAACGTCTTTATTCAATGTTTAACTACTTTCCGGGAAATGTGTTTTCAGCTTCCTGCAAAGTAGATGTGACGTATTATCCATGGGACAGACATAAGTGTGAATTTAGTTTTTCTGTTTGGGATCTTTCAGTCTATGAAATACAGTTATTTCCGAGTAAAAACAAAGTTCAGACATCATACTTCTCGGAAAATGGCGCATGGATATTTTCTGACTCAAGTTTGAAGCGTTTTAACAATTATCCTAGTTTAAAATTTTATCTACATCTCGAAAGGAAACCTCGATTTGTCCTTGTGAATGTGATTTTACCGATAATTTTCATGGCATATCTGAATACTTTAATATTCCTGATTCCAGTTGAGAGCGGTGAACGAATTTCGTACAGTATAACCGTACTGTTAGCTTTAGCTGTATTTTTAACGCTTGTCGGTGATAATCTCCCGAAAACATCCAGTCCGATGTCAATCTTCAGTTACTATCTTCTTACAGTTTTGGTTGTCAGCATATCTATTACACTTGCAACGATATTTAATCTGCGTATATTTTATACCGATGATTCAAAACCAGTCAATGGATGCTTAGCTAGTTTTTCTAGATGTATGAAATGTAGATGTCGAGGCAAAAGATATAACAAGAAACAACAGTGTCGCAAATACTGCAATAAAAGTAAAAACAACATGTATGGTAATATCAAAATGCAACAGACTAGAATTGTAAGTGATGATCTAAGACCCGTCACCCCCGGAAATCAGGGGACAATTGTATCTGGTTACCGCCGTGGCAATGTTTATTTACCAGAGAGACACTGGCGTGTAGATAGTACAGAAAAAGAAATGTACGATACAAGACCGGAACAGGGGAAACATATTGACGGAGACACAGAAATCTCATGGAAGGATATCAGTGTATTATTTGACAAAATCTTCTTTACTATATCGATTGTTATTTTAACAGTAGCCACGACTTTTCTTTTGCTTGTGTTGCTTCTCGGTGATCGGTCGCGATAAAATGTTTTATCCAGGGTATTTATTCTGCACCGCGAAAGTGTAATTTAAAGATTTCGACTAATCATATGTAGATATGTTCGCGTAGTTTGATCGTTTCCGTAACGTACCACTGTCTGTTTTACATAACCTGAACAGTACACTGCTTTCATAGACGTATTTTGTTGTAATATCATAGTAAATATACAAATCAAAACTTCTGACACAACACCTGCCTTTTCCCTTCTTTATTCAATGTTTAACTCTTTCGGTATCTGCAAGGTTATATTTAGCTATTGATGCACGAAAGTTATCATGTCTTGCATTTATAAAGACACTGGGTAGATATTTGAATTAAAATGATCGAGTGGTAAACAAAATTCAACGAGTGAGTTTCCCAACGGTAAGCATCAAGGCAATAACCAACGGGTAGTCCACGGACGTTTTAAAGTTAAATCAAAAGAAATGGGACCATTAAATCCTGCATAATCTTATACCGCCACAAATGCCAATCTTACAAAAACAGGTAACGCTGTAGTACCTTTAAAGTAAACGAGCGCATTTAAATGAAATCTGAAATGTATGAAAAAATCAAAGAAACAAACATGATATAAAGTCACAGAGTTTAGAACCGATCTATATTGTCATATAACATTTTGCAATGTTGACAATTTAGTAAAAAGTTTTTTAAATTTGTATGAAACACACATTGTGTCTCGCTCATTAAGTTAAGTGGAATTCTAAGCTATTCATTTATGAAAAGACCTGTTGAATATCAACTCAAACTAACAACAAAATAAACAATTGTGCTCATTATTTCAAAATAGAAAGACCAATCAATATATTGTGCTATTCTGCCCATCATCATTATCTAGTAGAGACTTACAACTGTACTACAGTCTATACACTATCCTTAATAGAAGGAAACTATCTAATACATTTCATAGAATATATAACATTTGGGTATTGGTCCAGAAATGAATTTCACATTCGTACATATAACGTTAATAAATGCTATACATGTAAGCATGCAAAAGTGATCGTAACATTATAACAAATGCTGTTTTCTTCTGTTTTTGGCCTGGGGACTGAATGTGCGAATAACAACTGTAAACATGCGCTTTGGGAAAGTAGTGCAAGACAGACCAGATCAATCTTTTGTTTGAATGTCGCATACGATAAGAACATATTACAAATAAAAACAGTACATACAACTTCAAACGATTGCAGAAAGGTCTATAGCTTACGGGCTGCATTACACATTTTTTTCTGTTTTAGAAATTACTGCGCTGCTAGCTGATTACGGAAGATAATCATATGCATATCACGGAAAAGTACGGATATTTACGGAAATTTACGGAAACGTACGGAATTCGATATAAGAGTTTGTAGTTTGATTTTCAAATTTCTGATGTTATTTCATTGACAACTTTCTTATTTACGAACGATTACATATATATTTACCTTTAAATAAATTTCTTTAAAAAAAAGATACAATTTACGTACATTCCCGAAAAGGAACTCACGTGATCAAAATCACCCACCATTTATCGAGGAGGACGCTGCATGTCAAGGCCCAGTGAACGGTTTCACCGATTACAACTACAAGGTAACCAAGAATCATTTTTGGTTTTCCCTGTTATACACATTGTACAGTACTGTATTTATATTTTATTGTTGGTATTGCTTTGTTTATTTCTGTTTCAAGGCCTTGTCCTTGGCACACAATAATTTTCGATCCACATCATCAGATATCGCTTGAAGTTGAACAAAGCGCAGATTGAATTATTTTTATTGTTCTCTCAAACAATTGATATTGTTGACCATGTGATTATTTTTAATTTAACGTACAAACTTCCCTGTCACCCATATATTTGTGAATCATTCATTCTGTGTCATATACTAAATTTCGCCCTATGCACATTTCGACCCGCGCTTTAGGTAAGGTTCAGCGTAAATCACGAAGGTCAAAAGTTGTTTTTAGGGGAGTTAATCTATAGCCCCCAGGCCTTCAGCGCTCACAGCGCTTTGATTAACCACTGTTTCCTCCAGCTTGTTTCAGTGTATACAATGCGAGATATTTAATAGAAATTGAGGGTTACGCATGGTTGTAAATCTTTATAAAACGGAGAACATGAAATGTATTAATTAAAATTATAATAATATTATGGCATTTTCGATTGATGAAATATTTCAAAATTTAGCGTACACCCATTATAAAAAAATAGCGCCCCCAAATAAACACGTAAAAATAGAAGACTATGAATCTGGTCTGTAAAACTTTCGGGCTGTCATGTGTTAAATAAAAGTCAAACTTTTACTGATTGCGCAATTATTCCGAAAAGATTGTCATCAAAAGCTACTGTGATAATCAATTCATTTTGAATCCTGATTTTAAAATTGTTACAGTGTTACATGATATGAAATTTATTTTGATATGAACACTATTAACCGCGAGTGTTTATTTAATTTAAATGGTCTGTAAGATATAGTGTGGGTATATTTTGAACGATACCACAATTTTAGATTGCATTTTAATGGAACGGTTACCACTATATTTCGGATCAATTAAAATCGGCAGTTGAAAAGTTTGTATGTGATCAATTTTTTTCGACTTATTGTGAACGAAAGTATGTAGTTCAAAGCAAACTCGCTATAATATTCAGCGACTAATTAAGGGATTATTATTTTTTAATCAAACACATTATTTTGACGAGATAAAGATTTTTTTCCAATTTAGATTAAATGTTCACAATTGACCACCCTAGGGTACCAGGTATCTTTTGTTTTGTTCGCCGTCCGTTAAGGCTAGCAGCTTATTGATTACAAGATGCGAAGTAATCCAGCACTGAATAGCAAAATTGCATTGCATTCCTAAGTTTAGGACATTTTTTATTGATGGTCCAGAGGTCGTTTATAAAATACAGAGCTTTGAGTTAGAATTGTTGCTATTTTAAGAGCTGTGAGGATTTTATTTTTGAAGATAGATAGCAGTGAGTATAGAACGTTTTATTCAATATATACATTTATCTTTTCTATGTTTTTCTCTGCTGAAATGTTACATAACACATTACTAGATGAACGTGAGTATGTTGAACAATAGTTTGTGCTATCACTTTCAACAAAGGAACCAGTTTAATTATGGTTTTGCTTACAGTTTCTGTGGGAGTAACACATTCCAATATGCCAGTGATAGAAATGAGTTTACAAAACTGCACAAGTAGTCCAAATTTCATTTCTCTGACGAGAAACAAAAGCAAAGCAAAAGGTCAAGGTCAGTTAAGGTCAAAGTTGAAATCTGCATTTTAGAATGTACAACCATATGGTTCAAATAAATTGCTTAATAACAAACATTAGGTAAAGGTCAGTCAATGTCGAAGTTAAAATCTATATACAAAGTTTTACACATGGCCAAAATGTCATTTTGCCCCGGGCGGGGCCAATTTTGATCCAAATGTATGATTTGTTTCAAAGCAGTGAAAACATCAAAATCTTCTACCCGGATTGACGTCAAAAGTATACCGAGCGCACTGAATGCTGAAAACCAAACGACGATGACGTTGTTAAATGACGTCATGTGTGTTATGCTTTCTGATGACGCTTCCCGTGGTTTTCGACATTTTATTGAAACACACTCAACAAAAGTAGAGTTTAAATATAAAATAAACAGAAAACTTGTTGATATCGGTGTAATATCGCGTTAGTTTTACTCGTGAACATCAAAAGTACTTAAATTGAAAATATCTTGAAACTTTCACTTTCGTACCCACGCGGTGAAATTTTAACGTGATATTACGCCGACACTAACAATTATCCTCTTTATTTTAGATGAAAACCAATGTAGAAAAAGCAGAAACAGACACATGGGTAAAAAGAAACATGACACCCTAGGCATTTCAGTCATACAAAATGTAATACCATATCATACACATGCATTCTGAAAGAAAGGTTAATCCAGACAAAGGTTAATCCAATTTAAAACAAATATTATTAAGTACCCAATACAAGGCGATCACAGCTCATGTTTACAAGTCATTAACAGGACTCGTGATATTTTAGTCCTACAGTCTACAAGACGTACGGCTTTATTCATGACACTTTAGAAGAGTACTGCACGTAATTGATTTTTTGTCATTTTTATCGGCATTTAAATTTCAGAGGCTTCCAGAGGTGTAAAAACAATTTATTTAAATACCTGAATACAGATGTTCATAAAGAGAACTGTCGCATGTAAGGTAACGAAATATGTACCTCTCATTGAAACAGAAACAATTGTGCAGAAACATGACAGCTATCGCTTTTCTATGCGTGATGTCGTTTGCACCTCAGGTGTTTTGCCACACCATGGAAGATTCAAAGAGTTTATTATCAGATAAACTCAGAGGATACGAGAAAACATTTCGGCCTATTGCAAATCAGTCAGCACCAATAGCACTTTATACAGCACTCGAGCTTGTGTCCATACACGAATTTGACGAAGTGCAAGAGAAACTGACTATTACTGCAGTTTTTGTTTTGAATTGGATTGATGAATATATGAGATGGAACCCTGATGACTATGGCGGATTGACAGAGTTACTTATAGACAGTGACAAAGTTTGGACACCACATCTAGTTCTAACAAACAACGTTAACAAAATGGAAAAGGTTGGCGATGCTTGGCAGGTCATTCGCTTTTTACCTGACGGAACTTCTTTTTATCATCCGGGAAACGTGTTTTCAGCTTCATGCAAAGTAGATGTTACGTATTATCCACGGGACAGGCATAGATGTGGCTTCAACTTTGTGAATTGGGCTCATTCAGAGTATGAAGTGATATTTTGACCTAGTAACGACAAAATTCAGACAACATACTTCTCTGAAAATGGTGTATGGACATTTTACGACTCAAGTTTGAAAATGTTTCATGATAACGCACATTTAGAATTCTTTCTACATCTCGAAAGGAAACCTCGATTTGTCCTCGTAAATATGATTTTACCGATAATTTTCCTGGCATATCTGAATACTTTAATATTCCTCATTCCAGTTGAGTGCGGTGAACGAATTTCATACAGTATAACTGTATTGTTAGCATTAGCTGTATTTCTAACACTTGTCGGTGATAATCTCCCGAAAACATCCAGCCCGATGTCAATCTTCAGTTACTACCTTCTTACAGTTTTGGTTGTTAGTGTTTGTATGACAATTGCAACGATATTTAATGTGCGTCTATACTACGCAGGTAATTCAAAACCAGTCAAAGGATGCCTTGCTAGTTTAACAAGATGTATGAAATGCAACTGTAGGGCAAAGACAAATATGTACAACAAGAAAAGAATGTATAAAAGGAACAACACTTCTAATAACAAACACGGTCATAAGTTCAGGCACCCGACTAGAAATCTAAACAAAGATTTTAGACACAAGAAATTCGTCACGTCCGGATATGAGATGACAATAATATCTCGTTCCCATGATCTTTACCTACCAGAGAGACACAAGCCTGCAGAATCTACAAAAGAAGAAATCGAAGATAAAGGGCACTTTGACGAAGGCTATGAAGTCACGTGGAAGGATGTCAGTTCAGCATTTGACAAAATCTTCTTCTGTTTATCTGTCATTATACTTACAACAGCCACATTTTTTCTTTTTCTTGTTACACTTCTCAGTGATAGGAACTGATGAAAGTATGTATCCAGCGCATGCAATGAACCTTTCTGTGAGATAAGAGACATTTGAAGATTTCAACTAATTATGTTCTGATAAACCAGCATATGTGCACAGATCCCGTTTCTGGGAACGTAACTCGATCAAAACTATGTACATTGTACTGGATGAAAAAGTCAAGTAAGTCTTCAGAAGCAATCATTGGATAGGTCATTGATGTATAGTAGTGTTGCTACACACCGAATATTGCTTTTGTTTGTTTATGTTTCCTCGATATTGTTACCAATATTGTACATTTAGGACTATTTTAATATTTGTATCATAGGCCTAAGCTGGTGTTTAATTCTAGTACATAATTTTTGTTTATATAGCTAAAATAAATAATAAAATCGAAATATTATTTTTGGTTTCTAGCAATTAAAGCTAGCTTGGCAAGAGTACTGCAATTCGATATTTGATATAACCACTTTGATAGTACGGTATCATTAATCTATATATTGTATCAATTTAATTGGTATCGCATTTGATTACTGTAACGATTTATTTATAGTTTCCTCCAGAGGCATAGCTTCAAGGGTGTATTACAAACATTTATAGTTACAACCGATGATATATATCATAATGGTATAATAGCAATAGTACGGAGTACTGCTTGAGCTAAATCTTGAAGAATAACAGACTCAGTCAGTGCTTCCTTTTTAATTCCTTGACTATTACATGCATTTGCCCGGCAGATACTACTTGAATTTAAAATGAGGCTGACACAAAATAAAGATTGCTCCTTAGTCATGAACCCCGTTTCATAGTACTTTAAAGCTGTTTGTTGTTAGTTTCAGGTAAAAAAAATAATTTCTTCAAAACTATATACTAAAACATGAAATGTAAAGGTAATGGCTAGAATGAACAGCACAAGTAAATATCTACTTAAAGGTGCGCTCCCTACATCTAGCAGATTATATTCTCGAAACATAGATTATGTGTTCAATGGACGTAGAATGATAAATAAATGAAATATCAAAGAAGAGCCTATGGCGAAAAATGCCTCATTTTACCATAATTAATCAACATAAAGGCTTTCTGTAATAAATCGCATCCACCCATTAATTGTACAACAACAACTCTATGTAGATTAATGAATGGTTAACGGTACTGCAGTATATCTTAAACCGCTAATTTTATCGATAATGACTCGGAATGCATAGCTGAAACTTTTAGGTTAAGTTGTAATACTTCAAAAGAGTTCATTATTTATGTTTTAGAGGTTATTTAGTTTGACTTCTGTTATAGGGTATGTCCCTTTAAGGAAATATGTTGAAAATGTTCTTAAACTTTATTTGACGGCAACGCTTCATTAAACGTTTATATTGAAATTTCAAAAGTGTTTGCAACACTTAATAATTTTGTAGCGTTTGATTAAAAAAACACATAAACAATTCATAAGAATTTTACTAGAAGTATTTATTTGATGATTCATTCTAAAATATGTTAATTTCAGACATTTTGATGAACATTTTTCTTTCACCAAATTTATTCAAGTGTAACATATAGCATTTACAATATAAACTTATAACTTCTAGGCTTGGTCTTATGCCGCAATTGAATGTTTATATGTATTGAAAATGTAAGAGTTTTCATTGTTAATCAATAGGAACAACGACCCTAGAAAAGATAATGGCTCTCAATGCTAATGGATCGGAACAACGACCCCAGAAGAGGTAAGAATTTTCGTTGCTACAAATAATGGATAGAAACAACTACCCCCAGAAGATTTTATTTTAAGTAACAGGAAATGGTACATTATACTGAACGAAACGTTCACTATTCTTTTACATATCCCGTATATAGCATATGTGGTGCATAGGGCCTAGTTTTGATGTCTTGTCCGGAAAACCATAAACCATGTTAGTGGAATCAAAATTGTAAGCGCACTATTACTAGTCCAGCGCTTTGGAGATCACAACAGAATACATGTAGTGCTGAACTCCATATTTCGATAAATTTGTTTCTTTTTAACATTTCCATACCTACGCCTTATTTTATTTATTGCCAACATGTCATTACAACAACACTTCATCACTGTCTAAGTTCAAAGTGATGCTTTAACGGACATTTGTTTTTAACCCAAAAAGACTATTCTAAAATGTCGGTATTAAGAATAATGCGGCTGCCCTAGTAACAATAATGAAATCATAGTATTAAAACCTTATTTTGTCATTGTAAGTACTTGATGTGACTTGTGATAAAGTATTATGCGCTGTCCAAGCAAGAAGGTCTTCACGAAAATTATATAGCCGGCACGTAGCCAAAAGAATTTGCAATACTTTACCAAAACATACAAAATCACAACTAATGAAGAAATAGCAAACTGAATATGAATATAACAAAGCCGAAGCCGAAAGAGAATGTCCTTTATCTTGAATGATAGGAGAAGTCTCCCTGACAAGGCTAAGTATGAGAAACAAATGGTTTCAGTGTAGCATAGCCATATGTACAAAATGTAATAGTTCTTAACAGCATTGTCACTTTGTGAATAGAATCGCCTGCGGTGATTTTTTAAAGCACTAGAGCTTGTAACTCTAGGAAAATTTCATTTGCGTTAATATTACATTTAAGTTCTATGTGATATTTTGTAATTTTGATCTTTAACCCTTGCAAAGAAACCGGAATTCCATGTACAAAAACAAACGGATCTTAATCTGCATTGCTCGTTATGATGTTAGAAACTGTTCAGTGAACACTTATTTCAACAAGTAATGCCATTACCAATGCAGAATGGACAACCCGTTTTAAAATTATAACGACACTGGTTCCATTAATTTATCTTACGTAATTATTTCAGTATAATTCAAATTTTTAAAACGGGTAGCTGCGTTTCCTATCTAAAGCTGCTTGCTATCAGATTTTGGTAAAAGAAAAATAAAGTTATGTAAATAACGTATTTAAGAACATATAGTCATATAAAAAGGCTTCAGTATAAATTCCTGTCACTAAATTTCAAATAATACGCTACCAAATTCTAAAGCGTTGCAAACGCTTTTGAAATTCCAATATAAACATATAGTGCAGCGATAAAACACATAAAACATTTATTAATTCATACGCATACATAATTTACTTTTCGGAAACTAAACGTGTTTTTTCTATACATCGTGTTTTTTTTATTTATATGCGTTTCATGCGTAACATACGTATCGTTACAGATTTGTACAGTTTCCATAACGAAAGCGTGCACATGAGTTAATAACTTGAGATTATGGTTTCCGTAGGTGAAAACAGTGGTTGTTGTAGTGCTCATTGACAACATTGGCAGTTTAACTGAAGGTCAAGTAAAAATAAAAATAAAAATCATAGGTCACTGGCCTTGATCTTGAATTAACTGCCCTTGCAAGTCAGAAAATATAACAATACCTGTATTCAAGGTTAGACTTTCCAAATAAAGTCATTTGACCAATTATTTAGGATGTCTGTTCCAAACTCGATTCTCAGTCAAAATTACAAGTTTGAAGAAATTCGATGAAAGGAAATTATGTCTTATAGAAAACTATATCAAACGTCCTTAAAATGTCGTTTTATCTGGTGATTTATTGGTGTCAGCATATAGAATGTCGACAACGAAACTCACGATAATAAACCTATTATACTGTATTGTTTCGGTAAAAATTTATTTCATTTCTATTCCTGCCGTTGACAAGCAATGTCAATTACCACTGCCTGCTCATCCGAACAGCCTGATCACGATATGAACTGTAAATAAATGTCCAATAAATTTCGGTTAAAATGAATAATACTACTGTTATTCTCACTTTATTTTAAATACCTAGGCATTATTCCTCTAATATTATGATGGTTTATAGATAATTTAGGCTTTCATTTTACAGGCTATTTATTACACCAGGGATTTAGCTGTGAGTGATTTTTATTTGCATATTCAATTATGTGCTGTTGAAATGGTTTCACCTCATGCTATAAAGTTAAAAAAGGCAACACAGAATGACGGAAAATCTTTGTCAAATCAGTGTGAAATAGCTTCGGGAATATGTATTTTTTTCATATTTAGAATGCGATGTTTCCCATGTTATATCATTATGTGGATCAAATGTGAATTAATAAAGCATGACATTCACATTGGTAGAACATAAGTTCCAATCCATGTAATAACAACGATTTAGGATACCCTTTTCTAAGGCTGTAAACAAGAATTCGTCATAGGAATACTTTGAACAGTATAAATCATCCATTTAATCAATATTATGTACTTTTCAAATAAATCTTATACCTACCCTTTTATGTAAGTCTCAAAATATCACCCCTCTATCGTTTTTTCATTACTACATGTACATAATATGTAAATATACTACCTTATCCCCCGTTAAATAAGTCTTCAATGCTCAGGTAACTGTTATGCTTCGCCGCGCTTGATACATGTAGTGTACCTTGATATTTTACTTTTTTGTGAAACAATGTATATTACTTTGCTAATATATTTTACTTTTTAAAAATCTTAAATACTTAAACTCATTTCAGGTAAGTGTCGATTTTCTTAATTTGTAGTAAAAAAAGTACAGCATAAGTTTCATATTAACATACATGTATATTCTATAATCTCAATAGAAATTTCAGGTAGCATGTACATTTTTGTACATGTCTATATATAGATACGAACTTTGACCCAGTCTACGGCTATACCTACACGTTATTTTTATTGTATTGTAATGCTTCGTTGCACTTTATATCTGGTCATTGAAACGTATTGTCGAACATTCCTTTGATTATGTATTTGTTAAAAGATGACATCTAGGACTCTATCTTCCATCTAGTTCAAATTCGCTCTGAAAAATAAATACATGCTGACTGATCAACGTCGACAAATTGAACCTTTACTTTTAATTTGTATGGTCAATGTGGCAGCCATTAAATAACCTAATATATTTGTATATACGTTAGAGTACTATGTACTCTCTTCCCTTGCGTGTATTTTGAATATATGTTTATCTGTGCGTGTGGTTACCTAAAGGAGTTGTGTTTGATGTCCCGAAGAAGCTTTTAATACACTAAAATACCTTGATGGATTGTTTGACATTGTAAATACTATAATCGTTCGTAGTTTTGTATTGGTCAAACTTGTCACTCTTGCACTTAATACCATTACAGAGTGTGTGTTAAGTAAATATTTCGGATGTACACTATCTCCCGATTCGATAGACATGTTTACTCTAATGCGTTATATCAGAACACCCAAAGAATACATTTATTCGAAAGCGTTGTTTAGACTATAGTATTACATTTTATAACTTTTTGTGCTAACATGATTATAGGTGAATATTCTATATTCGATCCATATTTTCTTGTTTTATACAATTTTTCATGACATGGAATATGTTCATAGACGTTTTTGGCATTAGATTGATAGACTGCCACATATTGAATTATCGACTAACACAATACTGAGTATGCGATTTGCCTGTTGGTGCTACTTTTCATACATGTATGTTATAAATGTTGCAAAAAGTTAAAAACCTTAACGAGATATTAACAAGTGCTATGTTGAACCAATTCGTCACAAAAGAAGTTGATAAGGACGTTATTTTGCAAGGGTTTATATATATATTTTTTTCTTACCAGTTTTATTCAGAGCTGATGAACGGGTACGAAGTGAGAAAGTCGCTAGGTGGCCGGACCGAGCATCCTAAACTTTTGGTCTAGGCAGCCGGCTTTGTATTATTATTTGTTTTGTTAATTAATCACAGGCTAATACTTCTTGTTTTCATTGGCATATGATATTTATTTCGCTCAAAATCAGAATTGAAGAAATGCAAAAGAAAATGTAATTGTCTAAAAAACTCGTTAAACACATGAACAATTTGAATTGCATTGTATCTTTTTGATAAATTTATAATTGCTTGCAAAAACTTCAAAGCACTTGTCCCGAAAGTAATCCTGTAGCAATGAAACTCTGATGCATTCAAGAATTAGCCTGCGTAACTCCGTATTAAATTAAGTTCCGGCTGCCTAGACTAAAAGGTTAGTTAGCCACTGCCACGCTATTAACTAGTAAAGTACCGGCTTCCTAGACTAAAAGGTTATTTAGCCACTGCCACGCTATTAACTAGTAAAGTACCGGCTGCCTAGACTAAAAGGTTATTTAGCCACTGCCACGCTATTAACTAGTAAAGTACCGGCTGCCTAGACTAAAAGGTTATTTAGCCACTGCCACGCTATTAACTAGTAAAGTACCGGCTGCCTAGACTCAAAGGTTATTTAGCCACTGCCACGCTATTAACTAGTAAAGTGCCGGCTGCCTAGACTAAAAAGTTATTAAGCCACTGCCACGCTATTAACTAGTAAAGTGCCGGCTGCCTAGACTAAAAAGTTATTTAGCCACTGCCACGCTATTAACCAGTTACATTACATGCAGTAAAATATTTTGTAAAAAAGAATATTACGAAAGATGGTACAAATATTAAGATAAAAATAACAATGAAAAATGGCTAAATATTATTTTATTGTGTGGGTAAAATCATTCATTTACAGCTTGATTGATCAGTAGAAGGTATTTTGTCACATTTTCGACTGGATTTGTCACTTTTTTGCAGATAACAGTCATGCTCAATTTAAGTGAAACGGGAATTAATCACAGTAACATAAAAACAGATCAAAATTATCATGTTACTTTTAGTTAATTATACTTTCAATTTAATGTACTCAGAAGAAGTGCAGCTGATATAACATACATTGTAACATAGCATAACATGATATATTTAAGTAGCCGTTTTCGATTGCAAACATATCGATTAATAAAGTAGTCGCAAATAGTCGTTTAGTTTGAGTACATGTTTTTCTATGCGTCCGGTTACCGATGGGAGTTGTGTTTGACGATATATCGATGACGCTTTTAAAAAAACCTCGGTGGATTGTTTGACATGATAACCACTTCAATCCATCTTTTCGTAAACACATCATTTATTGCTTTTAGCGTATTGTGAAATCGCTGTTGTATTGGACAATTGTGCCACTCTTGGACTTGAACTTAATTAGAGAGTATGTGTAAAGTAAATTTGTCGAATTTGAAATAACTATGATACGCTAGTCTTAGAAATGTTATATTCTAACGCGTAGTTTTATTTCCGGTAGAGATTTACGTCGGTGGAAGGTATTTTATTGCTAATTTATAGTGTTTTAGACTATTGTATTACAATTAATAACTGTTTGTGCTAACATGACTATAGATGATTATAACTATATTCAAAAGAAGGGCGATTGTTATACTTCTTTATTCCATCTGGAATGCAACAATATCTATTGAAATAATCTCATACATTACGACGCATTACGGTAAACTGGTGTGTATGCAACACTTGCTTTCACGTGGTAAATTGTACTTTAAAATAATTCATATGCAAATATGCGATGATATTTGCCTTCAAAAGCCAGTATGATAGCAATTTCAAATAAACATGGTTTCAAAACAGTATCTTCATCGAAAGTAGACAGCTGTTGTTAAATAGAAACAAATGTCCAGTTTCTACAAGCATATCCGTTTTATGTAATAATATGCGCTTTAATAATTCCATAGAGTACACAAAGAAATTATAAGCTGATAAGCTACATGCATCGATAAAATGTTATTTCATGTTACACTAGAGGTAATAACATCTTTGATGAAGTCGAGGAGACACTAACTATTACAGTAACTGCAGAGGGTGTTATACATGAACCGAAACCTTGATGGACTGTTGGTGAATGAAAGAGTAACTTAATAATATTCAGTTTAAACATAATTAAATGCTGAATAAACATGCATCAACAAAAAATGTGTTATGTAATACGAAGACAATAACTCTTTAACAACATACAATTAGAAAAAAGGGTCAGACCACAAGATCAAATAACACTAGTAAACGACCATTCCCTTAAACAATTACTAACAGAAAATTAAGATGGCCGACAATACAAAAAAAACATAAAAAAGCTCTTCAGAATTTTACTAGTTATGTTCTCTAAAGAAACTAAAACCTGCTGCTGAAATTTTGCTATTAGAATTTATAAGTTTATACTTACAGCTTTCTTTATCATAATTTCATAGAAGCGCAAAGTTGATCTACATGTTGTCTCCAGGAATTATATAGACTGTTAGTTATTATATATGACATTTTTGTAACATCGTTACACGTTTATTAATTTATTAATGTAATACAACCTCCATGACTTTTAAACGCTCTCCTTGAAAATAAACCATGAAGTAACTTAAACGAAGAATTAATAAAACAGGAATTTTAGTTAAAATCTTACTGGTATTAAGAACCAAAACGAACCGAAAGCGAAACAATAGATATTACTTTACATAATGTTATAGTTAATAATGTTATGCAAGGCATACTCGCATGAGCGCGCATGATCGTGCCAGATGGTTGGAAAGCTTGGAAATTATTGCGATGAATATATTAATATATACTCTATAGGCTCTGCATTTCTTTTCAGGGACTCGGTGAGTAGATGGAGATAAGGAATCATCATCAACAACAATATAAAGGTTTGACGAATTGCTTTCGACTCGGTAATTAGACAATTGTTGCAATAGAGACAGATGCACGATATGTGTAAGATTATCTTTTTATTGTGCATGGTGCTATGTTTACCTTATGTGATATGTCACAGTATGAAGGATGCAAGAAAGTTATTAGCTGATAAACTGTCTGATTATGAAAAAAACTTTCGCCCTATTGTCAACCAGTCAGCACCTCTGGTACTTCATACTGCATTGGAGCTTGTGTCCATACAAGAGTTTGACGAAGTAAAAGAAAAACTTACGATTACCGCAATTCTTGTTTTGAATTGGAATGATGAATATATTAGATGGAACCCTGCTGACTACGGTGGACTGACACAATTACTTATAGAAAGTGGCAAAGTATGGACACCAAATCTTATTCTTACAAACAATGTTGATAAAATTGAAAAGGTTGGCGATGCATGGCATGTCATCCGCTTTATCCCGGACGGAACTTCTTTTTACATTCCGGGAAATGTGTTTTCAGCAACATGCGAAGTGGATGTGACGTATTATCCGTGGGACAGACATAAATGTGGTTTTAATTTTGCTGTTTGGGCACATTCAGAGAATGAAGTAGTATTTTCTCCCAGTGCAGAAAAAGTACAGATATCATATTTCTCTGAAAATGGTGCATGGACATTTTCTGACTCTAGTGTGGTAACACATGTTCAGCACACCTTTATAGAATTTTATCTACATCTTGAAAGAAAACCTCGATTTGTTTTAGTTAATGTGATTTTACCAATCATTTTCATGGCATATCTTAACAGTTTAATATTCACGATTCCTGTTGAATGTGGTGAACGGATTTCGTACAGTATTACCGTATTGTTGGCTTTAGCTGTCTTTTTTAACACTTGTCGGCGATAATCTCCCTAAAACATCCAGCCCTATGTCTATCTTCAGTTACTATCTTCTTACAGTTTTGGTTGTTAGCATTTGCATTACACTTGCTAATATATTTAATATACGTCTTTACTATGCTGATGATTCAAAACCAGTCAAGGGATGTTTGGCTGATTTTGCTCGAAGCCTGAAATGCATGTGTCAACGCCACAGGAAGAAAAAGACAAAGTATCAAGACAGCAGTAACAAAAACAAAAACAACATTAACTGTTACATTAATACGGACCGGATTCGACAGGAGCATGAAAGACACAATGATTACATTTCGTCCGGATATATAAGGACAGTCATATCTAGTACCCGAAATACCTACCTACCGGAGAGACACGAGCTGTCAAAGAGTACAGAAGAAGAACGAGACGATAGATCGCTGGAAAAGGTGAAACGGTTTGACAAAGACAGAAATGTCTCGTGGAAAGATGTCAGTGAAACTTTTGACAAAATCTTTTTAGCACTATCGATTATAATACTGACAACAGCAACAACATTTCTTTTCTTGAAGTTGCTTCTCAGTGATCAGCGGCATTAAATTGCATATCAAAGGCATGGGCAAAAGCAACATTTACATATCAATTAGTGTATTGGCTCAGTCTGACCAGCATCTGCCTGTTCCGCACCTATCTTATACAACCTGAATCATTTTCAAATTGTGTAAAATAAGCTTATTCTCTTGAGATAAATAAACCACTGAAAATCAAAGTAATCTTTGCTTTTCGCACAGCTCAGCTCAGCTCAACAATACTTATATGTCTTTTCATACCTTCGTAAAACTACTGTCATAAAATAACCTTAGAAAATGGATAGCAAGTTTCCATATCACTGCTCAGTTGAGCAAAAAACAAGTTCCAAGTTTTCATCATACTGCACTACAGATATAACAAATCTGTAAGAAAACAGATGCACTGACAAATGTATATTTTTGTTGATGATATATAATGAATGTTAGCCTGCATGGAAACAATATCAGCTATAAGATATTTTTCGCCGCTTGTTGTGCAGGGAGAACATACTGTTTTAAAAATGCAATACTGAAAGATCTCCTCCGAATGGAGTCCACCTGA
This sequence comes from Saxidomus purpurata, assembly GCA_022818135.1. Taxonomy (NCBI): domain Eukaryota; kingdom Metazoa; phylum Mollusca; class Bivalvia; order Venerida; family Veneridae; genus Saxidomus; species Saxidomus purpurata. Next base: position 31,726,010 of record JAFMSR010000017.1, read on the forward strand.
AAATTAAGACCATCACTGAGGAATCAGTGCACCATTCAACTATAATGGAATCACCTTTGAAGAAAGACAGCCTTGGGTGCGTCTTCTGGTCTTTGTTAACAGGTTTGACTGTCATAAAACTTGAAAACAGTTGTTTTATCTGTTAACTTTCTAATCGAAAATGACTTGATAGTTGGATAAATAATTGCAGTTACAGACGTGTTCTGTGTGATTAATATAAAATCCTTCGCTGCATGACAGAATTACAATCCGGACACGAATACGTGCATATATACAGTTTTCCATTACCTATAACTATGACCTTGACCTTTGAGGTAGGACGTCTTGCACGCAACATGTCATATTCATGTGGTGAACAGTTGTGCAATATTATTTGAAAATCCCTTCATACATGACGAAGTTACATTCCCGGAACGACAAATTAAAATACCGGATGCACGGGTACGGACGAAGAGACATACAAACGGACGGTGCGATTTTAATATGCCCACCTCTGGGAGCAAACATAGCGTTTAGTTCTATTGTCAACCTGTCTGTCCTTCTTGTACAATATACTACATTAAAGCATGGAACAATAAATGACTTTGATGAAGTGCAAGAAAATTATAACAACAGCGGTTGCTTTGAACTAGATTGATCAATACATGTAAGAGAACCCTCATGTTTTTTTGCGGAGTGACATATATACTTTAAGAAAGTAAAACACGCCGACGGGTCTTATGTTAAACATAGAGAGCGTGACAAAGGAATTACTTTGTAAACACCGTTAGAATTCTCACTGTTTTGCAGGAACATATATGTGGTTACCAATAACTGATATGCATATACCTGTACATTCGAAACATGTTAAAGACGCTCTAGTTTAAACCATGCAATATTGACGGCCTACTAGTCGTGTTAAATGCATTATGTGGTTCCAATAGGAATGTTTGGATCAAATATCACAGATCCTGTTTGGTCAAATACAGTTATGTACAGTTATGTAACTTACATATTTTTTAAACTTTGCTTAAGTGTAAGAGTAGTAAAGGAATCACGTACTGTTAATTTACCATTGGTATTTAAATAATTATATTAATTTAAGTGTTTTCACGAGGTCGATACATTGTTGTGCTCACAAGAATAGCGAAATAAGAATAACAAATGTCCACAATTTCCAATATTTGCATAACAAATGGCCATACAACTTATGAAATCGGCAAATCTTTATTCCTATTTGTACAACCATCTTCACATTACGATTGTTATCATATCCTATAATACTGTCATAACAGTGTCTAAGACCACCTCCGAATATAGACCACCCTGCAAATAGAATCCAACAGGGAGAAAACAGTACACCATGTTTGACTGTTACAAAAATCGTAACTTTAAACATGAAAACAAACTGTTCATCAACATTGTTTCTTATCAATCGAAAATTACATGACAGATCAATTAATAAATGCAGTTACATACGTGTTGTGCGTGTCTCTGCCGGAAATGAAACTGAGGCAAGGAAACGTCAACACATTTCATATCCAAACGAAGCATAAACATTACAGCGCGGATCATATTTATGCTTGTAATCAGCGACTAATGCATATAAAAACTGTTGTTTATAAACAAATGTATCATGTACTTACAATATATTAAATATCTATCATTTGATTCAAACAAAAAATCTCCAATTTGTTAAAAATTCATGATAAATTCGATAATTTCCGAAGGTTATTGGCAAGTTGTATACAAATGTAATAGCGGCAGAGCTCGACCACGAGCCTTATGGTAAACAGTTCCATGCTGTAAAACTTTTTCAGCGTATTGTTTATATATCTATATAGATACTTCTTTTTGTATTTGTCATATTGGTGTTTTTGCGATAGAAAAAGACAGCTTGTTACATGTACATGTTAAATGTACCATGTCAATCATATGTCCAAATGCACATACAATATGCGATGCGAGTTTTGTTTGTTGTAGAATTCATGATGTGCAGTTTTATCAACTGCTATTTGTTTGCAATATTTCGACCTGAAATCCAGAGTACGAACTTATGCCAACAATAACTGAACTTTAACTGTAGTTAAATAGATTTTATACTTAGGAAATATTTTATGCGACAAAATCAATAATGTTTACAATGTTAAATGTCAAATACAATGCCCTATGATGATTTACCAGATAGTTTTACAAGAAAACATTAGTACAAGCACTTGCTGGGTGACAGTTGCTAACAAAACAATTTAATAATGCACTGCAAGTAAACATTAGGCAGAATTTCTGGTGGTCAATTGATTACTAGGTACATTTAAAAGGTGAAGTGTAAATTATAAGCTTGAAAAATCAATATAAATATTCTAAAGTATTCAGTTATTAATAAAATGCTAAAATGCTTTCATCTGCCTTAAGCTTTGCATAAATCAAAACTTTTTACCATGAACACTAATGTCAAAAATTGCATCAAAAAGGTAACTACTAAAACAGCTGCAGCTTTAAGATCATTTGTTCTAAAAAAGGCAAAGCCAAATCACCGTATGTCTAAATGTTTCAAGCCTTGCATGACCTTGAAAATAATTAACAACGGTACATATGAATACACTAAGCTTGGATCGAACACTAGTGAATATGCATGCTTATACACACTGGAAAATATCACGCAGTTGTAAATTTGGAAAATTAATGCAATCACTATGCAGTATGATTTGAGTTCATTTTTCGGGACTCGGTGAGAAAACTAAGATGAAATATCATCGAAAATATCAAGTTTAAACAATAACTCTTTCCTAAATGACGAGACAGTCATAATCATTATGTATGATATGGTTATATACATGTATATCTTTTCTAAAAGTGATGCTGTTTTACCTAATGTGCTTTGCCACACTATTGTTTATGCCAAGAATTTACTAAAAACATGTTCCCGCAAAAACTTTCCATTCTCTAGCAGCTTCTCTGATACTTCATACTGAACTTTCCATTCTCTAGCAGCTTATCTGATACTTCATACTGAACTTTCCATTCTCTAGCAGCTTCTCTGATACGTCATACATGTACTGAACTTTCCATTCTCTAGCAGCTTATCTGATACTTCATACTGAAGTTGAGATTAAGTCCATACAAAAGTTTGGCGATTGGTGTTGAATTGCATTTGAGATGAAACACTTTTTTGTCTTACTTACTGATACAAAGGAACTGAATCAATACGATCAACCAAATTTTAACTATTTTAGTAAAGTTCAGATATTAAGACCACCCGATGTTAAGACTGTCCTCGGAATAAAGACTTAACACTTTCGAGCCAAATGGCCAGTTTATATTAAAAGGGTATCGAAAAAAGGAGACTTTTTCGATGTTTACACCACTTTATTCCTTTACTTTATCATAAGCAAGTTACTGGATCTCCTAGAAGAATGTTAGAAATATTTTTTAAAAACTGGGTCAATTTTATTGATAATATGTTAATAAAACAGTAGCAACAATCATATTTTCCTGTACATAGTTTTAAGTGATCAACTTAAATATCGCATGCGTTTTCAGAAACGAAATGAACGTGAGGCAATCTTTATCAATCATAAGCTTACCATTTCCTTATAGAAGTGCGGTTTAGATGTGTGCCATTCCCAAATGCGTATTGATAAAGCTTAAATTTTACAGATTAATTTTTTGCAATTAATTTTAAGGATTATTACTAGTGCAACGGAAACCCTGCAAAAATTCCGTTTGAAGTTATAAGATAAAAGAAGTTAACTTAATTACTGTTATTAATTAATGATGACATGCGTGCAAATCCACTTGAGTTTGTCACACATGAATAAGATATCATTTTACATACATATAAAACAAATGAAGCATATCAAGTAATCTAATAGTGAAAACATAAACGTTTTTTTATTACCACTTCTGTTGCAGAAAATGTAGCTGGGAATTATATAAGAACAATTAATATAATAGTTTCCAAGCAGGCCACATCACGCCGCAGTTTCTTTATGAGTCAAAACCAATCAATTGAATCACAAATGACGTCAGCGAGGAGTTTGCAATGATATAAAGAATGCGATAGCACTGTGAATAGGTTAATGTTTGTATGCGATCATTACAAATGTAGTGACAGCAACTAAACTTTTTCATATAGGTGTGTGTGTGTGTGTAATGATATAATACAATTATAATGTGCTCCAGATTATACAGTTTTCATTTCATTTAACATGGCGCAGACGGAAAACTTTAAATTATTTTTCTTTACAATCGCAGTTGTTTTACCCTATATACACTGCCAATCAATGGAAGATGCTCGAAAACTTCTAAATGAAAAAAAGAAAATTTACGAAAAAACTTTTCGACCAAGGATTAATCAAACGTTGCCACTGACTCTTAGTGCATACTTTGAATTAGTCGCAATACAAGAGTTTGACGAAGTGCAAGAAAGACTTACTATTACAGCAGTGGTTATGATGTTTTGGTCTGATGAATACATGACATGGAATCAGTCGGATTATGGTGGAATGACACAGCTTATGGTAGAAAGTGAACAAGTGTGGACACCAGATTTGGTGCTTCTAAACAATGTACACAAACTCGAAAAAGTTGGCGATCCATGGAATAAAGTTCGCTTTAGTTTTGATGGAACTGCATTTTATTCCCCGGGGGAAGTGTTTTCCGCCTCATGTGCCGTTGATGTAACGTATTATCCATTCGATAGACACCAGTGTAGCTTTCAGTTCACGGTCTGGGCATATTTACCTTCTGAGGTTCAATTAAAAGCCGAGATTGACAAAGTTCTGACAAGTTACTTTTCAGAGAATGGCGGATGGACATTTTACGACTCACAAGCATTTACACTACTCAGTGATTCACTTATAGAATTTCGATTATATCTTAAAAGGAAACCTCGGTTTCTTTTAGTAAACGTGATTATACCTATTATATTTTTGGCCTATCTTAATCTTGTGATATTTTTCATTCCAGCTGAGAGCGGAGAAAAAAATATCTTATAGCATCACTATGTTGTTAGCTATAGCAGTATTTTTTACACTCGTCGGAGACCATCTTCCAAGGACTTCAAGTCCAATGTCTTTTTTCAGCTACTTTCTTCTTGTTATTATGACTATAAGTGTTTGTATCACATTAGCAACGGTATTGAACATGCAGTTGTACTTTCGTGAGGACTCCGTATCAGTATCCAACAACTGGGCTTCTTTTGTCAGACGTTTAAAGTTTAGGCGTTACAAGCGGAAAAACGGCAAGCAAGAAAAATATTTTGAAAATTATACGAATGGCATTGAACAAAATGGTACCGAGGCAGAACAGCGCCGGCAATCATTTTGTGCTTTGCGAATGACTGACAAAGCAGATGATCATGATTCGATAGAAGATATAGCCATAAGTACTGTCGGTCAAGGTCGATTCGAAAGGAAGACATCAGAAAGAAATCATACTAAAAATAGACAAATAAATTATAAAACTTATTCAAATGATGACACGATCACTTGGAAAGATGTGAGCGTTGCTTGCGACAAATTATTCTTTCTGATAGCCAGCGTTTCCTTGACTTTAGCGACTGTCATATTTTTTGTGTATATCATAATTGGAAGTCGAGATTGACTTTAATCGTTAAGAAATGTAAAAGTCGATTTCATCTGTATCTTTTGAGTAATCTCACACAATGATTTATAATTAAGTCCACATCTATATTCGATTCAACTGTTTCAATTTCTAGTACATTTATAAAGCAGTATGATTGCTTTGAAGTTAATTATTCACTCATTTACTGTTAAGTTGTTGTTTACAATTAATGAGTGGATAGCGATTTATTACAGAAGGTCTCTATTTCGATGTTTTACTCTAAAATGAGGAATTAAGTTTTTTTTTTAAATTAATTTATTTATCATTTAACACTAACTTAATACATTATTTATGTTTGTGGAACATAATCTGCAACCTTTAATATGATTTCCAGATAAAAGAGTAAATACTATGTTCAGATGTTGACGTCATCTGTCTTCCTTTTTGCGTTTATCTTCTTGATGGAAAAGAATAGATTGACGTAAAGCATTTCGTATTTTGTGATCATAACACCATTGACAAAATACAGGTGTATCATATCAATAATGCTCTTTCCATTTATAACGCACAGTTATGAATCTTTTGTAAAAAAAACACTTCTTGGAAATGTAACTACAAATATACTTCATGGAATTTTAACTGGCAAAGAGATCATATGTCTTTTAAACAATACAATAAACTGTAATGTATAAATGTTTGTACAAAAAATCTACAGAATACAATGTACCGATTCATACTGTGAAATTAAGTATTTACCACGATGATTTAATTTTCGCTATATTCGCAAATATCACACTTTGCAAATTTTAAATCTTTTTAATTTTACATAGACTTTCTTTAAGGGAATTATGCTTTCGCGAATTAAAAATTCACAAATTAGCATATTAGCTCACAAATGGCGAAATTTTCGTCACACAAAATTTACCCAATGTACAAGATTGTGTGTATACTTATATTTTGCAATACATGTACTATGTGTTTTATGTAACTTCAATATATTTTATGCGTTTTAATGTGATCATAAGTTTCCGTTTTTCTGATTTGTGTTTAAATAGTTTGATAGTTGTGCGCGAAATCAAATTCTCATATCGATATATGGCGAAAGGTTGATTACAAAAGAACATTTCTTGATATCCAATTTGAACGCAACAGGGAATTTTTGTCGTTTTCACATTTGAAAAACACTTGAACATGGTCACGCTTTAGAACGTTTTCAGTATATTGTTTATATATATATATATATATCATATTGATATGCTGTTCTACACCGACTTTATATAAGGTTTTCATTCAAAAATAATACGTATTCGGTTAAACATTCTACGATTAGTTATGTATAAGAAAATAATCAGTTACCTTTAAGTAATGTCCATAATACAAATGTAACTATTTAAAATAAGCATTGTTAACTGTGTATTTACTGTTTAAAAATTGCTCCTTATTCCGCCATTTTGTAAACGCATGACGTCATAACCGACCTAGTTTTGCGGGATATCCTACTTTCAGTTTTACGTCATGTAAACAATAACGGTCACTATATAAAATGTCTGGATTTTAAAACAGAGAACAGTTGGCATTTGAAGAATGATAAAGATAGAAGAAAAAATTAAGAATTAATCGATCATTTCCGAAAACAAAGTTGCAGGTACTAAATATATTTTGAGAAATTGTTTATATAATGCAGATTATGTTATTTATAGATATACACACGCTTGCTTGATTGAAAATAAATATTGTGCAAATTTATTGAATCTTTCTTTGATATTTAACCTAACAATATATACATACTTCATTTTGTGTTTGTAGTATTAAGTGAACACGTTGCGATGTCAGTGGCTTATCCTTTCGTTTGTTGTAGAATTTGTGATTTGCATTTTTATCAAATGCTATTTGTATGCAACAATGTAAGGGCAAGAATTCATCAGAGTTACATCCGTTATTATTGTATTTCGACATAGTAGTAACACTTTTGATTTGGTAGTTTGAGAATTGATTCCTAGAAGCTCCTCTGAAGCGTTCGATTAATCTCGGAATTAATTCAAGATTTCAAGCAGAATTTCAAAAGTCACGTCACTTGGGGTCCATCAGCGTGTTCCCCGCATGTGAAAACAATCAAAATCATGTGTATATTTTTATATCAATTTATTGATAAATTTTATAATTAGTGTTGTGATCTTTTAAAGCAGTTTTGGCCTTTTCGATTATTTCCTTAAAAAAGAATAGTTTAGAATCAGTTCTGTCACATGACATTCTGATTCTAGAAGCACCAAAGCACATCCGTCTATAAACTGATTCAATTTACAGTGCTGACATAAACAGCCTGCTGATGTGTTAGGACTATATGAATAAATCGAATTGCTACAAGGTGACCGTCGTTTAATTATCACAATTGATTTAGTAATTAAAAAGTCGTTTTAGGTCTTTGCCATTAGGAGCTGTTCATATAAAATGTTTATATACCGGGTATCATCTTCAAATACCAAGTTAAAAGTTTTTAGTTTTCATCAATATCAACTGTGGATTGAACTAAATGTAGTCACGTGATTCAAGTATTTGCTACTGAAAGAGATTAAAATTCTTACTGGTTCATCATTTTCTATTATCATGTAAATTTGATAAATAAAACAAGCTTAGAATACTTATGACAAACGAAAGCGCTTTACCAGATACACTAACATAAAACAAAAAAGACTTGAAATTTAATAAAACTGTTTTGGTCATGGCACTTTGCATATAAACAATATCATTTTATATATTCGAACTCTTAACATTTTAAAGCATTCAACACTGGTTCTGAAAATATCACCAGTCAGTTAATAATTCATGGAGACAGTTATTTATATGTCATTTTGTTTAGTATGTCAAGCTTTCACAAAGCCATTTCTGATGATGTCAGGTTGGCGTGTCAAATGATTGTACCTTTGTGTAAGTCGTTTAGCACCTAGACACTCATAAACTGTTTGAAAACGGTCGTTTAATGTGTAATGGTGCGTGCGACAAGTGAAAACAAGTTAACATTTGTCAATGATCTATTTCGGTTACTAGTGACAAATTAATTTTGTGCAGTGATAGATATCGATACAATGCTTTATCATAATTACCGAAATATTAATCGGTTAATTAAATATTAAAATATTTTTAATTTTCGTTTAGATTTGACATTTCTGCGAAAATAGCGAGATTAGACGCGCGCAAAAAATAAAACGATTTCAGTATAATTATTATATAATACATTTAAATTTAGCAAACAATAGTAGAAGATACATGTTGTAATAAAAGAAATATTGGTCAACATATCTCCGACAGAAAATTTATAAAAAAAACTTTAAAATGATAAAGTATTTCCAACGATGCTTTGAACAGGGAGCCCTGTAGCGTTGTAAATATTCAATATAAAGTGAGTTTTTGTAGGGAAGCATTACATCTTATACTTATAATAAATGGATACATCTGCCCAAATTTCATAGATGTGCTATTCTTTCCTTATCTACTTGATATTCGTTTCTATTTCTGAATAACATTTAGTCATTGCTTCTATTACAATTTTAAAATGCTCGTCCAGAAGGTGTAAATTTAATATGAAAACAACAAGATGAGTTACGGAAAAAGTCCTAAAAAGTACGAAATATCTCTTGATATAAGAAACAGTTGTCAGCTTTGTCTTCAAATACGATGAGAGAGGACAAAGAAACAATGCATTTGGTCATGACAACTTATCGGTAGCAGGAAATATAGAGCAGGTATTTCTAGCATCATTAATAAATAAATTTCATGATAAATAAAAGAGTGCACGATGGTGCAGAAAAACTGCGGTCACTTGCGGTAGCGCAGAAAGTAGTTGACATTTATGCACACAAATGTGCCTTCTTAAACAAAACAATGTTCTTGACAACCTTTGAATAATAAAGTTATGGTACAGTATAGATTCGGTATCAAATGCAATATCAGAGACAAATGTTTCGGACACTGGGTGTATGCTGTCTGCTACAAGTAACGAAATCAAAAATCAAGACGATGCAATCTTGCCATATGTGACAAAACATTGGACACATTAAATAGAGACCGTTTGTCCATTAACTTGCAGATTTCAAAGAGCACGGCTTCTTTTTACAGATTACTAAAACATATCTGGTATATATTTTTTATCGTAAACACACCGAACATTAAAAACAATATATTAGATACATTGTTTTTACGTCTCTGATAAATTGGTGGACAAACAAATAATCTGCGGAATCTATCCACTCCTCAAAATCGGAACATTCTTTTTACTGCTTATAAAACTGTAATGATATGGTCATTATAGTATAATTACGCGTGATCTATCTATAGAAATGTAAAAAATTAACATTGAAATGGATGTTTCGAACAATCTTTGTTTTTCCTAAAACATCTTCCTTTAATTTTGGAAATAATTATTCACAGCGAAATTTATTTTATTTGGCCGACAGAACCTCTTGGGAGCCAGGTAATTTGTACATGTTTGTACTTGTCTACCCCGTCTCTTCTATTTTTATACCGACACGTTATTTTAATTTACTTAAATGTATGGTTATGTAATGCTTCGATGCATTGTGATACCTGGCCTTGAAGCAGTTCATTAAACATTACTTTGATTATACATGTTTGTTCGTAGATGACATCTAAGACTTGCATCTAGTTCAAACTAAATAAATAACACATGCTGACTGGACTACGTCGGCAAATTCAAGCTGTTCTTTTTATTTGTTTGTCCCATGTCACGGTCATTAGATTACCTAAATTAGTATGCTCGTGTACTCTGTTTCCTGTCGTTTATTTTAGGTAAATGTTATTCTGAACGTATGATTACAGATGTTTCAAGGACGCTTTTAAAATACCTCGATGGCTTGTCTGACATAAAATCATTTCAATTCATGTGATTGTTAACACAGTCATCTATCTCTCCGTTATCATTGCATTATTGTTATATTTACTTTCTAGTGCTAAATAATACTAATTAAAAATGATTTTATGCAAACATGCGATGATATTTGTCTTGAAAAGCTAGTAATTTGCAATTTCATTTATACATGTTTGAAAACAGTACTTACTTGATAATTAATATTTGAAATTTATCTTACATGTATATTAACAGATATATTGCCAAATCAGCTTTTCAAAATAAGAGCGTACGGATAAACTTTGAAGGTAAATATGTCTCTTTTTTACATTGAATTAGTTCATTTATGTTCAATTTCAAATCAAATAAGCATTCTGCACGAAAGCAGTGTAATATTATCTAATTTATAACGTGTCTGCTCATTATTGTACTGAATATCTTAAATGTATCATATTTCTATGAACAATTATAACCAAACACCTAGCTTTTAGAGCAAACTTCTGCACATAATTTCCATCTCACAAAACAAACAAATTAATCTTTTAATTGGAATTTTCCAATATAGATTAAAAGATTTCCTAATAAACCGTTCTAAATAATTACTTATTTTTTATAATTTAGATACGCAGTAACAAGTTCCTGCTTTTCAATTACCACCCTACAGATATATAGTAAAACTGTAAGAAGCAAGATGCACTGACAAATGTATATTTTTGTTGATGATATCTGACGAGAAACAATATCAAAATTATTTAAACCGCCGACTTCGTAATCATGACTATCATCTATTGTATACCTATAATAAATATAGCATTGCTTTGCTGTGTCATTTTCTTGATCATAATTTGTGTTCTAGCCATAGCCATGCAGTAGCGTACTTTGGTTTTAATTTGCAAAAATAACATGATAACTTTTCATTTCTTATTTAATTTCGTAATAACAGATTGCGTATTATGTAAGACCCGTTTAAAACACAATTCCCACATTGGTGCAATTAGTAATGTGGAAAAACTATGCAGGGAATCATTTGGCATACATTCATTACGAGCCTCCTTATGAAATTTCACGATGCTAGGCCCAAGCGTTCTCGATGTTTTACTATTCTGGATCACTGTGACCTTGACCTTTATTCTACTGACCTAAAAATCAATAGGGGTCATCTGCTGGTCATTACAAATCTCCACATCAAATTTCAAGATGTTAGCCCTGACAATTCTCGAGTTATCGTCCGGAAATAGTTTTACTATTCCGGGTCACTGTGACTTAAGCGTTTGACCTACTAACCTTCAAATTAACAGGGATCAGCTGCTGGTCACAGACCAACCGCCACATAGAGTTTAAAGATCCTAAGCCCAAGCGTTCTTGGGTTATCATCCGGAAACCACTTTATTTAAGCCCTCCGAAGAAGGAGTGGTATATTGTTTTGTACATGTTAGATGGATAAACGGACCGACCGACCGCCGCACCGACGGACCGACCGACGGACATCTGCAAAACAATAAACTCCTTCTTCGAAAGGGGGCTTAAACATACAGATTTAAAGTACAAATTTGTTGAATGTTGAATGCTTGATTCAATGCATGTAGATGAAATTGAGTATTTGGATTTTAGTTCGTTTTGGTCATTTTAAACCATTACATGTACATATACTCGATCCAGATTTTAGTATTACAAATGTAGCAGTACAAATTTACAAAAAGCTCACAATGCTACATTACAAATTACGTTTCACATTTGATTGATTGATACAGAGAATATGTTACAAAAATGATAGCGATCTAATGTATCAATAGCAATTACAAAAGTACATTTAACTGTGGGAACGACTAATGTGGTATATTTGTATTTACAGAAACACGTTTGAAATTAATGGTATCAATGGGAAAATGTTCTACCCACAGGAACATATTTAATTAAAGCATATGTTTGACGATAGTGGTATTCACAAAAATGTCCACATTAAATGTCAATGGCAATACTTAGTTTCCTACTAACATAATTATTATTAGTAACAAAAACGGCTTTTTGGGAAATTTATACGAAAGTCCAATTGGAACTTGAGCCGTAAACATCGCTTTGTAATACTTAATGTAATAATATTTATTAAAAGTATTAATATCATGAAATATCTAAGGTTTGTCATGTTTTATTTCAGGAGAAAGCAATGAAAGAATATCTTATAGTATGGCAGTGATATGGCAGTTTCAGTTTTTCTTACCTTTGCTCATATCAATTCTTGTTTGACTTTCCAGTTACTACCTTATTGTCATTTTTATTATCAGCTTATGAATCACTCTTTGCAAATATACCCAGTTCATAGATGTGTCACAGAGATATTTCAGAGCAGGTTACAGGATGTTGCCTTAGCTCAGTCAGATGTTTAAAATGCAAATATAGGACGCAAACGTTTTTGAAAAGTAACAAAAACGCAATAGGAAACATAGATTTTGATGCTTCACTAGATCCGCCTAACATGCTGAAGCAAGATGATGGCACCTCTAATAATGGTAGAATTTAAGAATAATGCAAATGAAAGCTCTAATGCCTAACAAAATAGAGGTCCAAGAATAACATACAAATCGAATACATGCTTGTTGTGGATACAGAGCATAAGGGAAAACATTTCATAAGTATACCAATAACCTAATTGGACGCTTGCATTTTGGAGGTACATTTATGTAAGTAAATACAAATAGTTCAAGTGGCCTTCTTCATTGATTTTCTTTCTCGAAATAAATATGCATTCTGCACTTAAGCAATTAACAAATAATTTTTCAAACGCCTGTAGATACTTTCAAAGAATATCTATAATAGTATAGTATAGTTTATTTGTGATCTGTAGGCCACCGGCCCATACACAACTTATGTACATAGTAGTAACATACATTGAAATATGTGAATACAAACAAAACATCTTTACATATTATCATAGTATGCGATAGTGTCATAATAAAGAACGCCCATAGTGATCCCTGCATTTGTACAAATTGTCTTTATATAAAGGACAATACTTTCGAACTACATACAAAATACATAATAAGCCCGAATATCTACTTAACTATATTTTTTCTATATACTAGTTAATAATTCTGTCCTACGTTTAAAAGAGTAATATAGATACATGGCTAAACTTCTAATTGTTGTAACATTTGTACATGACATTAAATTACAAAATTTGATACGAGAAGGGTTTGTAATATAGTAACCCGTTATATATTTCTCCCGAAGGTCATTGTATAGAGGGCATATCAAAACAAAATGGAACTCATCCTCTAAAACACACTCACAGTAACAACAATAACGATATTCAGACGGGATGTTATAGTATCGTCCTTGCTCTATCATGAGATTATGAGATGAAAATCTAAAAGTTGCCATACATTTTCTAAATTTACCAATGTCAATGCAAGATACGTAGTTCTCTTTTCCATGTAATAATTTAAAATCTTTATAATACGACAATTTGACATTACTACAACACTGGTTTCTCCAAATTTGTACGTACTGGTCTTTAAGTCTTTGAACATATTTATTTAAAAAATATTGTCGGTTATCAACGTGCTGCGCTTCCCATATATATCCAAACCCATTTCTAAAGAGATTTTTCCTAACAAGTGTAACCCAGTTTTCATGTCCAATTCTGTCAAAGTGCACTAGCATATTATAACATAATTTTGTATATCTGTTGTTACCTAATTCTAATAAATGTAACCAATATTTAATGCAACTTTTATATGCATTTATATACATTGGAAAACGTCCCAAGTCACCCAATACTGCATCGTTACATGATCCCGTGTTTACATTCAGATAACGTTTACAACCATATATATGAACATTTTCACAACAGCTTGTCTCATTCAATCCCCATATTTCTGAGCCATATAGCATTATAGGTATGACTTTTGTATCAAATATTTTGAAAAAAGAATCATACGGTATTTCTTGAAGATGTGCAAATGAATTCAAAAGTTGATTTAAAACCTTTTTAGCTTTGACACATGTATACTCGGACATTTTATATGGAGACAATCGATTTGTAAAATGTACACCTACATAGGTAAATGAATTAACAACCTCAATATTGTGTTCACCATATTTCCATTTTTCGCGTCTGGCTACAGCGCCACCTTTTTTGAAAACTACAATTTTAGTTTTTGCTACATTTACCGATAATTTATATGTGCTACAGAAACTATCTAAAACATTAAGTTGCCGTTGTAGTCCAACTACCGTATCAGCTAAAAGTGCTACATCGTCCGCAAACATTAGCAGAAATATTTCAGTAAAATCAGGAAAAAGTTGAATACCTCTTAAACCGCTATTGCAAATTAAATCATTCAATTCGTTTATGAAGAGAGAAAATAGTATGGGGCTCAAACTACATCCTTGACGTAACCCCATTGGACAACAGAATGTGTCTGTATGTCCATACTTTGTTCTAACAACACCTTTTACTGTGTTATAAATTGCTAAAATAGAACTGTACAGTTTTCCTTTCAAACATTGTTTCTTTAAAACGTTATACATAATAGTCCGATTGACAGAATCAAAAGCTTTCTGAAAATCTACAAAGGCAACATATATTGGCCTTTTCTTCCTAGATAAGTATTTGTTAATTATCGCATAGAGAATAAACGCATTGTCTATTGTTGAATAACCAGCCCGAAAACCGGCTTGAGATTCAGCCATTTTGTTATAAGCCTCAGTGAAAAAAGTAACCCTTTTTGTTATGACAGATATATATATTTTACTAAGAGTATCGAGTATAGATATTCCTCTATAGTTATCTGGTACATTCACACTTCCTTTTTTATGTATAGGAACAATAATAGATAAAGTCCATGAATCTGGAAATTCACCACTATCAAATAATCTATTAAATAATCTATTCATGTATGGTAACAAAATTTCCGAACCATAAACAAAATGTTCGGGAATTAAATTTCCCGCAGATGCCTTATTAATATTTATCGACTTTATACTGTTAATAATTTCTTCATTTGTTATAGGAGAATTGAAAATAATACTGCCGATAGAATCTAAATTATCGTCTGTGACAGTGTCATCAAACTTTTTATTACTCTCATCGGATGCATTGCCACCATCACTTGATGCAAACACTTTGCTAAAGTGTTCAAACCAAGCTTGTGGTGTAATAGAAGGTTCAGATTTCGGCGGACAAGTCAATTTTTTTATTTCACCCCAAAAATATTTAGAGTTTCGTATAGAAGAATCTAACTTTTGCACATATGATTTATTAAACTGTTTCCTTTTCAGTTTACAAGTATGTTTATACGTTTTTTTTCGTTCAAGATACTGATTTAAGGTAGCTACACTTCGATTTAACCTAAATGTTTTCAAAGCTTCTCTTGACATATGTTTTAGTGTTTTGCATTCATGGTCGAACCAAGGTTCCCCTTTAGGTCTTCCTTTTGTACGTTTACATTGAAGAAATTTGCTAGAACTGGTGGTTATTGCTGATTCGAATTCACTCAGTATATCGTTGATATTTGCATGTGGATCAGATAAAAGGTTATCAAAATCAGCAAAACAACCATTCAATACGTTCTGGGATAAAGCATTCACAAAAAGATCTTTGTTCGTCTCATTGAGTACAATAATTTTCTCATTAGACGTCACAGGTTTTTGTATATCTACATTATGAATAACACTCTTTATACATAACTGTAATGGCAAGTGGTCACTTTCTGTACGAGATAGAACTTCAAAATCAGTTATTAAATCAATTAAGTGTTTTGAAACAATAAAATAGTCAATAACACTGGAACCATTTTGGTTAATAAAAGTATACTCCCCTATTCCATGGTCAGAGCCTAATCGACCATTTACTATATAACAAGCATATGTTTTACAAAAATGAATAAGCGCACGGCCAAATTTATTAGTTGTACTGTCGCTAGACTTCCTATTTAAACATATGTCCCCATCAAGGAATTCAACTAAATGATGCAGGTATGGCACATTGTCATTATGTGTTATGAAATCATTGAGATTCGCTGTTCGAGAATTTAAATCTCCGCTCAAAATAAGTGGCAGGCCAATAAGGTTTTCGTCTAATAGCATTTCTTCTAAAGTACGAATACCAATTCTATTCTCATTTCTATTAGTATAAAATACAGACCCTTCTGGAGGGAAATATAAACTGCAATATATTACGTCTGTATTCAAAGAAAACAACGTCTTATCAAATCTAATGAGAATACCAAATTCGAATGTATGACAAATTCTTTTGCAAAAATTTACAATCGTATTTTTGATCAAAACAATTAGACCACCCATATTTCTTCCACCCCGAGTTGAACGTGTAGCATTACAACTAAATATTGAAAAACCTGAAAAGTATTCTGCACAAAAATCATGACTTAATTCCCATGTTTCTTGCAGTCCTATAACATCATAATAAGCAAGAAACTCATTAACACCAGTTTGAATAAGCTTATTACGCAATCCTTCAACATTCCAAGTAATAAATTTCAAGTCAGTTTGAGAATAAGTTTGTGTAGGGCGTCGGCCGACGTCCTAGTCTACAATGATGTTTTCCGCCTCTGATGTAGCCTGGTTTACATATTGCCGATTCCCTTCAGTCTGACGGTAAGCACGTTTAAATATTCTGTTCGATCCAGATGTTTGATCCTTGCTCGGAGTTTTGTGCAATTTACCATTTTTGTAGTAACCTATAAAGCCTTGTGATCGAAGTCTATTAATTTCTTGGCGCTGAATAAAAGTCAAATCATTCGAAATGCGTATTTCTTTAGCTCGTAACTCATCTCTGTACTCGAAAAGTTTTAGTTTATTTGCAAAATTCGAAAATTTCACCACTACCATACGTGTTTTATCACTCCTTTTATCGCCAATTCTTCGAGCACTGGAAATTGCTTCAACATTAATACTGTCTTCCGGGCGTAATATACTAAATATATTAGTACTAATTACCGAATTTAACGACACATTTTCGTTATAATGAGTTATACTTATCCTACCAATTGTGACCGAACACCTATCAGTTAGAGCAAACTGTTGAATATAAATCACCATCTTTCAAGACAAACAAATTATTTATTTATTTTTCAATATTTTTTGCGATAGGTCAAAATGCTATTTTTCCAATACATAGATATATTTCAACGTTTCATAATTGACCGTTCGAGCCAGTCAATTATCATTAATATCTTTAAAAACCCTAGGGAGTATTTTAAAATGATTTAATATTGCTAAGTAAACGGGTACTGAATAGAAATCTGTCATGACGTATTTCACATACTCTCCTTCCTATTTACATATCACATTAGCATAATTGTATGCCAGTTGAATACAATAGAAATGGTCGATTCGCATTCCACACTCAATGGGGAGTAACGTTATTTTACGACATGACGCTGTACAATAAAGTCATTAACTTGCATAGCTACGATAAATCAAAATACATTGTACCGTAAATGGGGCTAAATCGGGGTTAATTTATTTCTTCTGTTCTATTGATTCAGTTATTTTTTGTCACAAATACTAATTGAAAGGAACGGATTCTCAACCAAATTTTCGCACTACCGTTTCGATATTAAGACCACTTTGTTCCGGTTCAAATGGTGGTCTTATTATAGGAACTTTACTGGATTTACCTCATGGAAGGACGTTAGGAATTTTCAACAAAGTGTTTTTGCCATTGTCATTGCTAATGTGTTAATATAACACTAACATTAGCATTACTCATTTTTTCCTATACATATCTATTAGTGATCGACTTAAATATCGCACGTGTTTTCAGAAACGAACTTGAAGCAATCTTTATCAATCATAGGCGTACCATACGTTTCAGATGTAATTGTCGAACCATGTGCCAAGTCCAAATACGCATTGATAAAGCTTATAGTTTACACATTTATTTTCAGCTATTCATTTTGATGGATGATTAACGCGTCTGCTTAAAATCAGTTCGAAGTTATCAACTTCAAATGGTAACTTTATTACTGTTATTAATGTATAATGACAGGTATGCAAATCCAGTGGAGTTTGTCACACCTGAATAAGTTATTATTTCACATACATTTGAAACAAATGAAGCACAACAAGTACTCTAATGGTGGAAACATTATTATTTCTCATTACCACTCCTGTTCAAGTGCAAAAAGCTGTATATTATATATATATGTATTTTGTAATGTTACATGCGAAAACATAAAAATGCATTTATAAACACGTAGCGCACACAAGTTATTCAAAGGTTTTCAAAAGAAATCCTTAACAATTTATAATGCCGCCTTTTAAATTAGATCTGTATTTAAGTTACATTGCACTTGTTGTAAGGACAATACATTTACATCACAGGCTTTCATTTATTTCTATGTATGGATTTTGAACGATAGTACACTGCAATACACACGTGTTATCCTTATGAGTACCATACGGACTCATTCGTCTTTCAAAAGAGACTCATAATGCGCTGCCCCCGAGATAAAGATGCGAGTCTTATCAGATGCTCGTCAGGTTTATTTTATGCTTTTCAGTGAAATACTGAAATACTCAGTGAAATAAAATAAATATGTCACTGTTTCAAATCAGTGAAAATAACAAAATCTTTAACCCGGATTGATGTCAAAAAGTAAACCGAACTTAACGAATGCCGGAAACCAAACGACGATGACGTTTGGTCGTTATAACGACGTCATACATGCTATGCTTTCTGATGACGCGGTTTTTGATACATGGATTACTTTGACACGTTCTGTGACCGTATAAAGACTTAAATTTACTGTTTTAACTCCCGAGTCAAACTGCACCTTCTGCCATTGTGAAATACACGTGTAAGATGGGCAATACTATATTTTTAAATTTAAATAAATAAGGGCATCTCCATTCATGTACCTGATTCTACGCGCAGTTTGCTGTTTTGAATACATTCCACTATAAAAGAGGCATTCACAACAGATTATATCAGTTAAGGGGTATGATGCGTGTATAATATTTTATTGAAATACGATAATAAAAGTCATGATTTGGTTATTGAAATCTGTCAGAATATTACAAACAATTCAATTTTGTTGTGAATGCTTAAAGCGTTTGAATACATCTGAATACAATGTCCCGCAACTGGAAATAAAATTTTGTTTTGTATGAAAATATTCAAGGTCGTCAGCATCAGTAATTTTGTCAGTATAAAGACGAATTCCTTGGAAAATAAACACAATTTGAAAAATGTTCTCAACAATATGATTTCCTAACTGAAGAACTGATCTGACCATCTGAAATATTTGTTATGTATGCTTACAAACATATTTCAAAGCTACTGGTAAAGCTGATGGAAATGCTGAAAAGCATATATCAATATTGTGTTCGTGAGTAATTAACGCACCAACTATGAGTGGCATACTTTGTGTGCTTACCCCGTTTCTGTTTATTATGTCTTAAAAGCGTTTTTATTGTTTCAAGTGTTGTGTAGTATTAAAGGGTACGAAAGTCAGAAAACTCGACAGCGAAATTCAAACGAGCCTGTCATTTTATTTCATTTCCAAAAATGCGTTTGAATGTTGTCAACTGCGTTTTAATGATTTATTCAATTTTTCATTGAAATTGCGTGATTCCATCTGGTTTAAGGATGCCGCCATTGATAGCTTTAAAGCCTTATTGCGCCTGCGCCAAGTAACCAGATGTGACGTAACACTGCGCTGTCTAGATTACGGAAGTACATCGATCTCTTTCACGCACCTGCTAACTGGATGTTTTGAGGCAAGCCATTTCATATAATACATTGTACATGTTTACTTATTACAATGTCTTAGCGATGTTTAGGTCAATTTTTCTTTAAGAAATTTTCTCGAAAATTATTTTTTAATGACGTTCGGTAAAATATGATGCATGACAAGACAGATGCATTTTACATTCGGCCTTTGTGAAATGATCTATATATTTGAATCATTTTTTAAAATTTTCTAATATTACGATTAAGAATTTTAATGGTTCCACTTATGCCATCTTGATATAGATTTTCCCAAGTGCACAACTTTTCTCGTATAACTAAATCATGCCGAAACACATCATTTTACGAGAATGTTAGGTTGAAACTACTGTCACAAAACGTATTTTATTACTAGACCATATGCTATTATTTAAGACACAGATTTGTTTTTTAGATCTAGATTTTAGCCTATATAAAGGGCTGGCATTTATATTCAAAATAATTTCGAAAAATCATGTTGTTACAGTAAATGTGAAAAAGATAATATAGAAGATACTTACATGTTGCGGAACACTGAAAGCTGAGATCTTCCTTAAATTCCTTAAAATTAAATTTTCGCTTTCAATAAAATCAAAACACAAACAATATCTCATTTTGACAACGTTGCCATGGAAAATAATTAGCGTGGTTCTAACCATTGAAGGAACTTGATTGGATATAGCCCAAGGGCATATTTCACAACAAAAGATGCGATATGGTTTGTTGTTAATTGGCGATCCCCTGTCAACAATCTAACTGGTCACACATTATTGCATATTGCACACTGGTCAATTGCATTTGATAATTACACAACAAAATGCAGAGTGCCAAATTTAAATTATGCAACATTTTTGGATGTGCACGATCGAGGTAATTTACATATGAATATATCACTGTGATTAAAACTTACCATATATTTAATGAATGATAGGCCGATATAAAGTTTATACATAACAAATATTTGTCACTAACCTTCGAGTAACATTATAATGTATGATCAAGTTTGCATAAAAATATTATTTAGTCATCTAACATAAATATACCTTAGTAAAAAGCATACGAAATGAGTTTCCAGCACCCCTACAAATGTTCAGAAAATATATCACTTTTGCTGTTGATGACAAAAATTTTGTACTCTGATGAAACGTTTTTATATGCAAAGGCGTACCCGGATAAAAATGAAGCATACGCACAGTTTTGCTCGGGGGGTTTCCCCGGAAAAAAATGAAATCTAACATTGCATCTGGTGCATTCTAGGGGCACTTTTAGCACGTACAGAAAACACAAACAAGATATAACCACATGTAAATTTATTGCATCACATGTATCAGTACTCACACTCAGTACAACTTGAAAAAGAGAACAATCAATTTCAATATGAAGCGATAACATATAAATGATTTTAACACGATCATCTGTATTTTGTCCCCATGTAACAAAGAGGGATCTGGGTGTATTTAGATTGCATAATTTCCTCTAGAGAATGCAGTTCTTCCTCCATGTACATGGGTTCAAAATTATACGGTACAAGTCCGTGATCATCAATTATAAAATATGTGTTTTACTTGCTGCACAAATACTTTTGACGTAAATTGAAATTAATCTTCGCACTTTGTCTCATTTGTTTATAAGTAACGGGTGAGAATTGCGCTGCAATCCGATCCTACAATAATATTGCGGTGCAATAATTCGATCCTACAATAATGTAGGATCGAAAGGAATTTGTTGTGAAAACTGTGAAAGGCCATAAATGGTAAAGAAGCTCGTAATAGATAATAATTTTTTTTTTGTTATGGATCAAAGGAAAATTTCAATTATATACTATCAACAATCAAAGAAAATGGTAGCGGTCGCTGGTCTCGGAAACTGATCAGTGCAGTGTGATGTCACTCATAGTGGGTCACGTGACTCTATAAAGCAAATATGGCGAATTACATTGAGCGAGCGACCGGCTAAAATTGACGTTTTAAATCAAGTATATCAAAATTAATATCGCATTAATTTTGATTGCAAATAAGCGATTATGTATAAAATTGTACGGACTACAACATGGGAATAAAATTTTTTTTGACTTTCGGTTCCCTTTAAGGTAAAACAAATTTACCGGAAACGTACCAATTTTCTTTCTCTTCAAAATTATTGAACAATTTATTGATTTAGGAAGCTTTATATAATAATTTAGCAAATTAATCGAAGACCAATAAATAGGATAGTTTTCAAGCAGGTCGCTGTTTCTTTAACATGACATTCTGATTCTAGAAGCACCAAATCGCATCTGTCTATAAACCGATTCAATACACAATGCTGATATAAACAGCCTGATGATGTGTTAAAACTATATAAATAAATCGAATTGCTACAAGGTAATCGTCGTTTAATTATCACAATTGATTTAGTAATTAAAAAGTCGTTTATCTGGACCATATTTGCCATCAGGAACTGTTTATATAAAGCGTTTATATACCGGGTATCATCTTCAAATACCAAGATAAAAGTTTCTATTTTTATTTTTATTAACTGTAGATTGAACTAAATGTAGTCACGTGATTCAAATATTTGCTACTGAAAGAGATTTAGATTCTTACAGGTTCACCATTTTCTATAATAATGTAAATTTGATAAATGAAACAGGCCTAAAATACTTCCGACATTCGAAAGCACATATACCACATACATGTACACAAACCAAAAACAAAAACTTGAAATTTAGTAAAACTGTTTTAGTCATGGCGCTTTGCATATAAAAAATATCATAATATATATTCGAACTCTTAACATTTAAATGCATTCAACACTGGTTCTGCAAACATCACTAGTCAGTTAACAATTCATTTTGTTTAGTATGCGAAGCTTTCACAAAGCCATTTCTGATGATGCCAGGTTTGCTTTTCAAATGATCGTATCATGTTCGTATATTCTAAACGTGTACAAGGGCAGGTTCTGACTTGTTCATAGAGCTTGCACAAACATTACTTATATGTCTCCTGGGTCCTTAAATGAGCTTGTTTGATGTAAATTCAATGTATGCTAAATACAATTTTGAAACTATTTCCGAAAATTACCCTTGATATCACTGGACTTCACAGAAGCTTCTCCGATAGTTTCTGGGCGGATTTGGTACTCTCTATCATTGAACATATCTTCTGACAGATCATATGTGAGATTTACGTCTCTAGCAATTAATTTTATTTTTCTGCGGCGAATATGAGGATGTTGAGACGCTTAAAGAACAATGTAGAACCATGAAAAGCTAGCATAATGCTAGGATTTTACTCTAAAGACATTGAAATGCGAATATTTCTTAAATCAAGTAATAGTTTTCAGCTTCGTTTTCGAGGGGTCCAAACAAACAATGCTATTGGTTCATGAAAACTGACCGATAGAAGGAGATTATTTCATACAGGTATTTACAGCTTCATGAATAAATAAATGTCATAATAGATACACAAAAAGTGCTCAATGGAGCAGAAAAACTGCGGTCACTCGCGGTTGCGCAAAAAAGTATTTGACGTAAACGCATACAAATATGCCTTCTTAAACAAAACAATGTTTTGGAGATTCTTTGAATAATGAAGTTATGGCACAACATGGATTTGGTATCAAATATAATCTCAGAGACAAGTATTTCGGACACTGGATGTCTACTGTCTGCTACAAGTAACGAAATCAAGAATCAAGGCGATGTAATTGTGCCATGTGTGACAAAATATTGGACACATTTAATAGAGACCGTTTGTCCATTAACTTGCCAATTCCACAGATCAATGTGTCGTTTTACAGATAACTAAAATATATCTGGCATATTTTTATTTTTGTCGTAACCTAAAATTTTGAAATCGCGTCGAAATAAAACAAATATTTTAGAAACATTGTTTTACATCTTTAATAAGTTGGTAGACAAACATAATCTGCGAAATATGTTCACTCTTCAAATATGGAACATATGTCTTACTGCTTATAAAACTGTAATAATACGGTGATTCACAATACAAATATAATTTCGCGTAATTTTATCTATAGAAATGATTGAAATTAACTTTAAAATGCATGTTTCGAACAATCTTAAACTTTTTTAAAAAACATCTTCCTTTAAGTTTGGAAAATAATTCTTCACATCGAAATTTATTTTGATTGGCCGATAGAAGCTCTGGAAGTCAGTATGATATATGTCTGTTTTTGGTTACTTTTACAAACATGTACATGTATTAGGTTTAGTGTATATTTGTGCGTTAATACGACAGTGCATGTATAAAGAAGAGCGATTAATAAAAGCTTTCAAACTAAACTGTTATGACGCAATGTAAATTTATTCAGGTATTGAAGTTGTAACGGACACTATTCCAAAACATATCAAACTCAATACTTTTAAGACATTTAACCGTTTAATTAAAAATTTATTTCGTTTTTTTTTGTTTTCCTACCCCCACTTAAGAAATATTGGCCATATTTAAAAGTACCCTAAAAGTTGAAATAGGTATGTTTGCAAGTATTTATTTATATTTGTTTTTGTTCTTTGTTCCAAAAAGTATTGCAGGCAATGTAGATTTACAAAACATGTATAAAAATTCTACAATTTTAACATGTGTAACAAAAATATGCAATAATGTCAAGAAATAGGATACAATATACTTAATTTCTTTCCGAGACATATTATACATGTAAAAAATACAAGAGTGTAGCAAAAGAATCGGAGTAGGGGCCAGGGATGAGTCGAATACTTGGGGTTAGTACTTGAGTAAGTACTAAGTACTGCATGCTAAAGGAGTACTCGAGTAAGTACTGAGTACTCACTTTTGTGTGTGTACTTTAGTAAGTACTGAGTACTACTTAAAGTACTCATGAGTACTTTCTGAGTACTGAATTTATTATTATTATTATATGCATAAAACTGTCTAAATGACAATGATGGGTCACAAATAAAAACATGACATGTTTTTCAAATTTTATGTAGAATAAATTTAATAATGAGTATAATCAGCATGCAAAAAATTAATTAACCCAGAAAAAAAATGCAGAAATATATTCATAAATAAGCTTAAACACAGTTTAGTGTAAAACTTCTATTCACCAATTTGTGAAAATTAAATCTGCCTGTTTGTAAAGGTGATAATACCATAATTAATTGTTATTAGCAAATTGCTATTATGCATTGTATATGGATAATTAAGGTGATATCACCTGTATTTACTCCACAAAATGTTCTGTATATTGATGTTTTATAAGCTTACTGAAGTAATGTGTTTGGTAGTTCTACCATAACTTTGACTACATTTACTGAATTAACTGTGACCATGATTTATTTATAATGCATTTATGAATAAGTTATTATAATACAACATGTACAAAAGTAGGCAGGTTTTTTTTAGCTCATCCAGTTTGCTGTTGATATGAATTATTTCTTACCATTTACTTTATATAATTATATACTTCATTAGGTTACTTAATATGTTGCATTTTACAAATAAGTGTGGAAGTACTCATAGAGTACTTGTAAAGTACTCACAAGTAATGGCCATTTTGCTTTAGTACTTAAGTAAGTACGAGTACTTGTACTCATAATTTAAGACGAGTACAGAGTACTGCTGAGTACTTGAAAATTGGTACTCTAGTAAGTACGAGTACAAGTACCAGTACGAGTAGCACATTCCTGGTAGGGGCATATTTGTAGTATATGAACTGCAATATAAGAAAAAATGAAAATGTTTTACCACCTACTTTTTAAGATATTGAACTTTTTAAAATTATCTATGTCAACTTTTATATTTCCAAGGAAGTGTATAGCTTCATAAAATTAAGGAATATTAAGATACAGTTCTCATATCTTGTAAAATGACATAAATGTTCATGTTATTCAATTTAACTACTAAACTAGACCGATCACTAAATGTGATTAATACCCCCGAAAGACCGCTTTATCAACTGAAGAAGTTAGTAGTAACATAATACCTTGCAAATAAACTCAAATAGAGTTACGGTTCACGGCAATAACTCTGTAGTTTGTCAAGATAGAGTTATGATACGTATACATCCGCTTCCTCTCATTGTGCTTGAACATTGTATGAAGCTGTATTGAATTCCAACCGGTAGTTTTCAAGTTATGCTCCGGACAAGGAAGATGCAACGGACCGACCGCCCGACCGACCGACCGACCGACCGACCAACCAACCACCGGGTGACTCCTATATACCCCCCTTAACTTCGTTTCGGATGTGTAAAAAGAAAAAAAACAATTGGCTCCTAAGGGGATTGAACCCAGGACTTCGCTCTACCACTGCACAGTACAAAATAGGTACAACTATAAAATCCAAAGTATTCCAAATGGTCATTAAACTGGAAGTACTCATTACAACACCGATACCTTAATAAACAAGTGTTTCATCAACTAGTCAATTTATCACCGAATTAAATACTAAACAGGATAAGCGCCACCGAGCATTGTCTAGAAAAATGTGAGACGCCAACAAGGTCTTCAAGAATTTGTTGAAGAGTCTTAATCACTTTTATACTAATAACTTTAACATCAGAAAACGTACTGCCGTCCG
>JAFMSR010000017.1:31753189-31789133 GCA_022818135.1 Saxidomus purpurata
TACATCCGTTATTATTGAATTTCGACATAGTAGTAACACTTTTGATTTGGTAGTTTGAGAATTGATTCCTAGAAGCTCTTCTGAAGCGTTCGATTAATCTCGGAATTAATTCAAGATTTCAAGCAGAATTTCAAAAGTCACGTCATTTGGCGTCCATCAGCGTGTTCCCCGCATGTGAAAACAATCAAAATTATGTGTATATTTTTATATCAATTTATTGATAAGTTTTATAATTAGTGTTGTGATCTTTTAAAGCAGTTTTGGCCTTTTCGATTATTTCCTTAAAA
Organism: Saxidomus purpurata; assembly: GCA_022818135.1. Taxonomy (NCBI): domain Eukaryota; kingdom Metazoa; phylum Mollusca; class Bivalvia; order Venerida; family Veneridae; genus Saxidomus; species Saxidomus purpurata. The sequence goes on from JAFMSR010000017.1 coordinate 31,753,477, forward strand.
AAGAATAGTTCAGAATCATTTCCGTCACATGACATTCTGATTCTACAAGCACCAAAGCACATCCGTCTATAAACCGATTCAGTTTACAGTGCTGACATAAACAGCCTGCTGATGTGTTAGGACTATATCAATAAATCGAATTGCTACAAGGTGACCGTCGTTTAATTATCACAATTGGTTTAGTAATTAAAAAGTCGTTTTAGGTCTTTGCCATTAGGAGCTGTTCATATAAAATGTTTATATACCGGGTATCATCTTCTAATACCAAGTTAAAAGTTTTTATTTTTTATTAATATCAACTGTGGATTGAACTAAATGTATTCACGTGATTCAAGTATTTGCTACTGAAAGAGATTAACATTCATACTGGTTCATCATTTTCAACAATCATGTAAATTTGATAAATAAAACAAGCTTAAAATACTTATGACAAACGAAAGCGCTTTACCACATACACAAACCAAAAACAAAAAAGACTTGAAATTTAATAAAACTGTTTTAGTCATGGCACTTTGCATATAAACAATATCATTTTATATATTCGAACTCTATATAATTATTCATGGAGACAGTTATTTACGTGTCATTTTGTTTAGTATGTCAAGCTTTCACAAAGCCATTTCTGATGATGTCAGGTTGGCGTGTCAAATGATTGTACCTTTGTGTAAGTCGTTTAGCACCTAGACACTCATAAACTGTTTGAAAACCGTCGTTTAATGTGTAATGGTGCGTGCGACAAGTGAAAACAAGTTAACATTTGTCAATGATCTATTTCGGTTACTAGTGACAAATAAATTTTGTGATGTGATAGATATCGATACAATGCTTTATGACTAATTACTAAAATATTAATCGGTTATTTCAATACTAAAATATTTTTTATTTTCGTTGTTTTCAATTTCGCAGATTTGACATTTCTGCGAAAATAGCGAGATTAGAGGCGCGCAAAAAATGAAACGATTTCAGTATAATTATTATATAATACATTTAAATTTAGCAAACAATAAAAGAAGATACATGTTGTAATAAAAATATTGGTCAACATATCTCCGACAGAAAATTTAGAAAAAAACCTTTAAAATGATAAAGTACTTCTCAGCGATGCTTTGAATGGTACCAAGCGAGCCCTGTACCATCGTAAATATTCAATATAAAGTGAATTTTCGTAGGGAAGCATTGCATCTTATATTTTTAATAAATGGATATGTCTGAAAAATGTTCATAGATGTGCTATTCTTTCCCTATCTACTTGATATTTGTGTCTATTTCTGAATTACCTTTAGTCATTGCTTCTATTACAACTTTAAAATGCTCGCCCAGAAGGTGTAAATTTAATATGAAAACAACATGATGAATGACGAATAAAGTATTTTCATATACATGTTACCGGCTTGTTGTGTTATTCAGTTGAATATTTAGAAATAATTTCATATGTCAGTTCAGTTCTTCTTAACGAAATTCTAGTTTGGGCACATTCAGCGTATGAAGTAGTATTTTTCCCAGTGAAAACAAAGTCCAGACGTCTTATTTCGTTGAAAATGGTGCATGGACTTTTTCTGGCTCCAGTGTTGACACTCATGTTGATCACACCTTTATAGAATTTTATCTACATCTCGAAAGAAAACCTCGATTTGTTTAAGTGAATGTGATTTTACCAATCATTTTCATGGCAAATACTTTAATTTTTGTGATTCCTGTAGTCTGTGGTGAACGGATTTCGTACAGTATAACCGTGTTGATGGCTTTAGCTGTCTATTTAATACTAAAGTCTGTTCCACCTTATTTTCAATCACTAGTTTCTTATCGCCGGTGCATTTATATTTGCTTTTTATAGCATATTTATATCTGGAAATTTAATATCTCCAGGCATTTTTTTTATTTTCCATTATTTCTTACTTAATCGTAAAAATCCGCATTTTTGTGATTTTCTCCATAGGGCGTAATGCAAAATGACGTACGTCGTGCGTCGCGTTGATTTCCAAGATGGCGGCGTCCATAGCTGACGTTACCAGGGACGTAGTCAAAATTACCAGAGTCGAAAAAGACCATTTTTTACGGTGCATATCTGCTATTTAATAAATGTATATATGAAGACCTGAACAAATCAGTATTGACAGTTCAATGATTTCAGCATACCAACTCACCTTAAATCACTTTAAATCACCGGCATAATAGGATCAGCCGGTACATTTTCGTCATTAAAGATATGTAAGGGTCCTTAACTTTTAATTGCCGACATTAAAGATGCGAATCAGACAGGCAGTTTTCGGGTAATATAAAACATAAAATAAATATCGATTGTCGAAAACCGGCAAATTCTTAGTAAGACTCACTGCTAGAGAAAATCTATGGTATGTAATCCGAACCCCGCACTCAGGTGCGGACGAAGATTTCAGCTGTTTAAAGAAGGGTGTCTTTCTTTGAGAGTCCATAATAACATTATATGATCATTTAAAATTATTTACAGAAATGAAAATTATTTATAAAATTAATCTTTAAATCCCGCAATTGCGTGTCCTTGAGAAGACACCGCCTATCACTCCCGTCACATGTAATTTTTCAAGTACAGGCCTACCTGTCTGACCACGGACACAGACGCACGCACAAATGTCCAATATTATTTCATACTAAGAATATATTTTATACAACAATAACAAGTCACATATAAACTGACATTTATATCAGACAAATCTATCGCTTTGAAAATCGCTTAATTATAAAGTAAAATACCCCACTTTGTTACGTTAATCTCGACCACACTTGTCCCCGGATAAGAAATGAAACTTACTTAGCCGTAATGATAAAAGCCTAAAGTACATATTAAAATAAATTTGAAATTGATACGTAGCTCAAAACGTTTCCTACAACCTGTTGAAGGTGAAGACACCAGTTGCAGTACATTTACAGTACATTTACAGTTCAAGTATTGCGTCCAGACGGACAAAGCATATCCAAATGATTTTTTCTTTGAGAGAACGCTACTGGTTACACTATTGTGCTAGCAGGCATGTTTTCTGTAAAAATGGAAAACATTGCCCATATCCAGATTTCCCGACAAACGATGAGAAGACAAAGCGAAGGGACGATAAAACGAAGGAGCGCTGATACGATGCGCATGGACGATCAAACGATGCGAAGACGATATTCATATCGCAGAATGGCGTGTTCGCATCGTCACATCGTGTCTTCGCATCGTATCAGCGCTCCTTCGCATCGAGACCCTTACGGAGCAAGTAGGCTAAGCTCTACATGTATATGGCATTTCCAAACATCAGTTAAAAGTGGTATCTACCTACGTATGAGGAAGGCACATGCATATCGAGCTGGTGATCTCTTAAAAGCGTTCCGAAAAAGGTGTGTGTTCCAGGCTGTAAAAATACAGTAGATTCTATACTTAATAATTATGATTAAGTAGAACATTAGATTCTATTGTGTAATTCCTTTTTTATATTTTGCTACCAGTATGGATAAGTGGATGTGCGCAAGGTGCACGCTCCCACGTCGAATACGCTGGTGTCGCCTAGATTTGTCTTTCATACTACGTCATCTAATAAATACGTCACGAGCAAGTTTCGGTGAATGGAAATCATGTAGTCGTTTTAAGATCAATATATCTCGGTCTTTACTGTCAGAAGGAAAATAAAGCATTTAGAATGGATTATAGAGTGTTCAGGGTTATACTGTGACATGCATGTTGGGCCACTGTTTAAATGAATGCGTGTTTCACTTGCATGTTATGCTACTTCACCCGAAGTTCAACAAGTGCTTAAGATCTTCCTAAAATGTTTACTGTAGATCTAGTGCTGTCGTGGCACTGGAGTAAATTTTACCTAAATGTGTGATGGACTGACTCTGTCAGTACGATATTAGGCTAGAAATTTGAAAACAAGAATTATTAGGTAAATCCTTTTTATTCTAGATCTAATTAGACTTTCAACATTTCTTGTACATTTTAGCGTTACTTTTGTTGATATATACACCTCATTACTAATACCCATACCTCTGATTGTAATATTGAAATGTCCCCCGATGTGTTTATGGAAAAACACGTGAACTTTGGCGTAACTACTCTGTAACGGAAGAGTAAACGTCAATGGCGTCCAATGTAAACAATGGCGAGTCTCCATAGAACAAAATAAAATCGGCATCTTTACAAAATGACGTGATTGTTTCAAAAACGCTTACAATTTCCAAGGTGACTTTTTTGTAGATCACAAAACAGGTAAAATCTATACGAAAACAACTCAAGTTTTTTCAATTCAGGTCAAAGTTGGGGGTCCAAAGTGGAATGAAACAGACTTTAGCCGGCGATAATCTCCGTAAATTATCCAGTCCGATGTCAATCTTCAGTTACTATCTTTTTACAGTTATGGTCGTTAACATATGCATAATACTTATTTAATGTACGGCTTTACTACGTTAATGATTCAAAACCAGTCAAGGGATGTTTGGCTCATTGTGCTCAAAACATGAAATACACGTGTCCATGCCGCAAGAAACAATTAAGCTGTATTTCTTACCCTTACCGGAGACAATCTCCAAAAATCGTCAAGTTCAATATCTTTTTTCAGTGATTATCTTCTCGTTGTTCTGATTATAAGTGTTTGCATAATGTTGACAACGGTACTAAATTTTAAGTTTTACTTTCGAGACGACTCGAACCAGTGTCTCACAGATGGACTCCCTTTGTTAGATCCTTAAGGCTTAAGAAATAATAAATGCCTTCCTGTATTTTATCGTTGAATAAAATAAAGTCAGGAATTTGCAAATGACTGACTGTAATTTATTCAACGATAAAATATAGGGAACAATTTATTATTTCGATTCTAACACGTTATTTTTTTTTAAAACAATCCCGAACTTTTTGTAACGTGTAGCAGTACATCATTGTAACCTTAAAACGCGAGATACGATTGGACGCGCTTGTTTACATACGTCACGTCGTTACGTCATTTAAGGCACGTCGTCCTTGGAAAAACGTGCTGTATTTTATCGTTAAATAAAATACAGGTTTTTCTCTATATGTTTATATAGGAAAAGCAGCCGCTTGTGTTAGAATTGAGAATAAACACAATGGTAAATTGCAAAAAGAATATTTGTGTTATTAAATGGATGATGAGACCAAAACTGTTAGAGCAAGGTCGAGACTTATTTGATACTCATAAAATGAAAGACAGAGATGAGGCATTTGACTACGTACACGAAACAACCATCAGCACAGACGGTCAAATTCAATTGAAAAGTTTTTTACATATAATAATTGTTAGAATCATATAAAAATTGCGATGATTTCGGCGTAGTTTTATTATATGTATATATTTCTTTGTATTATTTTCTTTTCTGGATTGCTATACATGCAAGAGCTTTTGGTTGTATGCCAATCATTTTTAAATATTGAAATAGCGACCATTTTGAAGAGTAATATCACTTTAAAGCAGTTTACGAATAAAACATTTCTGGTTGTTCCTATTGTCACTGTTATTTTTGTATAAATACAGTGTTTAAGTGCTAGGAAACAAAAGTTTTCATGTTGTTATGTCAATTTTTTGTCGTCATGATGAGGTCAGTTTCTTCTTTATCATGTTGTATACATCAGTACTTCTTATTTTTGTTGCTTTCTTGAATAAACATTTGTAGTACGCCGTCACTTTGAAAATTATACAAGTTTAAATAAACTAGCTTAGACATTTAAGAAATGGAAAATAAAACCTTTATATATTTTATAAATTATGTTCTTGTCGTTTGTTTATTGTTATAGCCGGAATCTTTATCTGTTTAGAATATGCAAATAAATATCGATTTCATAACAAAGGCTTAAAACCATTAAAGTAATATTAGTTTGTACTATTACGATCTATTTCCTGCCACATTTAAATTAGTTGGCCATTCAGAAATCCTAGATCGTCAACCATCAGAATACATTAGCAGAGCTGGCAATATCAGACCGTTTGCTAATTGTTCAAATACTGAACCGAGTATTACAGTACAACCTACGCTTAATTAAAATCATCGATTTACTGAAAAGTTTTGTTTTAATCATATATTCCATTAAGAGTTGTTTAGATAGAGGTGACAGCAGATCGAATATTAGGCGTAAAAAAGAAATATGTTTGTTTCAGGTTTCCCGACCTACCCTATTTTTTGCCCCGACCCTAGAACATTTTTTGAGCGTTAATATTTTTTAGCGTAAATTCATTTAAATCTATGTTGAATTTGGTTTGTTTGAGAATAAAAAAAAAATCCAAAAAACATAATTCCCTACCTACCCTAATTTTTTGGGCCATGAAACCTGAAACAAACATATTTTTTAGGCCTTATCAAATACCTTGATGAAATACATCTATTTGATTCTATTTGATTCTATTTGACTACTTTTTGATCGTTAATAGTTTCTACTGAAAAGAAAATAAATCTCATACAACTCATTTATTTTTCTGAGAGAATATGTAATTATAATATATCATTAATTATTATTATTATTTACAATGAAAACCTTTGTGAAACATTGAAGTTTACTTTTTTCTAGCATTAGAGTGTATTACATTATCTATCTTCCACGCTTCACTGGTAGATACAGCGCACCAAGTTAGATTTGTCAAGTAATATTTCATATTCAACACTAGATATTTGCATTACCTTTTAAGAAGAATGAGTAATGTTAAACGCAGGACCGTTCGATAAAACTTCTGTAAGGTCCGGCGAGATGTATTTAAATGTAAAACTTCCAAAGATTATTTTGGATCGTTATATTTTTGTCGGAAACTATGACCATACAATGTAGTGTACATCACTGTGTTGTTCCGAGCCGAGCAATTCACTTAAAGAACTTGAAAGATTTTATACAAGTGTACAAGGGGAGTTCGAGAAGTTTCCAGATAACGGATAATTTCAAAGTTTGCAGTTGCGATCACATTTTGAACTGGTGACTGGTCTGTCTGTCTGTCTGTCAATCTTTCTTCTGAAGTGATAAGTACCATGCCTAGTTGTGTATAACCAATGAGTTCGGTCACTAGGTCAAAGATCAAGATCACAGGGGCTCAATAAGGTAACATAAACATAACGAAGGAAAACCGAATGTAACACCAGTTACAAAACAATGCATACACACGCCGGGACAACTGATTACGTATACATTCTTTCCGAAAATGTGCTTATATTAATTTATTATATTTATTTTTAGTACACTTTATCAGTTACAAATTCCAGAAGAAATATATTTGTCAATAATGCCAATCTTGTTTTTCTAATTTTGATATAATGTCACATCAGCAGATTGTTATTAATAAGTTGAAGTCATATCCCACAGATAAAGAGTTATGAAACATACGACCTCCCGTATACATATTATGCATATAAAAACTTTCCGTATAACAGATGTACCATATACGAAATCGTACACTTTGTCTTTAGTCCCGAATTCTCCCTTTTTTCGACAAATACCGGCCTTACATCCCCCGTATATCAACACTTTTTTCAGTGATCATGCTTAAAAAATATCTTTGGTAAGTAGAAGACAGTGCTAGCTGGGCGGTACGCGTTATTCCTGCAATTTTAGTACCTGATATAAATAAATGTATGTAAACAACACTACTATGGTAATGTTTCCACAACTGTAGGGGTGCTGTCACAAAATATGATGCCGAGCGTTTAAAGTTCTTTCCTGGCTCGTGGAAATATTCCATGAACTGATAAATGGGCGTAATGAAAATTTTACTGTTTTAATGAAAATAATATTTTCATTACTTACATCGATGTTTTGGATGTTTTATGCAACTGAAGATAATTTGTCGACTAATATCGGTTATGTCCACCCCAGGGCATTCGAAACGCCTCCTCGTGGAATTAACATACCTGTGAACAACAAAATCTGGCAATCTATTCCATTCCCTCACCAGTGCTGATGCCAATTTGTTCAAATTGTTTAAGACATAGTTGCGACATACACGTCTCCCGAGTTCACCCAATATGTGTTCAATGGCATTTATGTCAGGTGACATGGCTGGCCATACCATTACATTGACGTTGGAAGCTGCTAAATGAGCATGTATTACTCAAGCAACATGTGGACGCGCATTGTCTTTTTAATAAACAAAATTAGCATGTTTTTGTATAAATGGAATAGCTGCAGCGATTAGAGTGTATACATCCCTGCTAATTTAAATTTCCACGAACAATAAGTCTTACCTTTATTCTCCACATTATACCACCCCCACAAAACATATTATGCTGTCTTACGCAAATCTTGGCACATATGTTCCACACATCAATGGCGATATGCTCTTATTGGACAAACTGATGACCTCAAACGATTACGAATAGTCATGCATTGGTGGATTAAAAAAACTGTAAAGCAAGAAATGATTTCGCGCAATTTAATTGAGAGATTTTCACGGTCAGTTCAAAACCGATGTGTTGAACAATCGCGAATCTTTCTAGCTTCAGAGAAACTAGCCGTGAGAGAATGGTATCTGAACTTACACATGCAGGCAAACTGTCGTAAATTCATGTGTTGAACAATCGCGAAATTTTCTAGCTTCAGAGAAACTAGCCGTGAGAGAATGGTATCTGAACTTACACATGCAGGCAAACTGTCGTAAATTCATGTGTTGAATAATCGCGAAATTTTCTAGCTTCAGAGAAACTAACCGTGAGAGAATGGTATCTGAACTTGCACATGCAGGCAAATTGTCGTTAATTCATGTGTTGAACAATCGCGAATCTTTCTAGCTTCAGAGAATCTAGCCGTGAGAGAATGGTATCTGAACTTACTGTCGTTAATTATTTTAATTCCTATGTTGATAAAGCAGTGTATTAGTGTGTCGATGTTTCACACTGTTCGTTGTTTGTACGATTTATAGTAATATAACTGAAATCAAAGCTATATTATTGAGAAAAAATCCATTTAACTCCTTCAGTTTCTGATATTTCAGCGTTATCAAGTATGTACACATATATGAAAGCGACTGATTGACAGGTGACATGTACTGTGTGACGTCACAGTTTTATCAATAAAACAATTTGCCAATGTTGTGAACAGGGGATAAAACGCTGAAACAAAAGAGAAATAGAAAATGAATTTTGATATGTTAATACATTTGGAAGAACGTCAATTGCAACTTTTGAGAATTATAGTCTGTATAACAGCACTCATACCATTTATTCTACACAATTCAGTGTATAGACAGTGTGGAAATATTTAAATAAACGAGTAACATAGTTAAATGGCTGGAATTCAAGTTCGTAAGATATTACTAGCACGACTCCTTCGCTAGTAAACCTGCGCGATGCCAACCACATTTGATAACGTAGTTGATGTGGCAACTGTTCATCAAACTTTTCATGACAAACTGAGTTAACAGATTACCAACACAGACGTTAAGACTTGCTGGAGGCATGTGCATTCAAAATTCGTGCATGAAAAGTCATGCCATAGCGACTAATCTTTTGCGATTTTTGCGATTGATACGTTTCCGCGAAATTTTGTAGTCGCGAAATTGTCTGCAATTTGAAAAACGCGAAATATAGTGTCCACAAAAGTTACTCGGAATATAGTTATTTAGCACAGATCCAGATGTCGTGTCGCGTGCAAGACTCGCATCCCTGGCTCAAATGCCAATGTTAAACTCGGAGTTTAAAGGTTGCAATCCTGTATATAATGCAATTCGTAACCGATCTGTACTTTTGCCATGCATTAATGTACTCTAAAATAACATGGAACAAGTATTCAGCACATTAAGGCGATGTATTGCTTATACCATCTACGACCCTGCCTCAAAGGTCAAGATCACACTAAGAGATTAAAGGTAATGGAATTCTGTATACAGTGTTACTCTGTCATGCATTGACAGATTTTAAATGTACATGGCACAATTGTCGAGCACGTTGACATGACATGTAATGTGCAAGTCCTGCGTTCTTATTCTAGGTCAAGGTCCAACTTAGAGGTCAGACCGTTTAGAATACTGTATATATACACATCTTCATGTCGGCATTTTGACTCTCTTATACATTGAAAGATGTTTAAAATGAATTGGAAACATGTTTAGCACGTGGAGATTAAGTGTCGTGCGCAAGTACACACCTTGAAAGTCAAGAATACGGACTGTGAGACACCTTTTTTGGGGACATTCGTATTTTATGTGGGACAGCTCTTGTTATTATTATCATTTATATTATTACTATTATTATTATTTTATGATTATTATTATTATTATTATTATTATTATTATTATTTACGAAAATACATGAATCTTGGCAAGATGTACATTTGGAATTTAAACGTTTTAGTTTTTCAACAGTGTCACGCGCACTCTATGATCTAGAGGTTAGAGTCGGTAACCTAAGATCATTGTAACCTCATACTGATTAAGGATCATTTATTTTATGTTTTCCAGTGAATTATAGAGTTTTCTCAGTGAAATAAAAGTGATAATCCACAGTTTTGAAACAGTGGATTACCATTTTTATTTTTCACTGTTTTTGCAATCTTTAGCCCGGATTTACGTCAAAAAGTATACCGAGCGTTATTAATGATGGAGACCATGCGACGATGACGTCGTTTAAATGACATCACTTGTTCTATGTTTTCTGATGATGTTTCCCGCGATTTTCGATGTTTTATAGAAAAAAACTCAATAACCATAAAATAAACAGAAAAATTGTTGGTATCGGTGTAATTTCACACTAATTTCACTCGTGAACACCAAAAGTAGTTATTTTCACTCGTGGCTGCGCCACTCGTGAAAATATAACTTTTGGTGCCCACTCGATGAAATTATAACGTGATCTTACATCGAAACCAACAATTATCCTCTATATGTTCGAGCCCTGCTGTCGATGACGTCTCTTTATATGAAAGGTTGACAGTAATGAATTTTAGTTCTAGGCCCTCTAAAGAACGATGATTAGGCGAACTGCTCGCATGTGAAATAGCTGAGATCCCGTTGAAACGGACGTTAACCCCATGAACAAGTAACGCTGTCAAATCTTGACTGGTTGAAAATATTAAGACTGATAAGGAGTATTAATATGATCTCTCTGTGTATTAACAGAGTGAAACAATGCACATAGTCTGGAGGTACTGAGTAAACTTTGATACATGTTAGTTAAACATGTTACAAATATATTAACTGTACTGTTATGTGTTGTAAGAATCATTCATATGCGACGCACTGCAAATGCCAGAGTACAAATGTACATCCCGACAACACACAACAAAGCGAAAACGAAATACAATATATCGCATAATAGCAGTCGGTATACGTCGAGTATTTCTTAAATTTGCCTTCGTAGCCCATGTACCCTAGTACCGACGCTCACAAGCTCCACTGTTCGCTCCCACGTACATCAGTGCTTATTTGTTTATCAATATTAACAACATTTATGTCAATCTAGTTATGGACTGAAATATATAATTACTAAGACAAATGAATGATGGTTATCCCAACAAGTGCAAAATATGGCTAGCTTAAGTCTGGGTCCTAATAAAACGGGTCTGGTAACGAACGCTATCCGCCAATCATCCTGTCTCGGCTTGGTGCATCGTTTCATATCTTCAGGGTTACATGGATAACAGGCTCTTAATTGATCGTTTACTTATAACGGTATATTAAACTATTTCGCAAGTTGGCCACTGAAAATCGTTCACGTTAGAGTAATTTTTTGAAGCTTGAATAAGTTTTATTACTGTAACAATAATAAGTTATATCTATATATTATTTGGCTTCGTAAAGAAAATTATATTTTTTTTAAGTATTTACTTTATTTGCAGTTAATGTATCACCTTTTTTACTGCCTTATTAAGTTTTGTTCGAGGAGTTCTGAAAAATTTAAATTTATATACTTCGTACATGTAAAGGAAAACAAACATGGCGCCCAAGGAAAGTTTTAGAAGGTGCCGTGACTTGTATACCAATTTGCAGATTAACAGTTGATTTGTTTTTTTAAAGTATTTACATAATTTGCAGTTAATGTTTCACTTTTTCAACTGCCACATTTAGTTTTGTTCGAGGAGATCTAAAAAATTGAAATTTTATGTAACTTTTGGACATGTAAAGAGAAACAAACATGGCGCCGAACGAGTTTTAGAAGGTGTCGTGACTTGTATACCAATTTGCAGATTAACAGATGATTTGCTTTTTTAAAGTATTTACTTAATTTGCAGTTTATGTATCACTTTTTCAACTACCACATTTAGTTTTGTTCGAGGAGTTCTAAAAAATTGAAATTTTATGTAGCTTTTGGACATGTAATGAGAAACAAACATGGCGCCGAACGAAAGTTTTAGAAGGTGTCGTGACTTGTATACCAATTTGCAGATTAACAGATGATTTGTTTTTTAAGTATTTACAAAATTTGCAGCTAATGTATCACTTTTTCAACTGCCATATTTAAATTTGTTCCAGGTGTTCTGAAAAATTAAAATTTATATGTAGCTTTCGGACATGTAAAGGAAAACAAACATGGCGCTGCACAAAAGTTTTAGAAGGTGTTTATTGCGTTTTTGCGACCGTACCGGTGACTTTTTACGGAAAAGTGAAACCGGTGCGTGCTGACCGTACCGGTATTTGTTGAAAGAGAAAGTACAAGAATAAAACGAACAGTGGCAAATCAAAGCTGATATTTAGCCAGTTTTATGAAGGATAATATATTTAGGACAGGTTTCTGTTAAAATTTGGCTGATTCTTTTACTTTCGTGTCAGTTTTCATGCAAAAACAGCATCAAATCTCGATTCAAATTTAATCGGGTTATAAATGACCCATTCGACTGAAATTTGCAGTGTAAATTTAGCACTTGGTCCGGAAAGAATATATACAACAAGAATAATAACTCTTTCCACGCCAGTAAATGTCAAAGATACACTTCTAAGCGTGATTGGACTGAAGTTACAGAGGCTTAAACTGACACATACCTTGTTTGGTCGTTTTCTTCCGCCATCTTGGTTGACTGTACCGGTCTACGGAAACACCGTACCGGTGCCCCTTCACGACAGTGGAAGGGTGGCATATTAAAATCGCACCGTCCGTCTGTCCGTCCGTACGTCCGTCTGGCCGTCTGTCTGTGCGTCTGCACTTACAATTTCTCAAGAACCACCTCAAATGTCAAGGTCACACTTAGAGTTTAAAAGTAATGGAATACTGTATGTATTGTAACTTTGTCATGCATGGAATGATTTTAAAATTACATGGCACAATTGCTGGGCACATGAAGAGGACACAGACTGTGAGACACCTTTTTCGGGGGCATTTGTCACTTGTGAGGGACAGCACTTGCTTTTAGATGAAATATTTGAAAACATTTGAATTGATATTAACGTATTACTAAATTAATGATACTGTCTATATAATATATTTTGATATTGAAATCTTAACAGAGAGAGAGAGAGAGAGAGAGAGACAGAGAGAGACAGAGAGAGACAGAGAGAGACTTTATATACATATTTATTTAATATGTGCTTATTTAAAGTGACTTATTGGTCCATTGGGGCGAGTGTATGTTACATGTATATGTATTTTTGTTATCTGGTTTTTTAAAACTGTTTGCACATGTCACTAAAATAAATGATTGACTTACTTACTTAAAATAGCAGACCTTTAGGTCAAAATCTTTAAAAATTGTCAGATAGATCAAATCCAAACTTCATTAATTTAAAAGTGTGTATTGCAAAGTATCGTTGCAAAGTGAAGTGTAAATATTAAAGATAAGCGGATTAAGTCTGTATCGTATCATTTGAAGGATGGTAAAGTCATTTAGTGTTAGTTATACGTTGAAAGAACACATAAATGTGATTTTAGTATGGGGAGTTGTACTTCGTCATATTCTAGTTTATCTACTGATTTAGAGAATCCCCAGTCAGATAAACCTGAAACAAATGAAGAATTTGCTTTTTGTAAGTTACACATAAAACCTTGCAAATACATTGATTTGGCGAAAGAAGAACTTTACTGCTGTAAATGTTACGATGATTATTGTAAAAGAAATAAAGAAGCCGGTAGAACTGAAACCGTCTACCATTTATTCGAATATGAGCTAATGGACGAGTTTCAACAAAGTGAACAAGAGACATTACAGGAACTTAAATTAAAGCAAGGTGAGCTTAATTCTTATCTTAAAACGCTGGATATGTTTATAAACAAATTAGAGAATGATAAGAGATACAAAGAGGCTACAAACACCAAAAGAAGACTTAAAGTAGTGGTTCAAAGTAAACAATTGTTGAAGTCGAACGCATTCAGGAGAGTAGAGTTTAAAGATACTCGTCCTACTTTTGAACCGCAGTCTACTATCAGAAGCTCTAAATCCCCATATTCAGATGCCAGTAGTTTTATATCTATTACTGGATCAGACACAGCAGAAGAAAACGCTGGTTGTAGTACAAATATAGCCGAAGTGAAAGTTGAACAAAAGCCTGTTCTTGAAGTGGACAGTTCTGAACACGCATGGAAAGGCCCCACAGTAATTAAATATGGTAGAGGCAGAGAAATCGCCAGTGATCATGTCTAGGAAATAGCAAGACCGAATACAAAACATAATAGCTTAAACCCTAAAGAAGAAATACAAAGATCATGTCGTTCTACTGTTACCCCAAGAAGCATTCAGATTAAAACGGAAGAATCAATCCAAGAGTGGAATGAAAAGAGGCTCCCAGCAAGATCAGGAATTCAAACTCGAAAACGATAGTCAAAGAACATTTCAAATGAAACTGATACACTGCAACATTGTGAAGAAAGTAAAGTGTTTTGCCATTAAATGTATGTTCTTTTCATTTCAAATGTCACTAGAGCAGTTGCACGTTAAATGTTTATAGATTTTATAGTTTCTGTGTTTGGTAGCATATATTACATAAATGTTTCTTTCACTCCGCGTTTAAGAATTTATATCACCCTGTTGTTAAAGCTACAAAGCTATCTCGGTAACAGTATTTTCTAATTTATTGGAATGATAGTGTTTTGTTTTACCGTTTAGATTCTTTCAAAGCCGAAATGCTGTTAAATCAATGTAACAAGAATGAGGAAATTTGACAGTTTATAAGTAACTATTTTTTATTAGTGTCTTCAATATGCTGTTTTGTTGCTCCATAACCTAAAATCGATTGATTTTAGCAGTTACTATTTCTACATAACATTACTGGTGCACTCATTTATCAAGCATATGTACGTAGGAGCCACTTTACTTGTATTACTAGTACCCGCAACCTTTATTATATCCAGAAACAAAAAAGTTGTAGAGATTCTCTGAATAATAAAATTATGGCATATCTAAAAGTTTGGTATCAAAAAATATCTCAGAGACAAAAATTGGAAATAAAATCAAAAATCAAGGCAATGTCATTATGGTATGTGTGACAAAACAATGGTCAAAGTAATAGAGAGGCTTTTTGTCGATTCAATTCAAGCTCTCATTCTTTTGATAACTAAAAACATCCGGCATCTTTTTATTTCAGTTGAAAATTATAATTTTGAAATAGTGCCGAGAATTAAACAAATATGTTACAAACATTGTTTTCATCACTGTGATTAGTTGTTGGACAGACAAATAATCCGCGATATCTGTGCACTCCTAAAAAAATACACAATTGTTTACTGATGACAAAACTTTAATTAAACGGTATTTAAAAACACATGTATAATAACGCGTTATTTAACCGTTAAAAATTAACTTAAAACGTTTGTGACACATTTTCCTTTAATATATGGAAATAATTCGTCCAAGCGTTTTTAATACAAATTTAGTGATCTGCATAACAAGACTTGGCGCTTTCGGCGGAAGCTCTGGAAGTCCATGTTTAATAAGGCAGGCAGTGTAGAGCAGCGATATTCAAGATGTTTTCAAATTAATCTGTGTTAAGACACTACATTGTAGCGTACGTAATCATACTGCTAACACACACCTTTAGTTAATTTTAATTTCAAGGTGTAAATTTCTTAAAACATGCAAAAGTTTACGGCATTATAAAGAGCATGGTGCACGAGTTAAATTGCATGCGTTCGGCTAACAAATAAAGCATTCTCCATTCTGCTTAATTCTAACCCATCACAATTAATTTTATGGATTATGCTTGTATGACAGTACGAAATGAATCTGCGTTGAAAAATTACTAAACAAAATTATAGTTATAAGTAACTATGATCATTCAACTGCGAAATCGTTGAGTATAGTGTTAAGTCGGGTATTAATATACGTGTATATTGCATTACCAACGAAAAATGGCCTGTTCAGCACGCCAATTTGCAATATTTTTGACGTGGACCAAAAGTTGTGTGTGACTTGTTACATTTTGTACAGGAAGAAGATCGATTGACTAGTGGTATTACAATAGAGCGTTTTACAGGCGTGTATATTTGTCATTTGAGTTTAATACTAAACATAATTAAAACCACCACGCATTGCCTCAAAAAGACTGTGAGACGCCTAAAAGGTATTCAATAATTTGTTATACATGTAGTGTCTACATTACTTTTATACTAATAACTTTTAAATCAGAAAATGAGAGTCTGCAAAAGCAGTACAGTCATTACAAGAAAAGATATATTTTTGTATGTTGGGTCATCGAGCTTTACTACTTTTATTATAATATTTTCTACACAACAGTACATTAAGAGACAGCACGGACGTTTTCATTTCAACATTCCTTCATATTTCATTCACTTTTGAAACGCTTTTCGTGTGCTTCTAATAGCCATTGTGATAGTGTAATCAAATATATACTGTCACACAATGGACGATACTTAGAAGCTCTTGAATGACAGAATTTTATGACAGACTGTTTCGACCAAGAATTAATCAAAGATTTTAACTGCATACTTGGAATTGCTAGTTTTTCAAGAATGTGATGAAGTACAAGAGAGAATGACAGTTACGGCTGCGATTTTGTTGGTCGGATGAATACAATATATGGAATATCTCACGTTATGGTTGGGTAACATATTTGTTCGTAGATAGTGACCAGGTGTGGAAACCAGACGTGGCGCTCGTAAACAATGTAAACAAACTTGAAAAAAAAGGTGATCAATGGCATTAAGTTCGTTTTATGTTTGATGGCACCGCGAACTTCTATCCAAGAGAAGTATTATCCGCTTCATGTATGGGGAATATTTCTTATTACCCTTTGGATTGATACCAGTGTAGCTTTCAGTTCTCAGTCTGGGCAAAGTTGCCTTTCGAGATTCAATTCAATGAAACTGTTCACAAAGTTCAAACAAATTCTCTCAATCCTTTACGTTGCTAGGCGACACAGTATTGGAATTTCGGTTATACCTCCAACGGAAGCCTCGCTTTGTTTTGTTAAACGTAATCATACTTAATATATATACATATGTATGGCTTATCTTAAAACTTTGATATTTTTATTTCCGCAGAAAGTGGAGAAAAAATATCTTGCAGCATTACGGTACTATTGGCTACAGCTGTATTTCTTTGCCTTGTCGGAGACAATCTCTAAAATCGTTAAGTTCGATGTCTTTTTTTCAGTTATCATTTTCTCTTTATTCTGATTATTAGTGTTTGCATTACGTTGACAACGTTATAAAATTTACAGTTTTACTTGCGAGACGACTCTGAACCAGTGTCTCACAGGTGGGCTCCTTTAGTTAAATGTTTAAGGCTTGAGAATAAACACAAAAGTAAATGGCAAAAATAATATTTGTTTAACAATAGGGTGATGAGAGCAACACCTCAAACTTTAACTGAGGCGGAACAAGGCCGAGTCTTATTTGATGTTTTTAAAATGGAAGACAAAGTACTGGCATTTGACTGCGTACAAGAAACAACCATCAGCACAGGCAGTCAAATTCAATTGAAAAGCAACTCTTTCAAAAAAACAGCAAACTGTGAAGGAAACGGAGACATATCACACACTCACTTGGAAAGATATTAGTGTTGCTTGTGACAGATTTTATTTGTAATATCCATCGTGTCACTGACATTATCAACTGTCATATTTTCAGTATATATCGGTAGAGTTGAAATGTAAGTGAAGATATACCGATTCTTCTGATTATAGCAGCGTATTTATACATGTGTCATATACATAATTATTGGTAGAAGCATATAAAGATTTTGATGATTTCAGCATAGTTTTATTATATGTATATATTTCTTTGTAGTTTCTTTTTCTTTTCTGGATTATTATAAGGGCTTTTGGTTGTATGCGAAATCATTTTCAAATATTGAAATGGTGATGCTTACTTAAAGCAGGTTACGAATAAAACATTTCTGGTTGTTATAATTGTACACTGTTATTTTTGTATAAATACAGTGTTGAGGTGCTTGGAATCAAAATGTTACATGTTGTTATGTTAATGGTTTGTCGTCATGATGAGGTGTGTTTCTTCTTAATTGTGTTGCTTTCTTAAATATACATTTGAACTTCTCATTTTTGTTGCTTTATTCAATACACATTTGTATTATTTCGTCACTTTGAGAATTAAACAAGTGTGAATAAACTAGCTGAGGCATTTAAGAAAGGGAAAATAAACCCTTTACATGCTTTATAATTTATGTTCTTGTCGTTTGTTTGTTGTAATAGCTGGAGTCTATATCTGTTTAGAATATGCAAAAAAATATTGGGTTAGTTATGTTTAACACAGTTTAAAAAATATGGAATTCATAACAAACGGTTAAAACCATTAAAGTGATAGCAGTTCGTACTACTACGATCATCAAACTGTTTGGGCATTCAAAAATGCTAAATTGCCACCCCTCAGGATACATTAGTCAGTGCTGACAAGATCAGAATGTTTGCTTATTGTTCAAATACTGTATCGAGTATTGCTGTACAACTATCGCTTAATTAAAATCATCGATTTACTGAAAAGTGTTGTTTAAATCATATATTCCATTACATTGTAGGAGCTGTTTAGATGGAGATGACAGCAGATCGAATATCATCAAATACCTTGACAAAATACCGCTTACTATTAGATTCTTTATAAAAGAGTCACGAAGTGCTAATATTTTTCTACTGAAAGGGATATAAATCTTTTACAATTTATTTTCTGAGAGAATACGTAATTACAACAATGTGTAAGAAACTATGTACAAGGAACAATTAAAAGCTACTTACTTAAACAAAACCCTTTATAAAATATTGAAGTTTACATTTCTTTTTTCTGGCGTTAGAAAATGAAATACACATTGTATCTTCTTTGCTTCACTGATTGATCGCACTATTATGGTTTGTTTAAGGGGCGCTTTTATATTTGTTTTTTAAAATAATTAGGACTCTATTTATCCCTCTTTGTTCCCCCAAATGAGCATCACGTCGAACTCGTTTTAAGCAGCTAGGCAAGGATTTCGCGTGAATTGTTCACTTAAAGTACGTGCAGCTTAATACAAGTAAAGGAGGGGCGTTCAAAAATTTTCCGGAAAACGGTCTTTTTGTGTCATATTTGATACATAGGGATCGCTTTGTCCGTCCATCGGTCCGTCCGCCCTTACAGTTGGATACTTAGGTGGCTATAGGAACAATAGGTAACAGTAAATACTCTTTGATGTCATTCATTCCGTAAGCTCTTAGGTGGCTATGTTTTTTCTTACGTGGCTAAAAGAACAATGGAACGAACAATAGAGTAGCCACATAAGTATCTATATGTTAGGACGTCCGTCGGTCTGTCCGTCGGTTGTCGGTCCGTGACATAAACTTAACGTTGACTAAAACTGTGCTATTTCTTAAGATTTCTTCATCAAACTTTGCAATTGTATTGCTTATGACAAAAGGGTCATGATGCCGCAAAATTTTGTAGGTCAAAGTCATACCTGACAGAGTTATGCCCTTTTTTGTACTGACAAAGCGTTAGAGGGCGACACAAGTGTTCTACTGAACACCCATCTAGTTTAATTACTCATTTAATAACACATTAAATTAGCATGACGTGATAATCTCGCCCCTTTGTTAATGTCGAAGTATTTAAAACAGAAGAATCCATTCAAACCTTTTTCCACGTGCATTTATTTGTCGTAGGTAAAGTCCAATTTCGATTTGTATTAAAATTATTTGATTGACACCTGGTGTCATGTTAATTGTTTTCGATCTACTACAGTGATCGCAATGTCATACTTTTATTGATTCACGTTCTATCGTCGCTATAGCAACATTATGATGTATCTTCAAAAAGAACATATACATTTACTTCACATACAAACAGTTTCAAAACTTCTTCTTCGAAAACTGGCTATTTGTAAAGATGATTGTAGTTCAAAGTTTGCAGTCTATGCACAATTCAAATTGCGAACTGGCAAGGGATTTCTCATTTTGCCCTTTCTATCTGAGTTTGAACTGGCAACTGGATAAAAAGTTAATTGCGAAACAGCAACCTTAATTTGAACCGCAAACCGGCAACTTGTGTCCAATTCGCCGTTACAATTTTCGAACTGACAATTGACTCGCAGCTCATAATTCGCACTTCCAAACCCGAACTGCGATTTTGCAACTGATTTCTTGGTTGGTGGTACGATTTACACATTCCGAATTCCTAATGAGCCGATACAGATGATAATTTTGAATAGGCATCTCTGTTCTGTTCAATTCAATGATACACATGTACCAGTTCAAATTTCTTAGTTGTCTTCTGCAAACTGACAACACATTTTGAAATTCGCGGTTTCGGATAGCAATTAAAATGATAAGTAAATACTTTAAGCACGTGTACAAATGTATGCATCGCGTTTTTCATCGTTAGACATGTGATATTTTGTTTGTTTGTTGTTGTTGTTGTTGTTGTTTTAAAAAAGAAACGAAAGAAAAAGAAACAGCGAGACCAAATAAGTTTTTCTTTCTAAGTTTAAATTTCTATTGAAAACGTGTTTTGCAGTCTGCATATCTCAGTTGCCATGCATAACAGAGTTACAATGTACCATGTATACCTTACTCCTTGACCTTAAAACTCTTAGCGTGAACAGTTTTCATCCGATCTTCACCAAACTTTTATTGCGGGCATAAAAACTCGGTTGCGATTAAAAAAAAACTAGTCGTTCCTGGGTTATGCTTCCCTGACGGGCGTATTTTGTGACAGTTTACCACTCTTGTGTTTGAATCAATTGAAAGATATGTAAAATATTGTCTATACATGATGCATTTGTCAAAACCTTCAGTGTTGTCGAATTCTTTCAATTTTTAACCCACCAACCACAGTGTACAACTCCTATCAGCTGTTAATGACCTTCACCCCACTGGTACCCAGCGCTATCGTTAAAGTAGTGAATGATGCATAAAATCAGATACAGGAAGTCAAATTGAATACGATACTGGCCTACGGCCTGAAAAAGACCCATGTCTTGCACTCGTTAACATGAAGCGTGGTTTTGTCCGTCAGAAGTATCAGATTACACACGCTCAATGATAAGGATTCCAAATTATATTTAATCATACATTTATTAACCAATAAGTCTTACCTGGTTTTTAATCGATAAGGAAATCATACACTTCATGTCTATATAATCCAGTATGTCAATACCGATTACGGAAGTCGATTTTAAGTTTAACTGAATGGCTGTCATTTTTAAAAGGGCTTTGATTTTTGTATATACATTTTTTGTATGTATATACGAAATAAATATACTAGGGTTAACTGTTTGTACTTTTGATATTTGCGACTATGTATTCGGTGTCTAATGGTCGGAATTTGTAAAACGACAACACCGTAACATCTGAACATTATTCTTTATCATATCATTTCAAAGAGGGACTATAGCTATCTAATTTCGGTTTGTTCGCACGTATGTGATTTGATTATGGGAAGTTGTGCTTCAGCAAATGATGCTCGTTTGCATAATAACGAATTAGACAATCACCACCCAGACGAACAAAGAAAAGATAATAAACCAGTTTATTGTGAGAAACACAAGAAAGCATATAATCACATCAATGTGAAAACAAAAGAATTGTATTGTAACAGATGTTACCAGGATTTCAAACGAAACGAATCACGAGTCGTTTGTACACTATCCGAATATGTGAATACGAGAGATTTTCAACAAAGTGAGGAAGAGACATTGAAGGAACTAAAAAGCAAAGAAATTCAGCTTCAGGCTGAACTTAGAACATTGACAACGTTTATAAACGAAATAGAAAGCAGAGGAAGTATACCCATTGCTAAAAGGCTTATCGCACTGTTTCAAAGTAAACAAATGTTAATAGAGAAAAATGCAAATAGGAGAATCAAATCTGCTTCCGGATCACATACTTTCTCAGAGGACTCAGACGTCAGTCATCATTTAATCGTAACCGGACCAATGACAAAGTATAAAAACGTTACAGACAACAACTTCAATTCAAACGAAGAATCCCCAACTCCAACACCTGGAATGGCCTGTTCTTCTACTGCTTCGCTGGCGAAAATGTCACCATTTGAGATGACGTCACAGAGGTCTACACAAAGACTAGAACTGAATGAAAAGAGAATCGAATCAAAAATTTCTTCCAATCGTATAATTGGGTGATGATATAGTGTGCTTGTTAAGATTAGTTGAAATGTGTGAATTGTGTGTGTAAAGTTGATTTCTTGTAAGACCGAAAAACAACAAAGTGCACCAGTTTAAGCACAAATGATTCACTTTCTTTTTGTTTTTTGAAGCGCGACTATTCACAAAGTGCTATTCTACCCATCTTGATAATGACAAATTAAAGTGGTTTTATGCTATTTCCGTTGTTACTTAAACAACTGCATGAATGTATGTGTTTAAAGATTTAATATTTTCATTTTGTTTCCCATTTATATTACCTTTACTTCACGTTTAAGAATGCATACCACTATTCTGTCAGAGCTAATATCTCGGTAACATTTTTTCTAATTGACTGAAGTCATTGCGAAAATAAGCGCCTAGTTTAAACTTTGTATGTTCTTTCACAGCCGAGAAGTTGATACGAGAAGTTGATATGTTGAGGTTTCAAGTTAGGAGTAATTTTACATTAAAACCGTTTTGTTTGATAAATTAACAAATTTTTCTCACAAGCATGTGATGTATACTTTTTGACGTAAATCCGGGTTAAAGATTGCAAAAACAGTGAAAAATAAAAATGGTAATCCACTGTTTCAAAACTGTGGATTATCACTTTTATTTCACTGAGAAAACTATAATTCACTGGAAAACATAAAATAAACAACTTTATGAAATAATAGATTATCGGTGTCCTTATATTTTGAACTTTAAAAGGAATTACTACTGGATATAACTATTGATTTTAAGTATAATAACCGGTACTCCGAGTAATATAATTTTGGTAAAATGCCCATTGACGTACTCAATAATATCTCTCTCATATTTAGCAAACAAAAGAATATGTGCTGTAAAGCAATATTTATTTATTAGTAACTGTAACGGGCACCGCCTTCCTAAGCCGGGACAAGTGGACAGGAAGTGAACAACGGACAGAGGTTCGAACCCAGTCGGACAACTATCAGCTACCACGTCTACGTAAACTGACTGTACTAAATTTCATATATTTATTCACCAGTGTCTTATCCCAATACGTACAAAATGAATACAAGAAAAACTGTGATACTACGTATCACAGCGGGCCTAGAAAAAAGCTTTCATGTAAATATTTTGAAATGGGAGCTGCACATAAACTTTACAGACCTTATAACAGAGACAGAATGAATTTATATTCTAGGTTCGTGTAAAGCAAATACTTGACTATCTGGTTTGTGCATTTACAATTTAGTAACTCTTTCTTATTTCCAGTGTATCATTTATGATTTAAAAAGAAACAATATCATATATTCATGAAAAAGCTTTAAATAGTCTGTATGCTCTTTCCGTTTTTTTCCCATTAGATTGTATATACGAGCCCTATTTTCATTCAGCGTTAATTAAAACAAAGTTAACGCAGCAATATTATCATATGTTCTACGCTATGTTCAATTAAGGTGATTCTCAGAATAAACAATACTATTCCTGCCTCTATCCTTACAAAATCGTTTGCAGTCAAAATGTTTGTAAACGAAACATCAACATGTTTACGATTATTAAGTGTCGTTACTGATCAATTAGTTAACTTTGGCTACCTGTTAGTTTATTGCTGTAGACGAGTCTAATAACATGAAATGTAATCCAGTCTGATAAAATTAGAAAGTGCATCCCGACCAGTTAGTAAACTTTGGCTACCTTTCACTCTATTGCTCTAACATGCCATGTCTGATGTCAGTGACTGTACAATGATACTTCCATTAAAAAACAAATGAAGAGTGATTGTAAATTTTAAACTATAAAAATCGAGTTATAGTAACAATGGACCCACTTTACGCGATACCGGAAGATACGGCATGTTTGACCGATATCGGTTTTTATACTGGCCGAACAATAAAAACTTTTTACTACTTACTAGACGTTACATAAACATATAAAATAATTTGACGTTTTACATGTATAAAAGATAGAAATATCATTTTTTGGACAATTTTAAAGCTACACAATGAACAGTGGTACACTACTTCACCTACATGTTACATTTTCCAACCACGTATTAAATATAGCGTGCCGCTGCTGCGGCCCGCAATAATGAATAATATATACATCGAAAAACCACCCTACTGTAGGCCTAAAGAAAGGTCAGGAACTCGACGTTTGTGCAGCGATAAAAAGAACTCGCCGAACGAGCGTCGTTCTCCCAATTTATACATATTTTGCCGCAACAGTACCCATAAATTTTTAAGAATCTTTATAATGATTGGCTGGAACATTCAATATCTAGGTAACATACAAAACAAGACTTGGTGACTTTCCGTATATGCAATAAGCCAGTAGAACGCATGGTAAATCAAGAGATTGTGATTTGTTACATGTGATGCGCGTTCCAATCAAATGTGTCTAAGCAGCAGACGATATTAACAAAAGGTCAAATACTTGAACATAAACCTGTTTATTATGAAATGTAAAGGTCACGAAGTTCAAAAGATGCAACGTAAGTGCCAGGCCTGTTACAGTAACTGTTGGAGCATGGTCAAAATCTCAGTATGTGTAGCAAATATACCAAACGACGACCTTCAGTGAAAGTACCTAGCATTATAAGAATATGTCGGTCTTGAAAATAAGCCGGTCAGGAAAATGAGTTAGTAGTGTAAAAGGGGGGGGGGGTCGTGGTTATTTCAAGCCGTCGGCTCAAGGTGGCAGACACAAGATGGCGGGAAACTTTGGCGGACATTTTGAACAAGTTTGCGCCTTTCAGTAAACAATTCCAATATAGCGGGAACTGTTTTTGAAATTTAAAAGTAATTTTAAACTTGGTGAGTATCGATTTCAGTCATCCATATTCCAATCATTTTAGATCAGATAGCGCATTATTGAAAGAAGCTTTAAAACTTGGCGGGTAGTGTATCAATCACACCGTTTAGTATTTTGAAAATATGACGTTAAAAGATCTTTATAAATAGATTTAGTATGTTTTGTTTTTGTTCACCTTTAGTAAGAGGCGATTTCTTTTTTATTTGTTTCTGTTACACAGACAAATTTACTTTTTACCGTTTTCCGATGCCTACTCCTTATGTACCAAATCTGAAAGTAGCTCCGGCACATCAGTCAGCATATAATCCTAAATAATGATTCTTCATTTGAAACCATATGGCCATTGCAGACATGAAAGTTGTATTGTTTAAATATATAATGTTATAAACTCATGCAGCATCAGCTAAATTTTGTAAATATAACTAAAGTAAACTGTTTTCGAATAAGCACCGCGGATATATTTCATTTAACAATGATGTGTAAACATAAGGGACGATTTACTATATATATACACCCTATAGAAATAGTTCCGATTTCTTAACCCGCCGGCCATTTCTTAAACCTTGTGCGGAAAGAAAACATATATTTTGGAGTTTCTGTGACAACAAAATTAATGTCTACCTCTGATCGTCATTTTAAAGAATGAAATATTTTGAACAGCCAGGAATATTTACGCGAATGTTTACACATTCTCTTTTTACGATTATATCCATCCATTCATAAATTTTATTCAATGCGCGGCAAGGGACGTAATTATAACTTTCCTTATTGCTGATATGTTTATTCTGCGGACCTGGAGCGAGCTTGTCTGCGTTCCTACATGTATTAGAATTACGCGTGAGCACCTTAAGCAGAAAACAAGTGTTAGGATACGTTAATGTCGATGTTTGAAAGATTTGTTATATTTCATAGGTGATGATTGTTTTAAGTAGAAGGCATTTTACCTTATATTCGATTGTAGGCCTCGTTATCTTCAAACGCATTGAATGAGCTATTTTGTTAAAATACATATCAATGACTGCAGAAAAACATTAGAACATCGTTACTTCCTGGTCTCAACCATATTCGTTCTATAAATGTATATTGCGGCATTATAGATACGCATTATCACTTTGTCGGTCCGCACAATAAATTGATCCGCTATTGCCTGCTCGTTTGTGTTATCAAAGCGCCGTAACTACTAACTAGCTGTTCGATCAGTGTCTGATTTTAGACAGTAGAACTGTAGGTGAAAACATTTTGTTGACTACAGTGAAAATCCCTGCTGTCTATGTGTTCCAGGAATAAAAACAGTGACAATTCGATCCAAAATACGATCTATAACTGTTGCATTCTGTTCATATCCTATTACCAACTGGTATAGCCTTCACTAATGAAGATTAAAGACTGAAATAGCCGTCACAACAAAACAAAGGACAAATATTTTGAATACACAAACAAATCCAGCGTCTTCAGCGCTTTGATTTGTTAAGATGATTGATGTATGATTATTTGACTCAAATAGTTTCATGTTTGATACATTCTTTGATGATCATGGGAACAAACTACCTTGGGTGCGGGATGATGGTGAAGTATTAAGCCTATATTGACGTGCTTATCAACAGCAATAAACAGTGTACGACTGAAGTCTTTGAATTTAAAAGAAGATTGTTTAGACAAGGAATTCCATATTATAAAAGAATTTACTTGAAAAACGAACCCATTCACGAATACGCCTTTGAAAACGAAACTATTCAAGTGGATAAAAATAAAGATAGTTTATGGTAAATGTATATTGAAAAAAATAAAGAAAAGAAAAGTGAAAGGAAAACTACATTTTTTGTGTTACGGGACAGCTTCCCTCGATCATTTGTAAAGTGGGTTGACGACAACAAAGTTGAGGAAGATTAGCATGGAACGGTACGTATACATTAGAGACACAGAAAGTAACCCTTATTTCCCTGATAATAAACCATATCATTTTAAAGTGCAATTAAATTTTGATGGTTTTTGGAAAATTGCTTTGTGCGAAATTAGTATCACAAGAGACATGAATATGCAAGGAAAGTATTGTAAATGGAGCTGACCATGCGAGTAGGTAGTAGCGCATCACAAGATCACATCGACAAAAAAAAGCATAGCAAGGGTTTAAGTAAAACGTTGAAATCGACAAAAACATCCGATCAACTACAACAAAAATAAATCCGCTGTCAAGAAAATAAAATTAATTACCTATATGTTTGGACCTTACAAAACCAAACATTAAAGTAATCACATTTTAAACTTCAATTAGTTGGATAAAAATAGTCCGTTGAGAAGGACATGTTCGAGTGTAATATCTGTTTAAAGCCATTCGCTAGATCCTATAATATGCTACGTCATAAAATGTCTGCAAATAAAGCAGGCAAAGATGATAATGATATTTTAATTCATCAAACACAAAAAGCGAGGACTTATCTGACGATGAATCATCTGATGAAGAAATGGATAATTACAATACTGATCCTTAGGCAATTTTTATGGATGAAGCATTTGAACATTGTCAAACTGATTTCAATAGACGTGTAAAACACCTTGTAAACGATAATGGACTTAATGAAAGACAAGCACGTAAAAGGGCATACTGGGACATGCCAAGTCAATATCGCAGTGCCTTGATGAGTATTTTCTTGGAGAAATCTGTTTGGTACAGTACTATAAAGGACAGTCTTTATAAAGCTATATCAGCGATAGCAAATAATGTAAGAGATCTTGATAACTTTGAACCGGAGGAGGCTCTAAAATATGCAGTTCATAAAAGGCGATTTCTATTTGATAAAATACTAATGCGATATGATGCTCCAGAAATTGAAAGTGAAAATTCAAGTAATGGTGAGGACAATGATACTTATGAGGATGATAACAATGACAGTTAACAACAATGTATGGGACTGAGAACAATATAACAATGTGGTTTTCAATATATACATACAGATATGTCATAAATAGGTGTTAAGGGTGTCGCTATGTCTCTGTGTGTCAGTTCATGTATGTGTATAAAAAGAAATAAAAATGGTTAAATTGAATTGTCTTGAGACTTTTCTGTTTATGTACAACTTTGCCTATTTGTTTTGGGCCATGTTAAATTGTCCTTAAATGATAATAAGACTTATAAAATCATAACGACCTGTCAACAACCTTTCGTCAACCAGCGTAGTATTTTTCAACACTAGCACTACCATTACATTTTGTACCGAAACCAATTATATAGTGTTGTAAAGAAGTTTCAATGCGTTAAACATTTGTTCGTTGTTATGTGTCGAATCGACTTCATTTACAAAAGAAAATACAAATGAGAAGAAAATTGAAAACATCAACCTTCGACTAACTGACCTTTAAATTCATCCAAGTATAAATCAAAGCGCTATATGATTAAGTGTCAATGATTTCAGTTTGATGTTAAGTCTATTGAAACCGAACGCAGTGACATTTTTATCGTCCATTTAAAGCCTACTTTACATAATCACTTATTTAAAGTTTATTACATAAAAGAAAATCATTCTGTTAGAGTCTAGTCAAGTCAAATACAAATGTACCTTTATTCTCTCATTTCATGATTACATGAAAAAATGAGAATTAGTTTGTAACAATGTTTACAGAGGCTCAATCAAAAAGGATATACAACACGAAATAGTACATATTTAAACAAACGAGATTTTGTTTAACATTGCTTGCAGCATATACTTATTTAACAAAACAACAAGGAATATCAAGTACAAAAAAGATCTCCCCATTTAGTTGTTGATAGAGCGGAGAGTCATAAAAAAGATTTTTGTTTAGATTAAATATATTACTGTGGGAATAGTACTTCGTGTGTTAACAAGCGAGTACCATTCATTCAAAATAAATCAAGTAACTTTTGTCTAACTGTTATTTTAAGCCATTCATTGTTCTCTAAATAATGTTTATTCTAAACATTTATCAGATCGCATTTAATTAGGATATTTTTAACGTTTGAAATCCAGGGGTACTTTTTCTTAAGGATGGCTTCATTTAGATCTTTTGATAATAGATACATGCTATAGATTATAGAAGAAAATCTTTTAGGTTGATTGTTTGGATCATATTCATTTAAACGTGACAAGAACGTTAACTTATTATATTTTCCTCTATGTCTATTGAGAGAGGTTTACATCCCGTTTCGCCATAAATCATGTAACTTGGATTGACCTTTTCATATTTAAGATATGCATTAAAAAAAATTTTAATTGCACCCGTTCAATGAAATCTAAATTCCAATATCCCCATAGGTCTGCACCGTATACAAATATCGGTTTAATAGTTTTATTAAAAAGATCTATTTTGATATCAACAGGTAGGCTTTAAACGATTTGTATTTCTTATTAAACTGTAAATCGCCCATATAGCCTGTGAGGCAATATGATTTTACTAGTAGTGAATGATCCACTACTTTTAAAATAAATTCCCAAATATTTATACTCATTAACGATTTCTAGTGGTTCGGTCTGCCTTTTACGGTGGCACAGAGGTGACATGTGTATGTTTTAATTTATCTCGTGCGCACGACATACTAAGTCACAAGATACTATGTCGTGCGCACGAGATAATTAAGTCGTGCGCACGAGATAATTAAGTCGTGCGCACGAGTTAATATGTCGTGCACACGATTTACTAAGTCAGTCAAATCAGTTCCCTACATTAATTTAATCATTTCGTGCGCACGACATAATATCTCGTGCGCACGACATAGTATCTCGTTACTTATTTATCTCGTGCGCAGGACAAAGTATCTCTTGCGCACGACTTAGTATAAATAAAAACATACACATGTCACCTCTGTGCCACTGTAGCCTGTACATAGTAACCCGTGCGTACGACTTAATTATCTCGTGCGCACGACATAGTATCTCGTGCGCACGACATAGTATCTCGTGCGCAGGACATAGTATCTCTTGCGCACGACTTAGTATGTCGTGCGCACGAAATAAATAAAAACATACACATGTCACCTCTGTGCCACTGTAGCCTTTTGCAAAAAATTTGTTTTTTATTTTGTTGCATTTACTTTTAGTTTCCAATATTTACAATACTGTTCATAAATTTTAAGTGCATGTTGAAAGTCTTTTTCTGATTCTGACAAAATTACAGTGTCATCTGCATATAGCAAAATATATAATTTAAGAAAAACGTTCATTCCATCTGCTCGTTGGTCGCTTTGAACTGTTACACTTTCTGTTTGATTGCTTTGTACGAAATACTTGTTTAAATCGCTCAAAAATAAGTGTAAAAAAGGAACGGCGATATATTTTTACCCTGACGAATGCCTACGTTACACGTGAAGAAATCTGAGACTTCTGAATTTACTCTTACACATGATGTCATATTTTTGTACATGTCTTTTTTTATAAGATTTAAACATTTACCATTTATTCTTATATTGAAGATTTTTTTCATATTCCATTTCTCCATACTGTATCGGAAGCTTGTTTCAGATCAATAAATGCGCAATACAATTTTTTTGCTACTGTTAACTAATTGAATAAGATGCAGTATACACTTGTTGTCTGAAGTTGAAAATCCTTTTATAAACCCAGCTAGAAAAGGACCCTAATGTGAAGATATGCACCGCACAATACATTAGTTCTGTACCAATGTAGTGCGAAAGGGATATCTTAACATCTCTTTCGAACGTTGGGTAAATTTGAGCATATCTGAGTAGATATCAGCAACAAATCAATACAAATATGTAACAAATGAGTAAAAAGTGAGTAAAAATTAGCACAAATGAGTAGAGATGAGCAACAAATGAGCAAAAATGTGTAAGAAAATGAGCACAAATGAGTAATAATGAGCATAAATGAGTAAAAATGGGTAAAAAAAATGAGCACAAATGAGTAATAATGAGCACAAATGAGTAGAGATGAGCACAAATGAGTAAAGATGAGCAACAAATGAACAAAATAAGTCAAATTGAGCACAAATGAGCAACAAATGAGTAAAAATGAGCCCACATGAGTAAAACTAAGCACAAATGAGTGACAATGAGCAACAAATGAGTAAATTTGAGCACAAATGAGTAAAGATGAGCACACATGAGTAAAATTTGGCACAAATGAGTAATATCAGGCTGATATCCATACATTTTAAACAACTTTTTTTAAACTGAATTTACCTCAGCAGGTATGATGCTGATACACATTTAATGAATTATGTACAATAGTCATGTGATTATTTTCATGGCGATGTTTATGTCAGCCTTCAAATTTCCAATAACTGTAATATTTACACCTGTCAACCAGTCACTATTAAAACTTGATCATTTAAAATCATTTAAACTTGAGTTGCATTTGATCATCAACAGATCCTACAAGGTTTGACATTTCAATAAACATCTGTCAGGCCTAAAATATATTCCTGCTGCACAGAACATGATATATGTTCTGTTAATTTCAAACGTCACTAGAGTAGTTACACGGTAACTGTTTATGGGTTTAATATTTTTATGTGTGCTGGTCACATTTGTCTATTTCTTCGACACCACGTTTAAGAATGCATACCAATGAGCTGTGAAAACTACAAAGATATCTCGGTTATAACGGTTTCTAATTAACTGGAATTAGTGTTTTGTGTTACCTTTTAGATTCTTTCAAAGCCGAAATGCTGGTCAACTGATGTAACAAGAATGAAGAAATTTTACATATAATCAATTTTTTATTTCACTTTTTAATTATCCTAATAAAATACAAATCCAAGGACGGAACAGAAAGTGTATTTACTTGTTTGAAATGATGGATTATCGCTGTCCTTACATTTTGAACTTTAAAAGGAATAACTTCTGGATATCATTACTGATTTCAAGTACAATTACCCCGTACTGCGAGTATTATAATTTTGGTAAAGTATCCTTTGACGTACTCAATGATATTCCTCTCATTAAGCAAACGAAGGACATTAACTATGACTTACATTTACGTATTTCTTCTGACGGTATGCGTTTTCTTGGAATCGTATGCTCAATTTATGCAAAACATAGTTATGAAGCATTACATTTGGTATATATTAGTTTCATTTCATCGTAAATTGGGAGATATTCGCGATGATTCATCTTAACTAATTCTCACGAATTCCCCACTTATTTCATTCATGAAATTCGCGATGATTCATCTTTACTAATTCTCACGAATTCCCCACTTATTTCATTCATGAAATTCGCGATGATCTTTAATAATTCTCACGAATTCCCCACTTATTTCATTCATGAAATTCGTGATGATTCATCTTTACTAATTCTCACGAATTCCCCACTTATTTCATTCATGAAATTCGTGATGATTCATCTTTACTAATTCTCAAGAATTCCCCACTTATTTCATTCATGAAATTCGCGATGATTCATCTTTACTAATTCTCACGAATTCCCCACTTATTTCATTCATGAAATTCGTGATGATTCATCTTTACTAATTCTCACGAATTCCCCACTTATTTCATTCATCAAATTCGCGATGATTCATCTTTACTAATTCACACGAATTCCCCACTTATTTCATTCATAAAATTCGCGATGATTCATCTTTACTAATTCTCACGCATTCCCCACTTATTTAATTAATAAAAGTCGTGACTGATTCGTTTTAGATGGACTCATAGATTCGTATTAATCTGAAAAGTTCTCTTATCGCGAACGAGTATATTTTCTATTAAATAGCGAACTTTTCGTCACTCAAAAACATCCAAAATTTACAACAAACAAAAGGTTATACTGTAAATACCTGACATGAATGAATTTTGGCGAATGACAACCGAAATGAGCCAGAAAACTTAATATAGAAACACAAAGGGTCTAAGTTTTATCAAAAAGAAAGAACAAAATTATGATACTTGACTATATCTCGGTGCCAGGTGCTACCTATCCACGGGAAAAAACAAATACATTAACTAATTTGTAACTGTTATCATAATAAGTAATACACCACATTTTACACCACATTTACTACAGTGTAACCAAACAAAAAAAAAAACACGAATGATGATACAACTTTCCGTATAATGGTACGATGACGTCCATTAAACAACGCTACAGTTCGAGGTCAGTAGACGCTTTTAGAATAACGCACCGCAACGATTACCTCTCCTTACAGCCGGGGAGCTGGCGCCAATTCCGTGTTCCTGACAAAATTGGGGAAATACTTTTACATAAAATGAATTTCTTTTAAAAAGTTTTAAAAACTCATTAAGTTTAACAACCAGTTATTAGCTGGTTGCTGAAGAATGAAAAAAGGTGGAAGAGTTGTCTTCGGGAATGTTTTAGTCATAACCACCGGAAGTCGAAATCCAAAATGGCTCCTGTAACGGAGAACCTAAATTCAACTTGGACGTATATATATTGAAATTATTGTAAATTCATTTTACACTTAATTCATCAATACTTTTAATTAACGTACAACTTAAGAACGGGAAAAACCCGGTTTTTCCCGTATCATTTATTCCCTCAATTTGGACAATTATAACTGATATAAACATGACCTAAACAGACCTTGATCGGCGAGGACAATATTCATATATATAGTCAATTCGTGTGACATCAAAATCATATAGCAAATTCCCCTCTGCTTTTTTATTGTTTTGTCAAGATCACTGCATACTTGTACGTTTCATACATTTACCTTTTATCAATAACTGTTCATTTTCTTGTTACTACATGTATACTATTGTGTATTACGGTAAT
The DNA here is from genome assembly GCA_022818135.1 of Saxidomus purpurata. Taxonomy (NCBI): domain Eukaryota; kingdom Metazoa; phylum Mollusca; class Bivalvia; order Venerida; family Veneridae; genus Saxidomus; species Saxidomus purpurata. Next base: position 31,787,406 of record JAFMSR010000017.1, read on the forward strand.
CAACTTCAAAAACGTAACAGAGTGAAATAAAACAAGTGCCTATCAGTTTTTTTTTGTATTTCTGTACATTATTTTCAAGTCAAAGAATTCCATCCGATTCTCGAAATGAAAGTATAATATGGATAACAATTAGAACACTGGAAATTACAAGAAGCATGCTGTCATGAAGTAACACCATTACAAAATTGGGATCTTGATATTACGAAGATTTGAGATTTGGTGAAAACTCTTGATGTCTGCCTCTGTGGTCGAGTGGTCTGAGTCCAAAGCTTGGCCAGTGTTGTCTCTCGTTGATGTAGGGTCACGAATTCAAGCCATGATACCGATCATGTCAGTTGGCAGTTTCTTACGGATGCTGGTTCTTCCCAGGCACTATGGTTAGGTAAACTGCCCGCCTGTTAAGATAAACGAAATAGGATCGAACCGGGCGCTAAACCCTAAATACAACAATAACTAATAGTCTTACTTGTACATATATGTTATTATACGTGCATACAAGATATAAAATAAAGTATTGTATACATAAAAGCAATATTTATTTTACAGTTGTAGCTTGGTCATAATATAAATATGTACAGGAGAAATAAACGAAAGGCTATCGTCCGTTCTCCGTTTTTTTATGAGGTGTGATATCAAATCAACTTACCTTCCTTTATGAACAGTTTTGCAATTTTGCGAGTTGCAAGACACCTTTTCTTGTCATAAAAATTAACTTATAAAGTAAAGGTTGAATGGTGCGTAGGGGCTGTTTAAGGTCCTCGCTCAAATATAATTGCATGTTAATTTATATAAACCGATACAAGCAGATATCCTGTAATAACACTTTTTGTTATACATATAAAACCGTTGCACCAGTTGCCAAGCACCTGTGTTTATACGATAGATACTAATTTGATGAATTGAGTAAATAGAACAAATGCGTTCTGATTTGTTTAAGCAAACGGAAATCGCACATTGAATGCTCAATGTTAAATACGAAATGCATTAAAGAAAAAAACCTGCAAAAGTAAGTGCCAGCTGAAGAGATCTGAGTCGCTATGTTTATAACGAAGAGGTTGACCACCTGTGTTGATGTCATCATAAAACAGGTAAATCAAACATATTGCACCATTTCAAAGATAACGTTAGATAATAAAACGAATATAATATGAAAATGTAGTGTATGCAATAGCTGTACAACCGATTTAAAGACTTCAACGATAACTCTTTAAAGACCAACTGAGCAGGCTACGGCAGTGATCTCCCTTCTTGCCAAATAAACTGCCCACCTGAAATACGATTGATCGTAAACCCTACAAACAAACAAACAATGAATATTCTTATATGTACTTGTGTTGTTACGCGTGCATTAAAGGTCCATTAATAAGACCAAATCGAATTTTCTTTAAACCTGGAATTGTAACAGGCGTCTTCCCAGAAGGAAAATATGACATACTGCATCGAATGTGACCATACTGTGTTGAAAATTTGATTTAACAAACCAATTTATAAATTATATTTTACACTTTCAAAAACGAAAGTAGGTTTTCCAGTTTACAAATATCTTTGTAATTTTCCATAAATTTCACAGAAAGAGGCTGTAAATAAGTTGTATGTGAATAAGCATGCCTATTTTCAATTATTTTTGAACGACTTTCACTTCCAATGATGTGCAATGTATATTTCTGACTGTTTACAACATGCAATAAAGCGAAAGTAGGACAAAAAGACCACCAAGGTCAATCTAAG
>JAFMSR010000017.1:31789633-31809601 GCA_022818135.1 Saxidomus purpurata
TAAATATGCATTCTGCACGAAAGCAGTTAATAAATAATTTCCCAAACGCCTGTAGATTATTTAAAAGAATATCTTTGATGAATTATACTTCTGCAACTAATTGTGACCAAACACCCATCAGTTAGAGCAAACTGTTGAATATAAATCACCTTTCAAGACAAACAAATTAATTTTTTTCAATGATTTTTCGATAGGTCAAAATGCTATTTTTCCAATCTATAGATATATTTCAATGTTTCATAATTGCCCGTTCGATCGAATCAATTATCATTAATATCTTCAAACACCATTGGGAGTATGTTTAAATGAATAGGTATTGCTAAGTAAACGGGTACTGAAAAGAAATCTGTCATGACGTATTTCACATAAAATCTCTTTCCTATTTAAATATCACATTAGCGTAAGTGTATGCCAGTCGAATACAATAGAAATGGTCGATTCGCATTGAACACTCACTGGGCAGTTAATTTGTTTTACGACATGACACTGTACAACAAAGTCATTAACTTGCATAGCTACGTTAAATCAAAATACCTTAAATAGGGCTAAATCGGGGTTAAAGTGTAAATATTTAAAACTGATTCATAAATAATACTTTACTAGATTATGTCTAAATTACCATTTCAAGGTTGACAAAGGCATTTTATATACTTTTTACTAGTTTGTTGAACTGTAAATGGAGACATGTATGTAATTTAAGTATTGGGAGTTGTACTATGCTAGTGTGTCTAATGAATTAGAGAATCACCAGTCAGATGAACCTGAAAATGATAGAGAATTATTTGCTTTTTGTAGGATACACAGGAAACCTTGCACGTACATAAACGTGACGAAAGAAAACCTTTATTGCAATGACTGTAACACCGATTACAAAAGATTGCATACACACACCGGATCAACTGATTACGTATACGATCTACACGAATATGTGCTTAAATAATTTTATTATATCTATTTTAATTACACTTTTTATCAGTTACAAATTCCAGAAGAAATATTTTTGTCGATAGAATTTATCTTGTTCGTCTAATTGTGATTTAATTTCAAATCAGCAAATTTTTATGAATAAGCACGTTGAATTCCTATCACACAGATATAGCTGTATGAAACATACGGCCTCCCGTATACATATTATGCATATAAAGACTTTCCGTATAACAGATGTGCCATATACGAGATCGTACACTTGGTCTATAGTCCTGTATTGTCCGTTATATTAGATAAATACCGGCCCGTATACTCCCGTATATCCCGCACTGTTTTTAGTGTTCAGGCTTAAAAAAAGATCTTTGGTAAGTAGTAGACAGTGCTAGTTGGGCGGTACGCGGTATTCCTGCAACTTAAGTACCTGAACTCAATACTGCTGGACATTAAGATACCTAATGTAAGTATGTAAATAATATTGCAAAAGAATTTGATAAAGATAGGTCGAAGACATTCAAAAACACAGAGCAAACACTATTATGATAATGTTTCCACAATTATAGGGGAAGCTGTCATGATGCAGTGCTGTGTAGATGTGCTGTCACAATTCTAACATGATTTTCGGATGATTCTACGTCGAAACTGCAACGAAAACAATGGAGACATATTAAATTAGCTTGCCTTAAATAATTGTTAAATAGCGAAAACATATGACCAAACATTTCACCGCCTAAAACGGCCCAATGCCAAACATAGATTAGATGATCATTTAAAACAGTGTATTAGATCATGAAAGGTCAATAACAAACCTCTTTTGGCATATTTGACGCACATATCAGACGCAAAGTTTAGATAGAGTTCGTCGAAGAAACGTAAGGTAACTACTTCAATGTCTCTTATGTGATGTAACCATGGTTCAATGGCAAAGTTTATGTAAAAAGGCTGCTTCTGCTTGTCAAAGTTAGCTAACTTCTATTTTTAACCTTTCCAAACTTATCAATATAATTGATAAAGGGTCTTGACAAAGTCACCCGGGAAGACATCAAGAGTCGACCGAAACTATAAACAATCTTATCAGCCTGACAATTACTATATTTTGTGTCAAAACAGCTACGTAACCGTTATTATTTCATTTTAGGCGAGACGTATTGATATTGGATATATAAGCATAATCAATTCATACTCAACATATACTTAGTGAAAGTACACATCTAAAATAAAAATTGATTTTAACGTACGTTGAATAGCTTTGAAATATTTTAAGCAAGTAGTTTTCCAGAACTTTAAAATGTTGTGCTGCATGTACTTTATACAGCATTTTGATATCAACATTAAATCATTTCGAAGTTTATTTTCTAAAAATATTACTGGAATTATTTAAATATCTTGGTTGTTTCCACTCACACTGTTTTTATTTTTACAAAAGAGACAGCTTGAATTATATGGTTCCAGTGCGCATGCGCAGACAGTTAGGTCCCTAAAAGGTTATTACGGTCAACCGGGGATCGCGACTTGCAGATATAGAAGAAAAATCTCACAGTAATAATATAAAGTAATGAAATGTAGAAAAAATGACCTGTGATATCATACGTCCTTGTCAAGTCGAATTATTGATAAATATCGAAGCTAAAACAGACAGGGAAATAGCTTTGAAAAACGTTGATAGATCAAGATAAGAATAATAATAATAATAATAAAAGCTTTATTTTCCGAAGGTGACACATTTTGACATATGAACATATATATTCTAATTTTTAATTTGGTCTTCAAAGTAAAGAAACAAAAGAAAAAGCATTCTACTTAAAATAAATCACCTTGCAAAGTTAACACTGCAAAGACACATTTACACACAAGACTTTTAAACATTCTGTTAATAAATGCATTCATACATAAACATTCACTGACATTTTGGAAATTTTTAGTATCGGACTAGCATTTCTTTTGCTACCTTTTTTAGATTGCTCGATTTTTGCTGTCAAAATTAATTTACATTCGCATTATCATTTTGCATATTGTGTCAGTTACAGTGCTAATGATTTATCTGGATAACTTGTTCTACTCATTGACAAATTGATTTGTTTTATGTCGTAATTTAATTCAAATTTGTAAAACTTGAACTAAATAGCTCTGTCATGAGCCCTGTTTTCAAGATATGATTTATAGAGTTAAAGTCCGGAAAACTACTTGAACTCACTGGGATACAAATGGAATGCAGTATCAACTGTCTGTTATATTATGGGTCTTGCGTGTTTTATCTTACTATCACAGGTTTTTTTTTCATTTCTGGTAATAGAACAGAACCTAAATTTCTATGATATACGTAGTTAAGATATTTACTCTCTCTCGTTCTACGAACCAGTGGTATATTGCTGCATTTGTCAGTCGGTAGAAAAAAACAGTTTCCGATTATTACTATAGTACGGTTAAGACTAGTAGGTTGGTCGTGACTAGTAGTCGATCTATACTGAAATTTAGATACGTAGGTGAAATGTCAAGTTCATGGTGACCTTGGTCAGTAAAACAGTTTCCGATCAATACCTAAAAACAATTTGGCTAAGTAAAATTTTGCAAATGACGAAAACGTGTGTCAATGATCCCTGCTTCTATTTTCTCTTTTGATAACTGCCAACAACAATCTGAGATGTTCAAGAAGTCAGTTGGTTTAGGCTGTCTACGCCTGATATAGTGTAAAACTTTTGACGGTAGACTTCTTTTGTGAACTGTTTATCATGCAGTGTTTGCTCATAAATTGATGTTCTCCTTGCCGGAGAAAATAAATACACTCTAACAAATTTTAGTATGATTGCTATGTAAGTTGAATAATTTATGTGTTTGTTTTAAGTTCTTACAAGATGTTTAAATTAGATAAAATTTCAATTGATCTGCGGTGAAGACATTATGAATTTCAAATAATAATTTCCCGTTTCAGATTGTAAATTTCCTTTTCAAGATTGTTTTAGTTACTACTAATGTGTTGACGTAAAAAATGGCTGTTGAATTTGCGGAATATCAACCGCGAATATAGCGATGAATTCCTCTTACACGGTAGATGAGCCCTATTGATTTTGAAGATGGTAAGGTCGCAGTGACCTTGTATTTAATATAACTTTAGAAGATTCTGACTCAGAGGTTTCAAATTTAGTAAGAACATTGTTTATAGACAGCAAGTGAGTCCTATTGATGTTGGGGGCTAAGGTCACAATGACCTTGCTCCTCTCTATAACTTGATAATGCTGTTAATATACCAAACTGCCAGGGTTATACTTTATGAAGATTAAAATGATTCTTTTTTGATTTTCAAGGTTACAGTAGCCCTGCAATTAAGATAAGTTTCTGAGTAAAGCATATGAAAATCGGGTGACCTCTACTGACTTTTGGGTCACAAGGCCAAAGTTTCACAGTGACCTTGTTTTTAAAAACAGTCCCCCCAATTACATTTTGTACTCGAACATGCTTTGACCTAAGAACTTCAAATTTGCTAAGGTTGTAGTTTATAAATGATCCGTATTGATTTTTGGTCACCGTGTGTAAGTGCAACATCGTAGTTACACAGTATTTCCGTTTCGGTTTATTTAACAACACTTCAAACTTACTATATTTATTGTTTATGAGTCAGAATGCTTTTATTTAATTTTGATAAAATACTCAATGCCATAAATCGTTTCTTTACCATATAATTACAAAATCGTTAATATGTAAGCAGTCTCTTATGGTCAAGTTCTTTGTCTATTTTGAAATGGCGATCCACGGAAAGGGACATACATTGTATACGAATTTTTGTTTTCTTTTTAGTTCATGTAAGTACACCGAAATCCATTGCTTGGTTTAATCAATATTTTTGATAACATGCAATAGGTGATTCAAAATTAACCGCACTGTTTCTCTTCCTACGACATACGTTGCGGCAGCAAGATAAAAACCACATTATTCGATGTTCAATCTCTATATGACCTCCTTGAAAATGTCATTCAATTAGTACAAAAAACATTCAAGATTAAAACAAACTTTTCAGGCATGTATCAGCAAGCCGGGGGGTGTCAACGAACTCAGAATAACGTTTGCAGTCCACCTGGTGCTGCTGTTTTATTCATAATGGTTCTGGTATTGTTCTATACATCATAAAATGTGCCATAACTATACCTACCAAGCATTACCGCAAATCTCCGTTTGTTAGGCATATGGAACGCTTGTCACTATTAAGAATATTGCTTACTTAACCATCTTTGCGACCGAAAAACTGTAACAGGTATGCCCTATCACATCTTCTAAGACTGCGGCTTTTTTAAATAGCAGATTCCCTCCGATTAATAATGAAAGGAGCTGGGTATATTCTGCAGATGTCTTTTTATTATATCTAACGTTTTAGTAGTTGAGTACCCAAGTAAGAAGTAAAACTTGATAAAAGTGCGCATTTATGTGATTCTGGCAATTCTTTGTAACTTGTTGTACACTGTTTTGTTCTGGTAGAAATGATAACGACTATGGTATTTTGTAAAATGATTTATGTTACATCAGGCAATGACCTTGAAAAACCGCACCAAAATTTTCGAATCAAAAACAAGAAATATACATGCAACTTTACGCATTACGGATTATTCAGTCACGTTCCCCGGTCAGCTGTAAGTTGGTAACTGTAGAAACTCTGAAAATTCATTTTGTTAAAACCTGTATGACGTATTTTTGTATGTACGAAAAATCGGATTAAGCTATTGACTAATTAAAGAAATGTAGAAAAGTCCGGTTAATACTGGATCACCCCTCGTATAAGGTAGTAAAAAACTTATCAGTTTATATCAATGCATTAAGTCATCGGAGTGATTTTGTCGGATATAGCTTGACATTTAAATAGCAAATGATTTTAGATGGATTTAAGACTCACGACTTAAGAATCAGTATTGTTTTTATTAAAAAAATATTTAGCTGTAGCGACAAAATAATCGGGAGGACAAGAAGAACAAATAGCTTTGGTAAAATATAATGTTATTTGTTTTTAGTTTAGTTTATTTCTTGAAGTTATATATATTTAAGACATTATAAATGTTTCCCTGTATTTTATCGTTGAATAAAATATAACAAGGCATTCGGATGCGACGTAATAAAATCTATATAGAGTAGCACGACTGTTTTAATTTTTCGCATCCGAACGACTGACTGTATTTCATTCAACGATAAGATATAGGGGACATTTATTTACTCGACTCCAACACTTCATTTTCTGTAATACCCTTTATTTAATTTGCGCAGAAGTACATCATGGTAACTTTAAAATACGAAATGCGATTGGACGCGTTTCAAGTCATATACTGAACGATGTCCTTTGAGAAACGTGCTATATTTTATCATAAAATAAAAAACAGATTATACAGGCAGTAATATTTATTGCATACCTTGCTATATAAAGTTACAAATTAAACAAAGATTCTCAACCGGTACGATATATTATGGCGGGAGAAAATATTTCGCCCGCTTCCGGGTAATTTGTACACCCTGACGCTAGGCAAATAATCCAAATAGTTTGCAGATGTCAGATTTCTAAAAAGAAATATCTGTATGTATTTATCGGAATGACAAATAGAGGATAGTGATTAGCCTATGATAAAATATTATAAGCAAATGTACGAACTTAATTTCCACCAGCAAATATATAAGCTGTTGTAACTTATTTTTGGATAAATTGTACATGTAGGATATACGAATAACGTGCGAATACATTTCGATTTTTACTCTGATACGTATTATTTTGTGTTTTTTGTTTGTTTTTTAATACTTCAATGACTATCCCAGTCCGAGCTGTAAATGATGTAGGTTACGATGTTAAAATACCACAAATAAGATGGCCTGCTTACTTGAAAAGTTTGGCAATTGGCAACGTTTCCCGTTTTATTTCGCAAATGTGCTTAGATGTGAATAACCTGAATTGAGCGATTTATTTGCGCAAGTTCCTGGCATAAGTGTTCAAAATTTTATCAACAAACGTTATTTCTGGGCCAAAATATTGATAAAGATATAACTCGAGTTAGTGTACTGGGTTTTGTTTATTTTGCTTGTCGGTGTACTGGAATATTGATACTAACGTGTACTAAAAGTGAGTAATCGGAATATATGCTGCTTTTTAAAGTGTTTTATTAGCTCATCTGAGCACAAAATGCCCACGGTGTGTTATGTGATCGCCTAGTGTCCTCCGTCTGTCTCTGTCTTTCTGTCTGTCTGTCTGTCGTCTATTTTCTGTGCACATTTAACCTTGTGTATGCAATAGAGGCTGCATTTTCACTGCATCTTCATGCAACTTTGTCAGATTGACTGCCGTGATGTAATCTAGATCGAGTTTGAATATGGATCATTTGGATTTCAAAACTAGATCACGGGGTATAATCATGGAAACACCTTGTGTATGCAATAAAGGCTACATTTTTCATTGTATCTTTATGGACTTGGTCAGTATAATTGTTGAAATCTAGGTCGACTTCAAATATGGGTCACTTAGGGTAAAACACTACGTCATGGGGTCAAATCATAGGAAAACCTTGTATATGCATTTATAATTGGATCGTCATGATATTTGATCAGAATGACTGTGAAGATGGTATCTAGGTCGAATTCGAATATGGATCATCTGAAGTAAAAAAATAAGTCAGGGGGTCAAATCATAGAAACACCTTATGTATGCCATTTTCATTGGATCTTCATGAAACGTGGTCAGTATGATTGTCCTGATGACATTTAGGTCGAGCTCAAATGTAGGTAATCTGGGGTCAAAAACTAGGTCACCCAGTTATAAGTTTTTGGAGCGATATAAGAGCCCTCTTGTTTGATATTGTTGGTAACATGTATACCATGGTTCTATCCTTTACTTGCTTCGATTTACTTTTCCAACATAATAAGATAAGCTACAATCTCTTAACTTACTAGTAACGGATCTATTTGGATAGTAGATGTGGCAGAGAGTTCCACAATTTTCATTATTCAGAACAAAACAGCGCATTTCATTTTACAACTTAAAGTTTTTAAGACCTTTGTTTACTAATTGTAGATACATGTAAAGTCACTTCATGTCCAACTCATTTGACGGGTAGTGCAATACTGCACAGCATATGCATTTACATGCGATATTGTTGATTTTAAAGTGAATCTTTTGAAATATAGATGTCATTGTTACACGTGTGTCCAATACTCAAAACGCCGAAGAAAACAATTTATTGCTCACTTACACAGTATAAATTATTATTGTTTAATAAGACTTGCGCAAAGCAACACACTTCCTGATTCTACATTTTTAACCAGTAACAAATAAACACATTTGCCGCTTCGAATATTTTATTTTTACTCATAACTTTATGCGCTACTCAGCACACTGATTCGCTCATTTCGTCAATACTCAATACACGTTTCACCAATACCAAGTACAGTCTCGTAACTTTTATCGAAATGGATGAAATTTGGAACATTAATATATTGTCTTTGGGCAAATGAATAGCCCAATTCAGATTATTCACATATTACAAATGTAATGATTTCCCAAATATAACGGCAGAATTTTCCAACGGTCGAGATTTTTCGAGTGAGCACACCGAAACTGTTTTGGATATTTTCAACATTTCAACGTTTATCTGTTTCACCTCGAGCAGACATCTGGCTTGGATATTCATTAAAGCTTCTAAAACACACAAATAAACATAAATAATATGCATCAGAGTGAAAATCGGGATTAAACTTACCCCAGTTGTATCACGTTCATCGCGAAAACTAATTATCTGCGCTCAATTTCGAGCCAACATCCGGTGGTCGTTCATCCGCAGTGTGTACGGACACATTAATTTCGGTCGGATGATATGCGATGAAAAAAGTTTTGATCAATTTATATGCTATTTTTACATGTAATTTGTTTCGACAAACATGAATTCCAAGCTAGAAGAACAGCATAAAATTCCTGTGAGCGTAGTGTAAACTGACATTCTTATATTACCCAAAGGCTGCATAATTGTTTTTGAGATGTTAGGATATCACGTTCTGCATTCTAAAAACTAGATTTCGCGGTTCTATAGAACAGCAACTGCAATGCTATTTGATTTCATTTTTCAACGACGTAGGCGGAGACGTTAAAACAATGTGCGATCACTTAAAATATGACATTCAGTCCCAAATGTAATATCACTAATTGATTTATCTTATTAAATGCGATACATTTGTTTGTAATTAAAAAGTGTTGGAGTGTTGAAATGTGGACACATTATATAGTATAGCATTATTATACTGTTGCATATCTAAATGACGTTTCTGATCGGAATCGACGTTACACCATAAATACGATCTACTGAACGATTTGTACTGTCCTATTTGCATATGACCTGTTAGGAAACAAAAACCAGTTTCTGAGTTGTGAAGACGTACACAAGTCGTAGATCTTATGATTTTAACTTGTGATATGGACTATAATTATGGTATTTTATTTCAAGTACAAGATTTGTGTTTTGCAGTTTCGAAGAGAGGATTGCAACTTAGTACTAGTAATTCTCATGATGGCTAGGCTAGTTGCCTGTAAATTAACAACTTAATACTGTCAAACGAGTCTAATTTCAGAAGAAAGTACTACCGTTTTAATTCAAAATCAGACACCATGTGATTTCCAAAAGAAACTAAAGGCTATATTGATTTAAATTTAATTCGGTTTTGACTAGACTAGCCTTACTTTTCAAAATTGAAATATAAAGAGTTTTATTAATATGGCAAGTAAAATAAATTATTGAAGAAAAATGTACAATAATACATTGTATCTCTATTATTTGATGTTTTTAGATAGATCTCAATCAGTGGCCGTGGTAACTATGTAGTATTACTTATTTGCTTACTTACAATTTACTTTAAAATGAAAGAAAATATATTTGTTACTTTAGTTTGTATTACTGAAATATTTGCTCATATGCCAAAACGGTGGCTAAATATGAAAAGAAAAATCAGTTAATTTGGCAGCCGATTGTCAACTTCATGCTGTTAGTTTTATTTAATGCACTGTACTTATGTTTTGTATTTTAATTTATAGGTATTAGTTGTTCACGACTCTCGAAAAAAAAAACCCATAGAAAATGAATTATGTTGAATACGTCATGCCAGCATCTTGCTTTCCTAGATACCGCTACACGAGAAAAGTTAGGATAGACTTTGCTAAGCGATACAATAATTTGAAATCAAAAATCAAATGTGAGAATGCCCCAGAGATTGGCTTGGCCGATGCTGACATTGAAAATGTTTCAATTTTTCTCAGCAAGTATTTGTTGAACGAAGAACAGTTATTGATCATCAGATCATCTTTTCTTAGGAATGCTGAATGCTTAAAAACAAAAATAATATCAAACAGGGAATGCCACGTACCAAAAACGCAGCCTCCCCAAAACGAGCCCACACTTAAAAGTTATAACTTCGGAACATTTTTCAAGAGCAGAAGTTTTAACAGAAATTCATTTGTTGTAACCTCTAAATTAGACATTGTGGCCAATATCGACTTAGTACCGGAAAACTGTCCCGCACACATTGTTGTGGTGGTTGAGAACGAAACTAATACGTCAGATTTTTCACACTCTTTCTATGAAAGGAAAAACATACATGTTTGTCTGGTTGAAAAAGTGAGACAAGTAATTTCGACACATCTAGAGAGATGTGCACTTACTGGACTGAAAGGTGCATGTGAGTTCCTTGAAGATCTCCTTAACCCAGACGGATCAAACAATCGAAATGCAGAAATTACCAAACACTGTGATAAGACAATAAAAGAAGGTTAGCTTTTTAAAGCAGTGTATTTGTTTAATATTAACTTAGTTATTAGTATTGGATATGAGTAAACTTCAAACAGTATGTCATTTAAGCATATACGATCTTCTATCAACTTTTCTTTAAACAGCTTATTTAAAGTACATAATTTCTTAAACTTTTTAATTTTAAACAAAATAACGGAAGGAGATAAACACACAAAAAAAACAACGTGTAAATAATTTAAGAATTGCTTTTTTTGCTTGAAGGATAGACCTTGGCTCATTTTTTTATCGTAATACACTGTCAGTAACTTCTACCTTGTGTGTTAGTCTATAAACCTCATTTGCAGAAGAAAATCATGTTATAACAACTAAAGATGGTGTAAGCAATCGAAAAGTAAAATCAAGACGATCACAGTCAGTACAAGAGAACGTATGTATTTTCAAAATGTTTTCTACGCTAACGTACTAGTCAAATCTATATCAACAATTCATATGCATGTGTATAAGTTTTTTTTTCAACAGAAATGAGATATCGGATAAAAACTGTGCTACGTACATGTATGAATTTTACAGGTAGAAAAGAAACAAAGTACACTCCTTTGCAACTTAAAAAGACACGACAATTCGAAATGTTTGTCAACTAAACGGACGAAAAACAAAAGTTTAAACGAAAGAAATATATTTGCATCTTTTCAGATCGGGCTAGTCGTTTGATTGAATTGTTCAAAGAAAACAAGGAGATAAAAGAAACTACGGAGCGCTTGATCGACGAAATAGTGGGGACGTTTAACAGGAGTCATCTACCGAAGAATGAACATCCTCATCTGAAAATAAGCATGCAGAAAAGCGTAAATCAAAAGGTATTCTCTCAATAGCAGCTATATTTATCACAAAAAGCTGTTCAAATTCTTGTTTCTTTTCTTTAGCACAGAGTTTATTTAATAATTTGAAATTCGTTTTATTGTACTGGCATATTTGTTTCTTCTTTATATACATTTGTACATTTTTTATAAATGGCACGATAAGCAATAATGTACAAATCAGCAGATTTTTAATTCTGAATTATACATATATACTGAACCAAACTTCTAGCGCACCACCTGACCTTTTCCTGCTTAATATTATTATCGATACTGCCAATACCTGCCAGCTTATATTTAGCAATCAGTGCACGAAAACTACCATGTGTGTTGCAATAATTAAGACACTGGGTAGATACTTCCCTTTAATGAATTTGCAAATGTTGGAGTGGTACAGATTTCATATTGAAGATAATTTCAGGCAATAACCCATGTTAAACCTACGGAGAGTTGAACGTTAAATTAAAATGTTCTGCTATATATAATTTGTACCACTCATTCATTTTGAAATTCATGTAACGGAGTAATCTACCCGGTGTCTTCATAAATGCAAGACATGGAAGCTTCATGCACCGACAGTTAAAAATAAGTCAAACTTGGCAGATATTGAAAGAGCAGTTAATTACATAAAGAAGGAAAAAGGCAGGTGGTGCCTTAGAAGTTTCGTTTAGTAATACATACGCTTACACATTTTGTACAGATAGTGTACACATATTATTGTTTTGTTTATATGTCAAGTATCAATATTTCTCTGATACATTTCTTTATAGTTTTCGCTTAACTGTGTACTGTTTGATTTTCCAATGCGTTGTTATTTCCAAGAAAAGTTTAGTGTACTAAATTAAAGTATAATTGCATCAAAACTAGTCAACACAAACCCTTCAGACTAGACTTAAAAAGTAAGGCTAATTGAACTGTGGTTATTAAAAATGCTCGCATTCCGAATTTGGTGAAAGAAAGGTTCTACGAGTTGTCTGAAAATTGACATATTTTAGAACAAGTCATCAAATAAGAAGGATTCAGTATAAATTCATGTGAAGTATTGCTATATCTTTTAAATAAAACGCAACCAACTTATACTTTTGAAATTACAGTATATACTCAAATTGGGAGAAATTATCGAAAACTGTGAACGAGCAACTTTGATAGTACATTTTTGTGTCGCCCTTTCGGAGAAGATGCGATACATAGGGATCGCTTTGTCTGTCGGTCCTTCCGTCAGTCCGTCTGTCGATCCGTTGGTTATAGTTTTGCCATTTCTTAAAATTTCTTCATCATACTTTACAATTGTATCGCTTGTGACAAAAAGGTCATGATGCTGCCAATTTGTGTAGGTCAAGGTCATATTTGACAGAGTTATGCCCCTTATTATACTTGGATTTTGTCATTAAAATTTTACGTTGGCTATAACTTTGTTATTTCTTAAGATTTCTTTATCAAACTTTCAAACTGCACTACGTATGACAAAAGAGTCATGATGCCGCCACATGTTGTAGGTCAAGGTCATATTTGACAGAGTTATGCCCCTTTTTGTACTTAGATTCTAACTCTAACTTTTTTATTTCTTATGATTTCTTCATCAAAATTTCAAATTGTATTGCTTATGACAAAAGGATCGTGATGCCGCAAAATTTTGTAGGTTAAACTTAGTTATGCCCCTTTTGTACTGACAAAGCTTAAGAGGGCGACACAAGTGTTCTACTGAACACCAATCTAGTCATTTATCTTTTTACAGTTGTTGGAAAAGTTGCAGATATTGAGTCCGCGTATTAGGAGCTACGCATATCGTTTCAGCACGTTTCAAGTATATGTTGATGGTGACACAGTGCCCGACAAACTCATGACCGCCATTGAAGAAACGTTAAAACAGCATAAAATAACATCATACCAAATAGTCCCTTCTGGTATCAAGTTATTTACAAAAATTAGTGCTGGTAGTAAAATATCAGTCAAAACAATCACAAAGGATGAGACTATTAACGTTAACGGAACACTCGGTGGATTTGCGCGAACGTCTTCGGGGGAATCCGAAAGACTTTGGACTTTGATGTCAAGACACGTTGCAATTCTGAGTACTGATGGAAATGTACATATCAAGGACGACAAAGAGCGTATCGTTGCGAAAGTTATGACACAAATTAACGAGGGTGAAACAAAGAAGCAATATTTAGATATCGCTGCAGCATGTGTAGAAAAAGATTTTGAAAACAGCTGTGACACGCGGTATATAACGGAGGAAAAAGTAGAAGTTCAAGGAAGGCTTTTGGAATACAACGCTGAAAGACTACGAGGCTTATCTGTCCATATTCGTGGAGCATCAACACCTCTTGGACTTGGCACTATAACTGTTCAAAAACGAATGTCAGTGCAAGATAACGGGTTAGATGAAAATTACATTGTTGTGGAAGACAGAGACACTGATGAAAAAGCAAAGTTCTGTACAAATGGTGACAGCGGGGCAATTGTGTGTGCAGAGTCTCAAGATAAATTTGGAGAAGAGGTTCATCTGATTTCAATGGTGGTTGGGGAAAATTTAAGTAAGAAAGGTTCATATACTACACTAAGGCTTGACAAAGGGTTAGCCGAACTTGACACGCTAACTAAAAAAGAATTCAAGTTATGTTAAAATTGGTTTTCAGTTATTCAATGTACATTTGATAGAAAAAGAAACAGTACTATCAGAGTGGATGTCCTTCGAGGCTAAGTTGAATTGCTTCAGAAGTGCAGAAGTATCTGCAATGCCGTTGTCACTAGATGACCAGGTGTGCGAGTGGCGAGAGAGGGGGTGGCAACCTCGATTTATGTCAAATTTATTAACTTTTCTTTTACCGGGTATATGACTGGGACAGCACACTACTTAATAGCATATCCTTTTGGCGTATATGGCTATTGCCTTACGTACAGCTCTTGTTTAACAATAACAGGTGTCATACTGTGTTTCCTGCCATTGTTTTGAGTATTCCGAATGTAAACTTTACTTCCGGAAACATATCTCATGCGTTGTTTTATTGTTAAGGTAGCTCGCGGGTTTCCCCCAGATATCGGTTTATTTCTTTAAAAGTCAACACAGACTCAAGACATTTTGCATGACAATCCCATGAGGCATTGACTTTTTAGGAAAAATACGGTGAAGTAATATTACCATGGAAACTGAGTTACCACTTAGTGGAGAGGTGTATATTTTGCCGATTTTTTGTATTTTTTCGGACAGTTCTCTGTCTACGTAGATAAACGATCTAATGTAATGTCGATTCACTTATCCATCCGAAAATTAAGTGCGGAACGAACCCTGTTGGGCTCACAATTTTAAAGCAAAAGTTACTACAAATTTGACGCATTTATCGTGGATTGTGCAAAAACGCCCCGAGAGAAATTACAAAAAAGCTACTGATACTAAACCCAATTCAAAGCATTTTTATCAAATAAAAAAGGGGTGTCACCGTCATACGCTTCGTTGACAATGACAATGAAACTTCGTGCCACTCATACTTTTTTGAAGTAGGAAAACTTGTAGTACATGTAACGTTGGCGTAAAAAACAAGATTAACGTGACGTTACGAGCCGTTCCTGGGCATGACGTTGCGAGTCGTTCCTGACGTTTTCTGACTTTTCTTGTTTAAATAAATTACTAATTAAAAAGTGTTGCTTTACTATGCAGAACTCATTTTGGTTGATTACTCAACATGAAACTGATCAAGGAAATATTCGCAATACAAACGTGTATTTAAAAAAAGTTTTGTTTTTTTAATTTTTAAGGGGGGAGGGGTCACTGCTGAAATTCAAAATAACATGACATTTTATTGACCCTGTTTATGTTATGGAGACTAACATATTGCTAGTTAATTTCTGGAAAAATAATGATGGGTCAATGACTTAACTTTTTCGCAATATTAATCTTTAGTGATACACTATCAGATAAGGTGCTTAATGCAGAATTAGCTAGAATTTTCTTATTGTAAACGTTTATGTATGTGGTGTATGTTTCAGAATGGGTATCAATTTTTAATCTCTTCTAATGTAGTATGTCATGCTTTAGGATATAAAATTAGAGATAGTGGTATTTCTATCATCATCTGAATAAATATTACGCTCCTTATTATTAACCTAACCACTTTACTAAAATTCATTTTTTCAATTTTTGATAAATGAATATTTCGTGATAAAGGAAAAACAAGTTAGATTAAAACCTTTGTTTTAGAATGCAAAAATAAAAAATGGGGGTCAATGTGCTTATAAGAAAGAAATTCAATAAAACCTGACAAAAAATGGGTTTTTTAGATTTCGACGAGCTTTGAGATATGACGGCATAGGTCTGTAACAAATAACTGTAAAAGGAACTAGTTATGAATGAATTTTTATATCCAAACAATTCTTCTTGTAGTACAGTTTGAATTAAGTAAATATCTTAAACGGTTATCGATAAATGACTATTTGTGTAACCCCACCCCCATTTTGGCATATGACAAAATGTGTCAATTTAGTCACAAAATGTGAGGTCAAAATATTCTTTCTCAAAAATATTTTTTTACACTAAAATATTCCTATTATGCCTAAGTTTACTACTACATAATTGTTTTTTCCAGATAAATTTTTGAATTATAACAAATGTAAATTTCCGGAAGTGCAAAAATCCAAAACCTAACCAGTGAGCCCCCCTTAAGACGCTATTTTAGATTTCAAGTTGTCTGCTCTCTGCAAATGTTACATACTACCGTGTAAACTAAAAGCTAATTGCTAAACAGCTCTATATGCTACTGTTTCATCGATCATACTACCGTGTACACTAAAAGCTAATTGCTAAACAGCTCTATATGCTACTGTTTCATCGATCATACTGTGTACACTAAAAGCTAATTGCTAAACAGCTCTATATGCTACTGTTTCATCGATCATACTACCGTGTACACTAAAAGCTAATTGCTAAACAGCTATATATGCTACTGTTTCATCGATCATACTACCGTGTACACTAAAAGCTAATTGCTAAACAGCTCTATATGCTACTGTTTCATCGATCATACTGTGTACACTTAAAACTAATTGCTAAACAGCTCTATATGCTACTGTTTCATCGATCATACTGTTATATTACTAACTTAAGGATTACAATTTTTCGCAAACATGAGTGTACATGTACTTTGTTTGCTGAAATAATCCGATACCTGCTTGTAAAATACGTCATATATCTGCTTGAGCGGGGCATAGCAGTTATCAAGCGGACACGGAATTTCAGCATGTTTTCTGCAGTCACCCCCAAATATTAACCTCTTTTTTTTTCCTTGATAAGTTGATTCACATTACAGTCTAATTATTTGGTCATACATGCCTTGTACATGTACTTAAAAAACAATCTTCTAATTCATACCCTTATTTTGATGCCAGGGAAAGGTGCAACGCTAGATGTGTTGTAAAAGCGAGGTTTTATTTATATACCTGACCCGACCTTGCCCAACAACACCAGTTCATTCGTTTGTTTTCTCTTCCGTTATTTTGGGGTAAGGTAACTAAGAGGATGCGAATAAATGTGTTGATGAGATACGACATGAAAGTTCTTAACAACAAATGCAACTACTGGAATTGTGAAACTAAAATAACAGTCCCTAGGAAAAGAAACACATACACACACACACACACACACAGCTGAAGCCATCAGTAAAGGTTAAATCTCACTGGCAATCTTATGACTGAAATAACGAAAATTTGTTGTACTTCATAAAGATTATAAACACAATTAAAATCAAATCACATAAAATATCTGTGTAAAACATATCTTTCAGAAAGACAATAATATTATATAAATTATAGACGAAATTAAGATAAAATGTTTCTTCAAGTGTTCAAACCCTGATAGATAAGAGTAAGAAGCAAGCACGTGAACCACTGTCTCTGTATTTCTTCGGTTCTGAAGACCTCAAAAAGATATTACATAGAAAGCCCTTTGTATACAATACTCCTGGAATATCTAAAATAGAAAATAAACAGAGGATCCAAAAACAAATACAGAATATAGATTTATATCCGAGTATAATAAAAAGTATTTTCTGGACTGTTCCGTATAGAAAGAAATACATGTATTATTAAAATTGAGACAGCATTTCACTGTAATAAAACAGATGATTTAAAATAATTTAATGTTAAATACTGCTGTGATATACGGTTTGTCTCTAAGTACATGTATGATAAAGATATTTAAAATGCTGATTTCCTTCTGTAGTACTAGTATCCTATGTAACCCAGTTGAATTACTCGTCTGGTACTGAACATGGTGTTCGCGTGTAATCATATAACCTTTCCCTAGCGTGCTACTGTGTCAGGAAGTTTGCTGTTAAATGAAAAAACTAGGTATATTTTATGCCAGCATTGACTGAGTCGATTTTGTAAGCGTGTAAGTGAAAATAATTTATGAAATTATATCAAAGTCTAGGAAAAAATCTCCACAAAACGTCCATACTGGCATGCTTTTCATCTTAATATTACTAGAGCGAAATCCTGCCATGCGCCTTGTTGTCCTGTACATATTCAAAACGCGCCCATTCCTAAATTGAAGACATTTTATGTTGGGCTGCATGCAGCTGAATGCGGCAAGTAAAATGATATTTCTTAATTGTGTGTCTTAATGTAACATAATACTACAACAGGCCCATGCTACTAGTAAATAAAATGGTCTCGAACTAGTCCGTAACACAGATCAACCGTTATCATATGATTAAAATACGATGTCCATTCACATTTGAAAGTTAAGTATCGACTACAAATTGCATTAACCATTGAAGGACCGACCTAAAGATGACTTCTACATAATAAAGCAGCAACGCTACTATTTCATTTTAACATGAAACGTCAGTAATGGCTCATTACATCACGCCAATCTTGAATTTTACGCCAACGTTTCTCATGTACATGTAATTCCACTTAAAAAAAGTGGCGGTGGCACGAAACGCATGACGGTGCCCCCCCCCCGCCCCTTTTTAATTGATGAAAATGCTTTAAATTGAGTTAAGAATCAATTTGTTTTTGTTTTTTAAAATCTTTGGCCGTTTTTGCACAATTGATGCTAAATTTCTCAAATTTGTAGTTATTTTTGCTTTGAAAGTTGTCACTCCTACAGGGTTCTCATATTTTGGCGACGAAATTAATTTTTTTTTTAATTATCGGAAGGATAAATGAGTCGACATTGCATTTATGAAAGTTACATCGTTTCAGTATCTAAGTAGACAGAGAAATGTATGAAAAACACGAAAATCGGCGAAAAATTCACCTCTGCACTAGGTGACGCTTTTAACTCAGTTTCCATGGAAATATCACTTCACCGTGTTTTTCATACAAAAGTCAATGCCTCGTGGAATTGTCATGCAAAATGTCTTAAGTCAGCGTTGACTTTTGAAAAATAACCCTATTTATTGGGGATCCCCGCGGGTTACCTTAAAAACTGTATGTTTACAAAAATAACAGTGTACGATTGGAACATCCAGAAATGTTTTATTCACATACTGCTTTAAGTAATCATAACCACTTCAATATTTGAAAATGATTACGCATACAATCAAAAGCCCTTATTATAATCTGAAAAGAAAACAATTCAAAGAAATTAATCTTAGCTGAAATGATCGCAATCCTTTTATGCTTCGATCACTAATTATATATATAACAAATGTATAAATAAACTGTTACAATCAGAAGAATCGGCATATCTGCACTTACTTTTTAACTCTACCGATATATATTGAAAGTATAAGCCTCCAAACAAACGTTTGAAATATGTTTATCACTATTGACTACCAAGTATGAGATTAACAAAAACTATGACAGTTTATAATGTCAGTGACACGATGGATATTACAAAACATAATCTGCCATAAGCAACATTAACATCTCCAAGTCAATGTGTGATATGTAATACTGAAATGTCTTTGTTCCTTCACAGTTTGTATTTCTTAGAAAGACCTGCTTTTCAATTGAATTTCGCCCACTGTGCTGATGGTTATTTCTTGAACGCAGTCAAATGCCTGTTCTCTGTCTTTCAATTTAAAGTATTAAATAAGTCTAAGCCTTGCTTTGCCTCTGTTACAGATTTGCTCTCATCATCCATGTAATTACACAAATATTATTTTTTGCCATTTACGTTTGTGTTTATTCTCAAGCCTTAAACATCTAACAAAGGAAGTCCACCTGTGAGACACTGGTTCAGAGTCGTCTAGAAAGTAAAACTGTAAATGGAATACCGTTGGTAACATAATGCAAACACTTATAATTAGTTTGTCTCCACCAAGGGTAAGAATACTGCTAATAGCCAAAAGTATCGTGATGCGGTAAGGTATTTTTTCTCCGCCATCTGCTGGAACAAAAAATATCAAAGTATTAAGGTAAGCCATACGTATAATGGGTATGATTACGTTTAACAAAACAAATTGAGGATTCCGTTAAAGGTATAACCGAAA
>JAFMSR010000017.1:31810101-31827588 GCA_022818135.1 Saxidomus purpurata
CATGGAGAGTTTAAAAAAATGATTTTTACATTATTGATAAGCATACACTATGCCACTGAAAGAAGTATATTGTCTTTTCATGGATGATTGCCTGTGAGTGTATCCAATACATACGTAAAATTTATGATTGACTTCAGGTTCTTGGCAGTAAAGAAAATGATTTTACAATCTCGAGCCCTAATGACTTTGGCCTTTAGCTTAGTGACCCGGAACATTGGTCATGCACAACTAGGCATGGTACTTATCACTTCTGCAAAGTATCATTCAATTCTGACCTTGGGAATTGAAGACCTAGTGTCTTCAAGATTCAGACGGACGGACAGACGGGCGAACAGACAGACAGCCAGACAAGTTGTGAGTTCGGGGAATAAAAAATTAGACTTGCTAACAAAAGTAAAAAAATACTAAATTCCCCATCCCAAATGTATCATTCAAAAACCCATTCGATATGTTGAAGTACTTTTTCCATTTACCGTTTGTGGAAAAAACTGTAACAAAAAATGAAGAAGCTATGTTCGGTTCTCAAAATCGACCAAAATCCATCAAATTTATATTTTACCCAAAAAAACAGGTCACATTCATCATCTTTAGCATACAATGTGAAGAAGGGTTTTAGATGAAAACATTTTGAAAGTTTCAAAGTGAAAGCTTTAATAGTTTCCATGTAGATGACTTAAACTCAAAACTTAACCAACGCCGACGACACCGACGACGACGACAATAAAATGACGACAATAGCTCGCCATTTTCTACCAAAATAACAGAAGAATTTAAAACCTTCCTATTTTTAGATAATACCATACAATACTTTTCTTAAATTTTCACTTGCATCATTTGACACGATTTGCAATACTTTTGTTGAATACTGGTAATCAAAGAAAATACAATATATGAGAATGACCTTTTTACATATGATAATGCAAAAAGTGTGTTTTGCAAAAAATGTCACTTACGCCAGGTTTGCGTTTAGCCTTCGATGTCTCAATGTGCTCTTTCCACTGATACAGGACAACATTGGTTTCGGCTGATCTCATTGCGGTAGTTTAAAATGATCTTCATTAAACCTAATATGGGTGTTTGGTGTATACGTCTGTCAACCAAAAGTAGGTTGTATAATATAACGTTCTACATAACTTTAATATTAAACATGCAATCAACAATTGCCTTATTCTGGGTCGACAGAAGCCCGCATAATGTTTGTGAAAGTACTCAACTGAACACCGATTCTTGGCAGCTGTCGTATCCACTCACGACCCAAAGTTAGGCTACTGTTTTTGTCAAAGTATTCTACTGAACACCAGTTCTGGGCAGCTATCGAATCCGCTAAGTACCAAAGATAGGCTATTCTTGTGTGCGCTCAAGACCCACAGTTAGGCTATTCTCTCGTCCGCCTACGACCTAACTTCAGTCATCCCGTTGTTGGTTGTTGTAGGGAGGTTACACTGTATATCCTATATTTCAATATGTCTCGCCCGTAATGAAATCATAACGGTTTTGACACGAAATATAAATATAGCAATTGTCAGACACATTAGATTGTTTATAGTCTCGGTCGACTCTTGATTTCTCCCCGGGTGACTTTGTCAAGATCATTAATCATTAATCAATTGTATTGATTAGTTTTGACAAGTTAAAGTCAGTTAACTTTGACTAAAGAAGAATCATCCTTTTCACATAAACTTTGCAATCGAACCATGGATGTCTACGTTGTGTTCAGATTTCAACGATTTTCTGAAAATCAACATACACCAAGGGGAACATATCACCATCAAAATAAAACCTTAAAAAATGTACCTATCCAGGCTTTTTTGGCGCTAACAAACTATGTCACCATATTTGGGAATGCAAAAACAATGACTGTACAGGGTATTGGTTAAACCTGTACAGTAACTGAGTATTGACGGAATGAGCAAATTTACTGTACTAACATCTATAATTAAACCTAGCCACTGCCATAAGTTTTACAATTACAATGAGCACTTTACCGAATGTCTACACAGAAGCAATTTACAAATAAGTGAATTTCCATATCCTTTGCGTCGGTAGAATAACACCTGGTGTAAATCTTGCACGATATGCAGAACGTCTACGTTCGGTTTTACCAGAAATCATCATTTCTTCTTCTCAAAAATTTCTCGTGAGTAAAAGAAAAACATGTAACAGAAAGATAGTTTAGATAATAGAAAGAATGATTTTTTTCTATTTCATCAATTTAATCCGATCTTTGAACAATAATATGAATAATACGCGTTTAGGTCTATGCTAACGTGCAAACGTTCTACACGATTAGCCGTCCGCACTATCTCGGACCACTTTTACATAATTCCTATCGTGCAACGTTCATCACACGGAACGAACGATGCGTTACACGATACACGATCTGAATGATGCACGATGAATGCACGAACGATAAACGCACGATGAATGCAAACGGAATGCACGATACACGCACGATACACGAAAATTTTGCAAAGTTACACGTGAGCACCACTGTACAATCAGGAAATGTGTTGCTTTTAACAATTCTTATTAAATTAACAGTTTCCATTACTTAAGTGGATAATAAACTGTTTTGGATTGGATACAAACGCAACACTAACATTCATGTTTGAAAAGGTTCACTAAATAATCAACAAGATCGCATGTAAATACATCTGTTGTGCAGTCCTGCACCACCCGTTCCATGACTCAGACATAAAGTGACAGTAATCTACAACTAGTAAACAATGGCCTAAAATACATTTTACATGTAGTTGTATAGTTTTGTTCTTGTTAATGAAAATTGCGGAACTCCCTGCCACATCTGCTATCAACATATCTTCGTTACTACTAAGTTTAAAGATTGTTGCTTATCTTGGTATTACAAATGAGTCGTTTAATGCAATTATAGTGTTTAACCTGATTTAGTATATGTTTTATTCGGCCGTGAATTATGTAGCTTAGATTCCATGCCTGCTGATTATGATAGAAAATGAAATGAATCGACGCAAGTAAAGGATAGAAACTTGAGGTACATGTTACCAACATGAAAAAAACGAAAGCAAGGACCATACATGTTTATAAACCATTGCTTTGACATCAAATATTTATTCAGAGAAGGGTTCTCCCTAAAAGTTTCTCAACTGTAGGATTTCTTCAAAAATCTGCAAAAGAAATAATTATGAAATAAAAATCATAGGTCACTGACCTTAATTTAGAATTACATACAATGTACTCTTGAACACAGCATGCTGTTATTTTTGTGTCGCCCTTTCGGTGACATCTGTTATCACTTTAGCCATTTAAATCATTAGCTTAATTCAATAAAACATAAAACAAAATTAGTGTCACTAATCCCCATTTAAGGTATATACTATTCAAGAAATCCAACAACTCAGCAACTCAATCTAAAGTTAACTGTATGTTTTAATATACAATGTACGTCTATAATCTACAGGTGCTAATCGTGTACAACAAGAATTCACTGTATCATAAAAGATCTGCTGTAAACCACATTGACTTGGTACAAATAATACTAATAGAATGCTTAATTGTGAGAAAGAAAATGACATCTGGACAACTGGAAAATGTATTGGTGTATCTGTTTCAGAAAATAGGCATTTTAAAATTTTCACTATCCCACTGGGGCCTCATCTCCTAGGGGTAATGGCTATATTCACAAAACTTCCTCGGCTCGACCTCCACCAAGAAAGGGTTCGTTACTTGCTGAACATTAGTAAACTGATTATTAAAGTCCAAGGATTAAAATAGCAAGTGGCTCTAATTTTACCAAGAAAGATGTCTAACAGGCGGAAATTATTTTTATTTGTACCGAAATCATTCCTAACTTTGCTTTTTAAATCGATATACATGTTCGCGGACCTATATGCACATGTGTATGTAAGTCCGTGACATTTTAGAAATATAATGCAGTATTTTTTCCAATGATATTGCAAATAATATGGAAGTCTTTCTGGCAACTCTTTTTCATGAATAAACGACATGGATATGAAAGAAAGGCATCATTTTTTTAAAGTAAATAGAACATGGTTCTAACATTATTGTATGAGGAAACTTATTTTTCTATGTTAGTTAAATCAATGTGATCCTGGGACTATAGAGCTTATTAGATTTGGTTGATTTATTGCTTTAACTATTCACAGTTTCTATATAGAATATTTAGGAATAGCACTATACCTCTTAAGGGCATCAATGTAAAATAATATCCTTTTTCTAAATTTTCAATTCTGAGAAAAGACGAAGCTGATCACTTTTGCCAAATATAATCAAATTCTAGGCATTTAATTTAGAAAACAGATTCCAGAGAAATATAATTTTAATGTTTTATATTGAAGATAGAAGAAAATAACAATTTAAGGGCAGTAACCCTGGAGATACAGAGACAATCTGGACGAAAGTTCAGGTTCGTTGCACACAACATACATGTTGTATTACATTAGAACGAAAAATTTACCATTTTGCATCAAATTCAAAATCTTATTATTCCTTACAACAAGCAATCCAGTTTTTCAAAACGATATCAACAAGATGGTTGTTTTTGTCAAAAATACATATGTCTTCCCCATGGCAGTTTGTCAATGACTGAAATACAGAAACAGAAATAAATAAAACCAGAAAACGCGGCCATGCCGCCAAAGCAGGTGTCAATGGCGCCTGTAGAAATTGTAGAATTAAAAAAAATCTAAAACGAAAAACAGCCACCTTGATTTTTTTTAATTTAAAAACTAAAACTATTTTTTTAATCTATTTAAAGTAACAGTGACCTTGACCCACGCCCGAAAAAACAATTTTCTTAAAACAATTTAAAAACACCAAAAAAAAAAAATTATTTTAAGTAACAGTGACCTTGACCTTGACCCTAGTGACCCGTTATGTAATCTCTTCCTCTCCACGCAAGCTACCTACACACCAAGTTTCATTGCACGGACGGAGAAACAGACAGAAAGACAGACAACTCAATTAAAAACAATATGTATTTCCCCCATTATATTGGAAGAGACATAATGAACAAAATGTATTTAAAATAAAAAAATAAACAAGTTTTTCAAGGAAAAATGTCTCGTTTACGCACGGTGTGCCACTATAGCGACGTTTTGTTATAAATCGCTATCCGCCCAAAAAGTATTAAACAAGTGTTTGTGAAGGTTTTTACGGAACTACAACACGTAGATGTATGATTATGCTAACTGTATTGATGTGTGCTGTAATATTCAGATGAGACTTTCAGGTTTGGCTGCAATCCTTTCAATTATTTGAAAGAATATTGTTTGAAGTTATTTAAATTGATCCCAGATTTCGGGTACGCCTTTAAAATATATCGTTCTTACACGCACTAACTTCTTATATTCAGCCTTGGTGGGGATATATTAATTGCCTATATTAAATTATCATTTGCTTATCTTTATATACTTTATAAAACTTCCATAGTTATAGACTGTAGTTAAAGTAAATGCGGCCACAATTTAAATTTGTTTACTGGTGTATCAAATAAAACGACATGTATGATATGTAGTAAAGTGTTACTGCTTTCATTTTAATAAAGTTATAAGTGGTTCATAAATTATGCTTTAACAGATTATGTCTATATCGTATTTTGTAACAAGGATGGTAAAGTCATTTAATGTTAGTACATTGTAGTTAGCTTCAACTTTAAAAGGACATACTCAGTGATTTAAGTATGGGGTGTGGTTTTTCATCAAATGCTAGTTTGTCTTATAAATTAGAGACTCACCAGTCAGATGATCATGATAAAGATAGAGAAATATTTGTGTTTTGTAAGAGTTACGTAAAACCTTGCACACACATTAATGTGACGAATAAAGAAATTTATTGTGATCAATGTTACAAGGATTATAAAAGGAATACACAAGTCGGAACAACTGAATCAGATTCAGTATACCATCTATTCGAATATATGCGTATGGACGAGTTTCAGCGAAGCGAAAACCAGACATTACAGGAACTAAAACTCAAGAAAGGTACACTTGAGTCTGAAATTAAAACACTGGATACGTTTATACGCAAATTAGAGAAAAATAGGAGATATACAACTGCTAAAGACACTGACAGAAGGCTCAAAGTAGTGGTGCAAAGTACACAATTGTTCAAGCCGAATGCATACACGAAAGCAGTGTTTAAAGATACTCGTCCGACTTTTGAGCAGAAGCCTACTACCACAGACTTGAAGTCCCCTAGCTCAGATGTCAGTTTTTTATTTGTTACTGAAACGCAGACAGGAGAAAAAAGTCCTGAATATGATACATGTCAAGCCGAAGAGAACGTTGAGTCAAAGCTTACTCTTGATGTGGACAGTGATGAACACGCAAAGAAAGAACATGAGGAAGAAAACCAAACCCCTGTGCGACCCTGTATGTCTACTGTTACCCCAAGAAATATTCAAGTTACATCAGTAAAATCAGATGTGAATAAAAAGGGTATCACAGAAAGATCATCAGGAATTCAAACTTTAAATTGATAGAACATTTCAAATGTACCTGATACACTGCAACTTGGTGATGAAAATATGTTGTTTTGCGATCAAAAATAGTTATGCCACCGTAGTAGTTGCACGTTAAATGTTTATCAATTAAAAATATGTTTTTGTTGTGATCCCATTTGTCTATTACTTCGTCTCCATCTTTAAGAATGCACACCACTGTGTTGTGAAAGCTACATAGCTATCACGGTAACAGTGTTTTCTAATTGACTGTAATGATAGTGTTTTGTTTAAAATGTGTAGGTCATTTCAAAAGCTGATAAATTGAGGTATTTAGAATGACGAAAATATTTAATCAGAAGCTATCTTTTATTTCACTTTTAAAGTAACTTTCTCACAGTACCGTGTGAAGATGAAAATATTAAAGCAGGACCTTGGTGTCTGATGGCAGGTTTAGTGATATCAAAAGGGACTACGTGTGGAAATATTGTTTCGTCGACGCTATTTATCTTCCATGTGCTATTTCTTGTTTCTCCTTTACCCTAAAACCGGTTGACAATATGACAAAGTTCTTAATTGTTTCATGAATGCGATACTCTGTGCAGTACAATTAACTTTACCAAAAACAATGTTTGTCATTTTATAACTTTTAATATATCACAATTTAAGCACCGCATACTTGTCATATCGTTAAATTGGTTTCAACGTGTTTGTTTTTTCAATAAACCTAGCTTGTCTAATGGTGATTAGTTTTAGATAAGCAGATTGTTATTAACCAGTACGCTGAAGTCATCCCAAACATATATAGAGCCATGAACTAGGTGCGTTCGTGTTTCTAGCATTCGATATAACTGTTGAGTCTGTTACTTAATCACCCGTTTGACTTTAGCACTTACTATTTCTACATAACATAACACTCAATTATAAAGCAAATGCGTCTGTATGTAACAGCCATTTCCTTGTATTCCTTGAAACGGCCAATTTCGTCATATCCAATATATGTCATATCCTTATAGGCAACGATTGTACTCCATAGAAGACACGAAACCCTTCAACAACTGTTAATAATCATGGTTCAAAATAATATACTCCTAAGTGTGTTTGCTTGTTTGAAATAATGGATTATCGGTGTCCTTATATTTTTAACTTTAAAAGGAATTACTACTGGATATAATTATTGATTTTAAGTATAATAACCCGTACTCCGAGTAATATAATTTTGGTAAAATGCCCATTGACGTACTCAATAATATCTCTCTCATATTTAGCAAACAAAACCGGTCAGGAAAATGAGTTAGTAGTGTAAAGGGGGGTGGTTGTCGTGGTTATTTTTCAGCCGTCGGCTCAAGGTGGCACACACAAGATGGCGGGTAACTTTGTCTGACATTTTGAACACGTTTGAGCCTTCCAGTAAACAGTTCCAATATAGCCGGAACTGTTTTTGAAATTTAAAAGTCATTGGTATTTACTTGAGTATCGATTTCAGTCGCTGATATTCCAATCATTTTAGATCAGATAGCGCCTTTTTGAAAGAAGCTTTAAAACGTGTCGGTCACACCGTTTAGTATTTTGAAAATATGACATTAAGAGATCTTTATCAATAGATTTAGTATGTTTTGGTTTTGTTCACCTTTAGTAAGAGGCGATTTCATTTTTATTTGTTTGTGTTACACAAACAAATTTACTTACCGTTTTCCGATGCCTACTCCTTAAGTACCAAATCTGAAAGTAGCTCCGGCACATCAGTCAGCATATAATCCCAAATAACGATTCTTCATTTGAAACCATATTGCCATTGCAGACATGAAAGTTGTATTGTTTAGATATATAATGTTATTAACTCATGCAGCATCAGCTAAATTTTGTAAATATAACTAAAGTAAACTGTTTTCGAATAAGAACCGCGGATGTATTTCATTTTACAATGATGTGTAAAAATAAGAGACGATTTACTATATATATATACACACCCTATAGAAATAGTTCCGATTTCTAAACCCGCCGGACATTTCTTAAACCCTGTGCAGAAAGAAAACATATGTTTTGGAGCTTCTGTGACAACAAAATTAATGTCTTACCCTGATCGTCATTTTAAAGAATGAAATATTTTGAACAGCCAGGAACATTTACGCGCATGTTTACACATTATCTTTTTACGATCATATCCATCCATTCATAAATGTTATTCAATGCGCGGCAAGGGACGGAATTATAACTTTCCTTATTGCTGATTTGTATATTCTGCGGACCTGGAGCGAGCTAGTCTGCGTTCCTACATGTATTAAAATTAAGCAGACAACAAGTGTTAGGATACGT
Organism: Saxidomus purpurata; assembly: GCA_022818135.1. Taxonomy (NCBI): domain Eukaryota; kingdom Metazoa; phylum Mollusca; class Bivalvia; order Venerida; family Veneridae; genus Saxidomus; species Saxidomus purpurata. Next base: position 31,818,854 of record JAFMSR010000017.1, read on the forward strand.
TAATGCCGATGTTTAAACGATTTGTTATATTTCATAGGTGATGATTGTTTTAAGTAGAAGGCATTTTACCTTATATTCGACTGTAGGCCTCGTTATCTTGAAACGCATCGAATGAGCTATTTTGTTAAAATACTTATCAATGACTGCAGAATAACATTAGAACATCGTTATTTCATGGCCTCAACCATATTCGTTCTATAATACGGGTTTTTCACAGACTTATCGTTCTTGCGTACTCTTCAGCGTTAAAGAGCACAAACGGTTATCGATCGGCGAATGAGGGGACAGTGTCGGCCCGATAACGAAAGCGTATTACTGTTTTAATGTATCATGATGATTAGCGGTTATTTTCCTAAATTATTAACTTATTTCTACTATAAATTATATCCTTACTTAAATAAGTATATTTTTGTTACTTTAATTGTAGAAAATGATGAAATTATAATATGGAGAAAAGAAAAGAATCGCCGGCGAAGGCTTCTTTTACAATTTCATGAATGTGCATAAATAATTACAGAAGTTAGTAAGACTGTTCTTAAAGCATTTCAACAAAATATTAGTAATGTATTTCTTAATAAGTGAAGTAAATTCGTACTTGTATTAACATTAAAAAAAAAGCAAAATACGTGGTGTTGGAGTTTTCTTTCTTCAAACAGAAACACTTCTACAGCGGATTTTGTGTATCAACTATTAATATATACGGTTAACTGTAAATTACTTTAAATTACTTTATAATCTAAACAAAAGAATAAAGCAGTTATAAGGTAAATTTCAATAAACCGTTTTGAGAAATGTCAAAGCAAACGAAAACGGAAACAAATAATGATAAGTAGTAATGGAAAGTACAACGTGAGTTTTCTTCCGTAACTCAACTTCTTCGGACACGGACCTATACCAACTTACTTCAGCTTAATTACACATCAATCATGACTTTAAAATAATCTACTAACGATTATTTTACGATGTCAGCAACATATTCTAAAGAAAGCAAATTAATATAAATAGTTAGAAAAACGGACCCATGTACATAGCTCCGCTATCAGTTTGAAAACAGATGAAGAAAAAACAGGTGAAAAAAGTTTTAATAATAAAAATTGGAAAGTGTTGCCATAATACTGAAAGAGGTCAATGAAAAGAGAGAATATGCTCTAAAAATGCTAACATACTTCTACAACTTAAAAGTATACACGGGTTTACGGGCAGTTTTTATTCATTTATTCTTCTATTTTTCCGGGTAAAAGTATTTATCAATCATTAAGAATATCAATCCAAAACGCTGCTGTTGCTTGTACACAAAATGATTTCTTTTTAAGAAACTCGAAAATAATTCTCATAGCTTTAAAAGTGTTGTCACAGTATCAAATAATGGTATTCATATGAAGATACAAAAAAAAAGAATAACGCGACGCGGTCGTTTTCTTTCTTCTGACATGATTAATACTGTATAGATCTGTAAAATATAAATACATATCTATTAATTTCAACGTTGTATCTTATTTTAACTAAAAGTATCGTCATACTATTTAAAAGATATTTAGACAGAAAACAAAAAAGACCGCTTTGCATGCAGTTTTATTTCAGTTAACATGGACCATATGTGTATTTAGGCGTTTTTTTCAGCTTTAAAACCACCATGATTTTAAATTTTTTCCGCAAATATTCATAAAATTTTTCATTCAAATCAAACTAATAATGATTGCTTATCAAAAAGCTAATTTTAGCTATTTAACGCCACACATGTACAAAACTATTTTCGGCGCCCTTTGATGCTTTGCATCAATGGTATTCTTGTTACCAACTGGTATAACCTTCACTAATGAAGAGTAAAGACTGAAATAGCCGTCACAACAAAACAAAGGACAAATATTTTGAATACACAAACAAATCCAGCGTCTTCAGCGCTTTGATTTGTTAAAATGACAGATGTATGATTATTTGACCCAAATAGATTCATGTTTGATACATTCTTTGATGATTATAGGAACAAACTATCTTGGGTGCGGGATGATGGTGAAGTATTAAGCATATATTGACGTGCTTATCAACAGCAATATACAGTGTACGACTGAAGTCTTTGAATTTAAAAGAAGATTGTTTAGACAAGAAATTCCGTATTATAAAAGAGTTTACTTGTAAAACGAACCCATTCACGAATACGCCTTTGAAAACGAAACTATTCCAGTGGATAAAAATAAAGATAGTTTATTGTAAATGTATATTGAAAAAAATAAAGAAAAGAAAAGTGAAAGGAAAACTACATTTTTTCTTTTACGGGACAGCTTCCCTCGATCATTTGACGATAGTGGGTTGACGATAACAAAGTTAAGGAAGATTAGCATGGAACGGTACGTATATATTAGAGACACAGAAAGTAACCGTTATTTCCCTGATAATAAACCATATCATTTTAAAGTGCAGTTAAGTTTTGATGGTTTTTGGAAAATTGCTTTGTGCGAAATTAGTATCACAAGAGACATGAATGATACTTTATTTTTATATTCATCCATATGTAAGGAAAGTATTGTACATGGAGCTGAACATGCGCTTTGAAGACGAGTGGGTAGTAGCGCTAAAAGTAAATGGGAACATATATTTGATAGTCCGTTTTGTTTGCCTTTGAAACAAGCAGAAATGCAGGAACTTGTATTTGTTACAAGAACGGGTGATGGTGAAATTGCATCATTTATAACATTACCGGTGTACGTAAAACTTCACTTTAAACGCTATCCATTTTATTCTAACTACGAATCGCTCTAATTTGTATGTGCCAGACCACCAGAAATTCATTCAATTGTTTAAAAAAACAAATGGGTAAAGGATTTTTCATACCTTACAATGTTCCTAGTGATTCGGATGCTAGCAATATATCGATAGAAGTGGTATCTCCGGCAAAACAAATTGTAGATCAGGCCAAAAGTGAGTTAAAACATTTAAGTAACTCGAAAACAACAAACAAGATCACATCGAAAAAAACATAGCAAGGGTTTAAGTAAAACGTTGAAATCGACAAAAATATCCGATCAACTACAACAAAAATAAATCCGCTATCAAGAAAAGAAAATTAATTACCTATATGTTTGGACCTTACAAAACCAAACATTAAGGTAATCACATTTTAAACTTTAGTTAGTTGGATAAAAATAGTCGGTTGAGAAGGACATGTTCGAGTGTAATATCTGTTTAAAGCCATTCGCTAGATCCTATAATATGCTACGTCATAAAATGCCTGCACATAAAGCAGGCAAAGATGATAATGATATTTTAATTCATCAAACACAAAAGGCGAGAACTGATCTGACGATGAATTATCTGATGAAGAAATGGAAATCAATGATAATGAAGAGGATGAACACGAACTGGATGATACTTACAATACTGATCCTTGGGCAAGTTTTATGGATGAAGCATTTGAGCATTGTCAAACTGATTTCAATAGACGTGTAAAACACCTTGTAAACGATAATGGACTTAATGAAAGACAAGCACGTAAAAGGGAATACTGGGACATGACAAGTCAATATCGCAGTGCCTTGATGAGTATTTTCTTGGAGAAATCTGTTTGGTACAGTACTATAAAGGACAGTCTTTATAAAGCTATATCAGAGATAGCAAATAATGTAAGAGATCTTGATAACTTTGAACCGGAGGAGGCTCTAAAATATGCAGTTCATAAAAGGCGATTTCTATTTGATAAAATACTAATGCGATATGATGCTCCAGAAATTGAAATTGAAAATTCAAGTAATGGTGAGGACAATGATACTTATGAGGATGATAACAATGACAGTTAACAACAATGTATGGGACTGAGAACAATATAACAATGTGCTTTTGAATATATACTTACAGATATGTCATAAATAGGTGTTAAGGATTACTATATTAAATGTGTCGCTATGTCTCTGTGTGTCAGTTCATGTATGTGTATAAAAAGAAATAAAAATGGTTAAATTGAATTGTCTTGAGAATTTTCTGTTTATGTACAACTTTGCCTATTTGTTTTGGGCCATGTTAAATTGTCCTTAAATGATAATAAGACTTATAAAATCATAACGACCTGTCAACAACATTTCGTCAACCAGCGTAGTATTTTTCAACACTAGTACTACCATTACATTTTGTACCGAAACCAATTATATTGTGTTGTAAAGAAGTTTCAATGCGTTAAACATTTGTTCGTTGTTATGTGTCGAATCGACTTCATTTACAAAAGAAAATACAAATGAGAAGAAAATTGAAAACATCAACCTTCGATTAACTGACCTTTATATTCATCAACGTATAAATCAATGCGCTGTATGATTAAGTGTCAATGATTTCAGTTTGATGTTAAGTCTATTGAAACCGAACGCAGTGACATTTTTATCGTCCATTTAAAGCCTACTTTACATAATCACTTATTTAAAGTTTATTACATAAAAGAAAATCATTCTGTTAGAGTCTAGTCAAGTCAAATACAAATGTACCTTTATTCTCTCATTTCATGATTACATGAAAAAATGAGAATTAGTTTGTAACAATGTTTACAGAGGCTCAATCAAAAAGGATATACAACACGAAATAGTACATATTTAAACAAACGAGATTTTGTTTAACATTGCTTGCAGCATATACTTATTTAACAAAACAACAAGGAATATCAAGCACAAAAAAGATCTCCCCATTTAGTTGTTGATAGAGCGGAGAGTCATAAAAAAGATTTTTGTTTAGATTAAATATATTACTGTGGGAATAGTACTTCGTGTGTTAACAAGCGAGTACCATTCATTCAAAATAAATCAAGTAACTTTTGTCTAACTGTTATTTTAAGCCATTCACTGTTCTCTAAATAATGTTTATTCTAAACATTTATCAGATCGCATTTAATTAGGATATTTTTAACCTTTGAAATCCAGGGGTACTTTTTTCTTAAGGATGGCTTCATTTAGATCTTTTGATAATAGATACATGCTATAGATTATAGAAGAAAATCTTTTAGGTTGATTGTTTGGATCATATTCATTTAAACGTGACAAGAACGTTATTATATTTTCCTCTATGTCTATTGAGAGAGGTTTACATCCCGTTTCGCCATAAATCATGTAACTTGGATTGACCTTTTCATATTTAAGATATGCATTAAAAAAAATTTTAATTGCACCCGTTCAATGAAATCTAAATTCCAATATCCCCATAGGTCTGCACCGTATACAAATATCGGTTTAATAGTTTTATTAAAAAGATCTATTTTGATATCAACAGGTAGGCTTTAAACGATTTGTATTTCTTATTAAACTGTAAATCGCCCATATAGCCTGTGAGGCAATATGATTTTACTAGTAGTGAATGATCCACTACTTTTAAAATAAATTCCCAAATATTTATACTCATTAACGATTTCTAGTGGTTCGGTCTGCCTTTTACGGTGGCACAGAGGTGACATGTGTATGTTTTAATTTATCTCGTGCGCACGACATACTAAGTCACAAGATACTATGTCGTGCGCACGAGATAATTAAGTCGTACGCACGAGTTACTATGTGGTGCGCACGAGTTACTAAGTCGTGCGCACGAGATACTATGTCGTGCGCACGAGATAATTAAGTCGTGCGCACGAGTTAATATGTCGTGCACACGATTTACTAAGTCAGTCAAATCAGTTCCCTACATTGACTTAATCATCTCGTGCGCACGACATAATATCTCGTGCGCACGACATAGTATCTCGTTACTTATTTATCTCGTGCGCAGGACAAAGTATCTCTTGCGCACGACTTAGTATGTCGTGCGCACGAAATAAATAAAAACATACACATGTCACCTCTGTGCCACTGTAGCCTGTACATAGTAACCCGTGCGTACGACTTAATTATCTCGTGCGCACGACATAGTATCTCGTGCGCACGACATAGTATCTCGTGCGCAGGACATACATGTAGTATCTCTTGCGCACGACTTAGTATGTCGTGCGCACGAAATAAATAAAACCATACACATGTCACCTCTGTGCCACTGTAGCCTTTTGCAAAAACTTTGTTTTTTATTTTGTTGCATTTACTTTTAGTTTCCAATATTTACAATACTGTTCATAAATTTTAAGTGCATGTTGAAAGTCTTTTTCTGATTCTGACAAAATTACAGTGTCATCTGCATATAGCAAAATATATAATTTAAGAAAAACGTTCATTCCATCTGCTCGTTGGTCGCTTTGAACTGTTACACTTTCTGTTTGATTGCTTTGTACGAAATACTTGTTTAAATCGCTCAAAAATAAGTGTAAAAAAGGAACGGCGATACATTTGTACCCTGACGAATGCCTACGTTACACGTGAAGAAATCTGAGACTTCTGAATTTACTCTTACACATGATGTCATATTTTTGTACATGTCTTTTTTTATAAGATTTAAACATTTACCATTTATTCTTATATTGAAGATTTTTTTCATATTCCATTTCTCCATACTGTATCGGAAGCTTGTTTCAGATCAATAAATGCGCAATACAATTTTTTGCTACTGTTAACTAATTGAATAAGATGCAGTATACACTTGTTGTCTGAAGTTGAAAATCCTTTTATAAACCCAGCTAGAAAAGGACCCTAATGTGAAGATATGCACCGCACAATACATTAGTTCTGTACCAATGTAGTGCGAAAGGGATATCTTAACATCTCTTTCGAACGTTGGGTAAATTTGAGCATATCTGAGTAGATATGAGCAACAAATCAATACAAATATGTAACAAATGAGTAAAAAGTGAGTAAAAATTAGCACAAATGAGTAGAGATGAGCAACAAATGAGCAAAAATGTGTAAGAAAATGAGCACAAATGAGTAATAATGAGCATAAATGAGTAAAAATGGGTAAAAAAATGAGCACAAATGAGTAATAATGAGCACAAATGAGTAGAGATGAGCACAAATGAGTAAAGATGAGCAACAAATGAACAAAATAAGTCAAATTGAGCACAAATGAGCAACAAATGAGTACAAATGAGCCCACATGAGTAAAACTAAGCACAAATGAGTGACAATGAGCAACAAATGAGTAAATTTGAGCACAAATGAGTAAAGATGAGCACACATGAGTAAAATTTGGCACAAATGAGTAATATCAGGCTGATATCCATACATTTTAAACAACTTTTTTTAAACTGAATTTACCTCAGCAGGTATGATGCTGATACACATTTAATGAATTATGTACAATAGTCATGTGATTATTTTCATGGCAATGTTTATGTCAGACTTCAAATTTCCAATAACTGTAATATTTACACCTGTCAACCAGTCACTATTAAAACTTGATCATTTAAAATCATTTAAACTTGAGTTGCATTTGATCATCAACAGATCCTACAAGGTTTGACATTTCAATAAACATCTGTCAGGCCTAAAATATATTCCTGCTGCACAGAACAAGATATTTGTTTGCTATCTTTGCGATGGATGGGTATTCTTTACTCTGCCCAGATATTGCCGTCTTTGCATGTAGCTTTAACAGGTCCATTGGCATTTTCAGACAAAAATGAAGTTTCGAGATTTGTTTACCGTTTCCATATTATAAGAAAATGTATGACCATTTATCATCATGTGAATGAGTGTTGGGTGCCAAATGTAATCGTAACAAATACTTCGCCTCAAACGAGATTCGAACTCGGGACCTCCAGTACGATTAGCGAAACTCTGTATTAATAACTTGTAACAAGTTACACCACCGATTTTGTCTTTAAAAGTGAAATACAATACAATCTAAATAATAAAGCAGGCCAATCAGCAAGCATGTTTTCAAACTGAAAATGTAAAAAAACAACAAGATAGTACAATTTGACTCGAAGTAAAGAATCAGATAAAGGGTTAATGTTCATAAGAACATTCATAGATAATACATTTACATCAACGTTTATAAAATATGAGTTTTCGGTTTGTTTGTAATTTAAAGGAGTCACACATATATGTGATTTATTAATGGGAGTTACTTGTTCTGGTTTGTATAATGAATTAAAGAACAATCGCTCAGATGAACATATAAGAAATATGTTTCTTGAAAGTTGTTTTCTGATGGATAAAATAAAAGAGACATTAATGGTAATAGTTTTTGTTTAAATAAAGTGATGAGGTAGAATACAAAATGATTCATAAAAACTGTCTTAACAGATTATGTCTGTTACATTATTACAAGAATGGTAAAGTCATTTAATGTCAGTTTGTTTGAACTGCATATAATATGAGTATGGGGAGTTGCACTTCGTCAAATGCTAGTTTGTCTAATGAATTAGAGACTCACCGGTCAGATGATCCTGAAAAAGATAAAGAAATATTTGTGTTTTGTAACAGTCACACAAAACCTTGCACATGTGACGAAAGAAGAACTCTATTGTAATCAATGTTACAATGATTATAAAAGGAATACACAAGTCGGAACAACTGATTCAGTATACCATCTATTCGAATATATGCGTATTGACGAGTTTCAGCAAAACGAAGAACATGCATTGCAGAAACTAAAAATCCGGAGATATACAAAGGCTAAAGACACTGGAAAAAGGGTCAAAACAGTGGTGCAAAGTCAACGATTGTTAAAGCCGATTGCATACACGAGAGCAGTGTTTGAAGATACGTATCCGACTTTTGAGCAGCAGTCTACTACCAGATACTTTAGATGACAGGAATTTTTTTTATCTGTAACTGAATCGCAGACAGGGGAAAAATACTGAATATTACACATGTCAAGCCAAAGTGAACATTGAATCAAAT
>JAFMSR010000017.1:31828088-31843874 GCA_022818135.1 Saxidomus purpurata
AATCTATTTAAAGTAACAGTGACCTTGACCCACGCCCGAAAAAACAATTTTCTTAAAACAATTTAAAAACACCAAAAAAAAAAAAATTATTTTAAGTAACAGTGACCTTGACCTTGACCCTAGTGACCCGTTATGTAATCTCTTCCTCTCCACGCAAGCTACCTACACACCAAGTTTCATTGCACGGACGGAGAAACAGACAGAAAGACAGACAACTCAATTAAAAACAATATGTATTTCCCCCATTATATTGGAAGAGACATAATGAACAAAATATATTTAAAATAAAAAAAATAAACAAGTTTTTCAAGGAAAAATGTCTCGTTTACGCACGGTGTGCCACTATAGTGACGTTTTGTTATAAATCGCTATCCGCCCAAAAAGTATTAAACAAGTGTTTGTGAAGGTTTTTACGGAACTACAACACGTAGATGTATGATTATGCTAACTGTATTGATGTGTGCTGTAATATTCAGATGAGAATTTCAGGTTTGGCTGCAATCCTTTCAATTATTTGAAAGAATATTGTTTGAAGTTATTTAAATTGATCCCAGATTTCGGGTACGCCTTTAAAATATATCGTTCTTACACGCACTAACTTCTTATATTCAGCCTTGGTGGGGATATATTAATTGCCTATATTAAATTATCATTTGCTTATCTTTATATACTTTATAAAACTTCCATAGTTATAGACTGTAGTTAAAGTAAATGCGGCCACAATTTAAATTTGTTTACTGGTGTATCAAATAAAACGACATGTATGATATGTAGTAAAGTGTTACTGCTTTCATTTTAATAAAGTTATAAGTGGTTCATAAATTATGCTTTAACAGATTATGTCTATATCGTATTTTGTAACAAGGATGGTAAAGTCATTTAATGTTAGTACATTGTAGTTAGCTTCAACTTTAAAAGGACATACTCAGTGATTTAAGTATGGGGTGTGGTTTTTCATCAAATGCTAGTTTGTCTAATAAATTAGAGACTCACCAGTCAGATGATCATGATAAAGATAGAGAAATATTTGTGTTTTGTAAGAGTCACGTAAAACCTTGCACACACATTAATGTGACGAATAAAGAAATTTATTGTGATCAACGTTACAAGGATTATAAAAGGAATACACAAGTCGGAACAACTGAATCAGATTCAGTATACCATCTATTCGAATATATGCGTATGGACGAGTTTCAGCGAAGCGAAAAACAGACATTACAGGAACTAAAACTCAAGAAAGGTACACTTGAGTCTGAAATTAAAACACTGGATACGTTTATACGCAAATTAGAGAAAAATAGGAGATATACAACTGCTAAAGACACTGACAGAAGGCTCAAAGTAGTGGTGCAAAGTACACAATTGTTCAAGCCGAATGCATACACGAAAGCAGTGTTTAAAGATACTCCTCCGACTTTTGAGCAGAAGCCTACTACCACAGACTTGAAGTCCCCTAGCTCAGATGTCAGTTTTTTATTTGTTACTGAAACGCAGACAGGAGAAAAAAGTCCTGAATATGATACATGTCAAGCCGAAGAGAACGTTGAGTCAAAGCTTACTCTTGATGTGGACAGTGATGAACACGCAAAGAAAGAACCTGAGGAAGAAAACCAAACCCCTGTGCGACCCTGTATGTCTACTGTTACCCCAAGAAATATTCAAGTTACATCAGTAAAATCAGATGTGAATAAAAAGGGTATCACAGAAAGATCATCAGGAATTCAAACTTTAAATTGATAGAACATTTCAAATGTACCTGATACACTGCAACTTGGTGATGAAAATATGTTGTTTTGCGATCAAAAATAGTTATGCCACCGTAGTAGTTGCACGTTAAATGTTTATCAATTAAAAATTTGTTTTTGTTGTGATCCCATTTGTCTATTACTTCGTCTCCATCTTTAAGAATGCACACCACTGTGTTGTGAAAGCTACATAGCTATCACGGTAACAGTGTTTTCTAATTGACTGTAATGATAGTGTTTTGTTAAAAATGTGTAGGTCATTTCAAAAGCTGATAAATTGAGGAATTTAGAATGACGAAAATATTTAATCAGAAGCTATCTTTTATTTCACTTTTAAAGTAACTTTCTCACAGTACCATGTGAAGATGGAAATATTAAAACAGGACCTTGGTGTCTGATGGCAGGTTTAGTGATATCAAAAGGGACTACGTGTGGAAATATTGTTTCGTCGCTATTTATCTTCCATGTGCTATTTCTTGTTTCTCCATACCCTAAAACCGGTTGACAATATGACAAAGTTCTTTATATTGTTTCATGAATGCGATACTCTGTGCAGTACAATTAACTTTACCAAAAACAATGTTTGTCATTTTATAACTTTTAATATTTCACAATTTAAGCACCGCATACTTGTCATATCATTGAATTGGTTTCAACGTGTTGTTTTGTCAATAAACCTAGCTTGTTTAATGGTGATTAGTTTTAGATAAGCAGTTTGTTATTAACAAGTACGCTGAAGTCATCCCAAACATATATAGAGCCATGAACTAGGTGCGTTCGTGTTTCTAGCATTCGATATAACTGTTGAGTCTGTTACTTAATCACCCGTTTGACTTTAGCACTTACTATTTCTACATAACATAACACTTAATTATAAAGCAAATGAATCTGTATGTAACAGCCATTTCCTTGTATTCCTTGAAACGGCCAATTTCGTCATATCCAGTAGCTGTCTTATTGACATATAGGCAACGATTGTACTCCATAGAAGACACGAAACCCTTCAACAACTGTTAATCATGGTTCAAAACAATATACTCCCAAGTGTGATAATGGATTATCGGTGTCCTTATATTTTGAACTAACTATTGATTTTAAGTATAATAACCCGTACTCCGAGTAATATAATTTTGGTAAAATGCCCATTGACGTACTCAATAATATCTCTCTCATATTTAGCAAACAAAAGAATATGTGCTGTAAAGCAATATTTATTTATTAGTAACTGTAACGGGCAGCGCCTTCCTAAGCCGGGACAAGTAGACAGGAAGTGAACAACGGACAGAGGTTCGAACCCAGTCGGACAACTATCAGCTACCACGTCTACGTAAACTGAGAGTACTAAATTTCATACATTTATTCACCAGTGTCTTATCCCAATACACTTGTGCAGCGATAAGAAGAACTCGCCGAACGAGCGTCGTTCTCCCAATATATACATATTATGACGCAACAGTACACATAAATTTTTAAGAATCTTTATAATGATTGGCTGAAAAATTCAATTGGCTGAAAAATTCAATATCTAGGCAACATACAAAACAAGACTTGGTGACTTTCCGTATATGCAATTAGCCAGTAGAACACACGGTAAATCAAGAGTTTGTGATTGGTTACATGTGATGCGCGTTCAAATCAAATGGGTCTAAGCAGCAGACGATATTAACAAAAGGTCAAATACTTGAACATAAACCTGTTTATTGTGAAATGTAAAGGTCACGAAGTTCAAAAGATACAACGTAAGCGCCAGGCATGTTACAGTAACTGTTGTAGCATGGTCAAAATCTCAGTATGTTTAGCAAATATACCAAACGACGACCTTCAGTGAAAGTACCTAGCATTATAATAATATGCCGGTCTTGAAAATAAGCAAGTCAGGAAAATGAGTTAGTAGTGTAAAGTGGGGGGGGGGGGTCGTGGTTATTTTCAGCCGTCGGCTTGTGAGTATCGATTTCAGTCATTGATATTCCAATCATTGTAGATCAGATAGCGCCTTTTTGAAAGAAGCTTTAAAACTTGGCGGGTAGTGTATCGGTCACACCTTTTAGTATTTTGAAAATATGACGTTAATGGCTATATTCAGAGTCGTCACTCGAACTCCACCTCGACTCATACTCGGGAAAGGCTTCCTTAAGGGATGCTCAAGGACGCCTCAAGTAAGGTGAACTCGAGTGACTAATTGGTATTCATAGTCAAAAGTCATCCTTGACTTTCTCGAGGAAGGTTTGAGGCGTTAATCACCCGAAACAAATCTTTTAACAATTGATTCATACATAAATATGGAATACACATTGCAAAAAAAAAAACATGACAGCTTAAAGAAATGTGTAATCAGATACGATTCCGTTTCCCACATCTTCAAGAAGTAAACCTAAAAGTCAGAGATTTTGATCAGCGATCATGGTGGATGGATTTTAACAGAAAGGATGGGGAGGTTACTTAAAATATTTCTAATTTATACTTAACAAAAAAATTAAGAATCGTTTTTTAAAGTTGATTTTCGTTTACGTAACAATATGATCTGATTTGAAAATAACAATGTTCTTGGTTATAACCGCATCAGTCATCACACTATACATTTATTTAAAAGTATGAGAAAGCATTAATTGAATGTGTCGCTCTACTGACGCCATTTTCAAGATCACAGTGTTTTACGTGTGTACTCTTGCTAAGCTTTATGAAAAATATAAATGCACATTGATTGTTTTAAAACAAATACTTAAAAAATGGCTTATCTTATAAGATCAGTACCTTGCCCTACCAAAAAAGCATTTGTTTCATTGCAATTACTATCTCATAGTATATTATTTACTTATTCAAGGTTTTGTCTGTCAAGACATTCAAATTATATGTAATTGACCCTTTGATTTTTTGTTGAGTATATTTTAGCTCGATTACGCAACAAGTTCTCTTAGCTTATAGTTATCACTATCGAGACACCATACTTGGCCGAACCTACATGTATTACTTGTTAGAGAAAATTGAGATTTTCATATCTGGTACACAGTTACAGCTGGATAAACTGAGACACATGTGGCATAAAAAGTTTTGGTCTAGGACATTTGTCAAGTGGCCTAACTGGGAATTGAACGCGGAACCTTTAAGTTGCGAATCGAATGTCGTAATCACTGCACAAATGAGGCCCACACATTAGAGAGAGAGAGCGTAAAGAACGAAGGTATGTGTCTCTGGGGTCGGGGTGAGTTTGGTGCGATGCGGCAAAAATATTTAATACCGTGCAGTGAATCCCTGTGCTAATATGTACAATTTAGCAAGATACAACTTTGAAATCAGAGAAATAAAAACAGAGAGATATAATTATACTGTTGTATCATGATCGTGCAAGTTTTATTTCATGTTAAAATATAGTATCCTGGTCTGACTCGGCGAGGAGGGGGAGAACCACCCTGACCCCCATTCCTACGCCTATTTTTTTCTTGTCCATTTATTGATTGCATCGAGTATACTTCACAATCCCCTTGGTCAAAAAATGGCATAGTAGTCATAATCCCCTCAATGGATTTACAAGTGAAAAGGCATATTTCGAATGAAAAATTGTACTAAATGTTTAATTGTCTATATTTTTACTTTCTTGAAAAAAATCTGCGCAATTTGTCTAGGGTGAGTTTTTGGTCATAAAGTATGTTTTATTGCCTACTGAGATTTATTTCATTTTTTAAGTACTAGTATATTTTAAGAAAAAATTCCACATCATTAAAATTATCTAAGGGGTTGCCTCTGTCCCTTAAAACTATTTATGGCATACGGACCTATACAATTTCATCTATTTTATGCAATTCGTCAATTTCTCACTGGAGTCATATTCAAAATGACACCTTGAGTGCAGCTCGAGGAAGCGCTTTCGCTCCTCGAAATATCTGTCCTTACTCGAGGTTACTCGACCCTTCCTTACGTTTATGAATACCAATCGCTCCTCATTGGAGGAAATGCATCGACCGTTAGCCGATTAAAGGTAATTATCGGTTCGAGTTTGAGTCGAGGAACGTTTCTGAATATAGCCATTATGAGATCTTTATCAATAGATTTAGTATGTTTTGGTTTTGTTCACCTTTAATAAGAGGCGATTTCATTTTTATTTGTTTGTGTTACACAAACAAATTTACTTACCGTTTTCAGATGCCTACTCCTTAAGTACCAAATCTGAAAGTAGCTCCGGCACGTCAGTCAGCATATAATCCCAAATTATGATTCTTCATTTGAAACCATATGGCCATTGCAGACATGAAAGTTGTATTGTTTAAATATACAATGTTATTAACTCATGCAGCATCAGTTAAATTTTGTAAATATAATTGAAGTAAACTGTTTTCAAATAAGAACCGCGGATGTATTTCATTTTACAATGATGTTTAAAAATAAGATACGATTTACTATATATATACACCCTATAGAAATAGTTCCGATTTCTAAACCCGCCGGCCATTTCTTAAACCTTGTGCGGAAAGAAAACATATGTTTTGGAGTTTCTGTGACAACAAAATTAATGTCTAACCCTGTTCTAACCCTGATCGTCATTTTGAAGAATGAAATATGTTGAACAGCCAGGAATATTTACGCGCATGTTTACACATTTTCTTTTTACTCTCTTTATCCATCCATTCATAAATTTTATTCAATGCGCGGCAAGGGACGGAATTATAACTTTCCTTATTGCAGATTTGTTTATTCTGCGGACCTGGAGCGAGCTAGTCTACGTTCCTACATGTATTAGAATTACGCGTGAGCACCTTAAGCAGAAAACAAGTGTTAGGATACGTTAATGTCGATGTTTAAACGATTTGTTTTATTTCATAGGTGATGATTGTTTTAAGCAGAAGGCATTTTACCTTATATTCGACTGTAGGCCTCGTTATCTTGAAACGCATCGAATGAGCTATTTTGTTAAAATACATATCAATGACTGCAGAAAAACATTAGAACATCGTTATTTCATGGTCTCAACCATATTTGTTCTATAATACGGGTTTTTCACAGACTTATTGTTCTTGCGTACTCTTCAGCGTTAAAGAGCACAAACGGTTATCGATCGGCGAATGAGGGGACAGTTTCGGCCCGATAACGGAAGCGTATTACTGTTTTAATGTATCATGATGATTAGCGGTTATTTTCCTAAATTATTAACTAATTTCTTCTATAAATTATATCGTTACTTAAATAAGTATATTTTTGTTACTTTAATTGTAGAAAATGATGAAATTATAATATGGAGAAAAGAAAAGAATCGCCGGCGAAGGCTTCTTTTACAATTTCATGAATGTGCATAAATAATTACAGAAGTTAGTAAGACTGTACTTTCAGCATTTCAACAAAATATTAGTAATGTATTTCTTAATAAGTGAAGTAAATTCGAACATTAAAAAATAAAGCAAAATACGTGGTGTGGGAGTTTTGAGCATTGAGTACATACGTTTTTTGGTTCTCAAGGTTTGCTTTTTATATATTTATACACGAGCATTTTTGTGTTTTACATACCATGCCTTTTGTTTCCATTGCGTGTGTTAGAGATTCACCTAGCAGGGATTACTTTTATTTACACTGTCCTGTGACTTTGGAACATGGTGGGGGTAAGAGTGAGGTTGGGTGCGCACCATAAACCGGTTTAAGCTCCCCAGTGGTGTTTTTGCCACTGACCGTTCCAAGGCGGTGCCCCACTGTGTTCCTTTAATTGTTCGTTTTGTCCTCGTGTGTTTGCTTTGTATGCTAGTGTGTGTTGGTAGTGTATATGTGTGTGTGTACATGATTGTGTGTGTGTGTCGTTTGTGTGTGCGTGTGTGTGTGTGTGTGTGTTGGTGGTGTGCACTTCTGGGTGCTGTGGGGTTCGTTTTGGGGAGGCTGCGTTTTTGGTACGTGGCATTCCCTGTTTGATATTATTTTTGTTTTTCTTTCTTCAAACAGAAACACTTCTACAGCGGATTTTGTGTATCAACTATTAATATATACGGTTAACTGTAAATTACTTTAAATTACTTTATAATCTAAACAAAAGAATAAAGAAGTTATAAGGTAAATTTCAATAAAACGTTTTGAGAAATGTCAAAGCAAACGAAAACGGAAACAAATAATGATAAATAGTAATGGCAAGTACAACGTGAGAGTTTTCTTCCGTAACTCAACTTCTTCGGACACGGACCTATACCAACTTACTACAGCTTAATTACACATCAATCATGACTTTAAAATAATCTACTAACGATTATTTTACGATGTCAGCAACATATTCTAAAGAAAGCAAATTAATATAAATAGTTAGAAAAACGGACCCATGTACATAGCTCCGCTATTAGTTTGAAAACAGATGAAGAAAAAACAGGTGAAAAAAGTTTTAATAATAAAAATTGGAAAGTGTTGCCATAATACTGAAAGAGGTCAATGAAAAGAGAGAATATGCTCTAAAAATGCTAACATACTTCTACAACTTAAAAGTATACACGGGTTTACGGGCAGTTTTTATTCATTTATTCTTCTATTTTTCCGGGTAAAAGTATTTATCAATCATTAAGAATATCAATTCAAAACGCTGCTGTTGCTTGTACACAAAATGATTTCTTTTTAAGAAACTCGAAAATAATTCTCATAGCTTTAAAAGTGTTGTCACAGTATCAAATAATGGTATTCATATGAAGATACAAAAAAAAAAGAATAACGCGACGCGGTCGTTTTCTTTCTTCTGACATGATTAATACTGTATAGATCTGTAAAATATAAATACATATCTATTAATTTCAACGTTGTATCTTATTTTAACTAAAAGTATCGTCATACTATTTAAAAGATATTTAGACAGAAAACAAAAAAGACCGCTTTGCATGCAGTTTTATTTCAGTTAACATGGACCATATGTGTATTTAGGCGTTTTTTTTCAGCTTTAAAACCACCATGATTTTAATTTTTTTCCGCAAATATTCATAAAATTTTTCATTCAAATCAAACTAATAATGATTGCTTATCAAAAAGCTAATTTTAGCTATTTAACGCCACACATGTACAAAACTATTTTCGGCGCCCTTTGATGCTTTGCATCAATGGTATTCTTGTTACCAACTGGTATAACCTTCACTAATGAAGAGTAAAGACTGAAATAGCCGTCACAACAAAACAAAGGACAAATATTTTGAATACACAAACAAATCCAGCGTCTTCAGCGCTTTGATTTGTTAAAATGACAGATGTATGATTATTTGACCCAAATAGATTCATGTTTGATACATTCTTTGATGATTATAGGAACAAACTATCTTGGGTGCGGGATGATGGTGAAGTATTAAGCATATATTGACGTGCTTATCAACAGCAATATACAGTGTACGACTGAAGTCTTTGAATTTAAAAGAAGATTGTTTAGACAAGAAATTCCGTATTATAAAAGAGTTTACTTGTAAAACGAACCCATTCACGAATACGCCTTTGAAAACGAAACTATTCCAGTGGATAAAAATAAAGATAGTTTATTGTAAATGTATATTGAAAAAAATAAAGAAAAGAAAAGTGAAAGGAAAACTACATTTTTTCTTTTACGGGACAGCTTCCCTCGATCATTTGACGATAGTGGGTTGACGATAACAAAGTTAAGGAAGATTAGCATGGAACGGTACGTATATATTAGAGACACAGAAAGTAACCGTTATTTCCCTGATAATAAACCATATCATTTTAAAGTGCAGTTAAGTTTTGATGGTTTTTGGAAAATTGCTTTGTGCGAAATTAGTATCACAAGAGACATGAATGATACTTTATTTTTATATTCATCCATATGTAAGGAAAGTATTGTACATGGAGCTGAACATGCGCTTTGAAGACGAGTGGGTAGTAGCGCTAAAAGTAAATGGGAACATATATTTGATAGTCCGTTTTGTTTGCCTTTGAAACAAACAGAAATGCAGGAACTTGTATTTGTTACAAGAACGGGTGATGGTGAAATTGCATCATTTATAACATTACCGGTGTACTTAAAACTTCACTTTAAACGCTATCCATTTTATTCTAACTACGAATCGCTCTAATTTGTATGTGCCAGACCACCAGAAATTCATTCAATTGTTTAAAAAAACAAATGGGTAAAGGATTTTTCATACCTTACAATGTTCCTAGTGATTCGGATGCTAGCAATATATCGATAGAAGTGGTATCTCCGGCAAAACAAATTGTAGATCAGGCCAAAAGTGAGTTAAAACATTTAAGTAACTCGAAAACAACAAACAAGATCACATCGAAAAAAACATAGCAAGGGTTTAAGTAAAACGTTGAAATCGACAAAAATATCCGATCAACTACAACAAAAATAAATCCGCTATCAAGAAAAGAAAATTAATTACCTATATGTTTGGACCTTACAAAACCAAACATTAAGGTAATCACATTTTAAACTTTAGTTAGTTGGATAAAAATAGTCGGTTGAGAAGGACATGTTCGAGTGTAATATCTGTTTAAAGCCATTCGCTAGATCCTATAATATGCTACGTCATAAAATGCCTGCACATAAAGCAGGCAAAGATGATAATGATATTTTAATTCATCAAACACAAAAGGCGAGAACTGATCTGACGATGAATTATCTGATGAAGAAATGGAAATCAATGATAATGAAGAAGATGAACACGAACTGGATGATACTTACAATACTGATCCTTGGGCAAGTTTTATGGATGAAGCATTTGAGCATTGTCAAACTGATTTCAATAGACGTGTAAAACACCTTGTAAACGATAATGGACTTAATGAAAGACAAGCACGTAAAAGGGAATACTGGGACATGACAAGTCAATATCGCAGTGCCTTGATGAGTATTTTCTTGGAGAAATCTGTTTGGTACAGTACTATAAAAGACAGTCTTTATAAAGCTATATCAGAGATAGCAAATAATGTAAGAGATCTTGATAACTTTGAACCGGAGGAGGCTCTAAAATATGCAGTTCATAAAAGGCGATTTCTATTTGATAAAATACTAATGCGATATGATGCTCCAGAAATTGAAATTGAAAATTCAAGTAATGGTGAGGACAATGATACTTATGAGGATGATAACAATGACAGTTAACAACAATGTATGGGACTGAGAACAATATAACAATGTGCTTTTGAATATATACTTACAGATATGTCATAAATAGGTGTTAAGGATTACTATATTAAATTAGTCGCTATGTCTCTGTGTGTCAGTTCATGTATGTGTATAAAAATAAATAAAAATGGTTAAATTGAATTGTCTTGAGAATTTTCTGTTTATGTACAACTTTGCCTATTTGTTTTGGGCCATGTTAAATTGTCCTTAAATGATAATAAGACTTATAAAATCATAACGACCTGTCAACATTTCGTCAACCAGCGTAGTATTTTTCAACACTAGTACTACCATTACATTTTGTACCGAAACCAATTATATTGTGTTGTAAAGAAGTTTCAATGCGTTAAACATTTGTTCGTTGTTATGTGTCGAATCGACTTCATTTACAAAAGAAAATACAAATGAGAAGAAAATTGAAAACATCAACCTTCGATTAACTGACCTTTATATTCATCAACGTATAAATCAATGCGCTGTATGATTAAGTGTCAATGATTTCAGTTTGATGTTAAGTCTATTGAAACCGAACGCAGTGACATTTTTATCGTCCATTTAAAGCCTACTTTACATAATCACTTATTTAAAGTTTATTACATAAAAGAAAATCATTCTGTTAGAGTCTAGTCAAGTCAAATACAAATGTACCTTTATTCTCTCATTTCATGATTACATGAAAAAATGAGAATTAGTTTGTAACAATGTTTACAGAGGCTCAATCAAAAAGGATATACAACACGAAATAGTACATATTTAAACAAACGAGATTTTGTTTAACATTGCTTGCAGCATATACTTATTTAACAAAACAACAAGGAATATCAAGCACAAAAAAGATCTCCCCATTTAGTTGTTGATAGAGCGGAGAGTCATAAAAAAGATTTTTGTTTAGATTAAATATATTACTGTGGGAATAGTACTTCGTGTGTTAACAAGCGAGTACCATTCATTCAAAATAAATCAAGTAACTTTTGTCTAACTGTTATTTTAAGCCATTCACTGTTCTCTAAATAATGTTTATTCTAAACATTTATCAGATCGCATTTAATTAGGATATTTTTAACCTTTGAAATCCAGGGGTACTTTTTTCTTAAGGATGGCTTCATTTAGATCTTTTGATAATAGATACATGCTATAGATTATAGAAGAAAATCTTTTAGGTTGATTGTTTGGATCATATTCATTTAAACGTGACAAGAACGTTATTATATTTTCCTCTATGTCTATTGAGAGAGGTTTACATCCCGTTTCGCCATAAATCATGTAACTTGGATTGACCTTTTCATATTTAAGATATGCATTAAAAAAAATTTTAATTGCACCCGTTCAATGAAATCTAAATTCCAATATCCCCATAGGTCTGCACCGTATACAAATATCGGTTTAATAGTTTTATTAAAAAGATCTATTTTGATATCAACAGGTAGGCTTTAAACGATTTGTATTTCTTATTAAACTGTAAATCGCCCATATAGCCTGTGAGGCAATATGATTTTACTAGTAGTGAATGATCCACTACTTTTAAAATAAATTCCCAAATATTTATACTCATTAACGATTTCTAGTGGTTCGGTCTGCCTTTTACGGTGGCACAGAGGTGACATGTGTATGTTTTAATTTATCTCGTGCGCACGACATACTAAGTCACAAGATACTATGTCGTGCGCACGAGATAATTAAGTCGTACGCACGAGTTACTATGTCGTGCGCACGAGTTACTAAGTCGTGCGCACGAGATACTACAGTGGCGCCTGCGTGTGGGTTCCCCGTGCACACGGTTTCTTTCGCGTGTAACACGAACGGCACACGCTTCACGCTTACGCTCGATTAACCGTGTAGCCAATCAGAACTATGAATAAAACGTGTATCGTGCAGAACCGGATTTAACCGTGCAGCCAATCAAATAAGCACACTAACCGTGCAGCCAATCAACATCGAGATGATATAGCAGGACATTTTAGGCAGACATGTCTGCCAACGTTTTATATTTGACAAAGTATACCGAACTAAATGCTTTTGTGAATTGGTAAGTGCTTCGGCAAATATATTCCTAATCTGTTACCATCTGTCTTGCAAAACAGAATAAAACCAAGTGATGTCATTGCTACATTTTTATAAAAAGCTACACGGTATCTAGTCTAACTATTTCGACTTCGAAGGCAAACCGAATTTATAGGCTGATATTTTATAGTTGTTCACCTTCTACGTCTCACTTTGAAGTCACATATAGTAGGCATACACCCCAAATACACTCTTCGTTGGGCAGTAACCACCGCGCTATAATCCAGTATTTCGATATAGTTTCATTATTACATGATAAAACAAAGGTAAATGGTGACACTAACGCAGATCCCAGCTCAATTTACCTATTTACACACGAACACCAACCACTTAAATCCGAAATATTCATCGTACATGTATACAGCGGCCATTTTTAAAGAATCATGGGAATTGTATTACGTCACTACGTATTCAACTGGGTACAACCGGCAGCCGCAGTATATTATCGACTAGCACGCGCGGCGTATAAAGAGGTGTACACACCGAAAGTGACATAAGTTTAAATTATTGAAATATATTTATATATGTTGATTTATACCTATATAATATATTGACCCTCACGTGAGTTCACTAAATTTCTTTGTGATTTGAATTTTCTAATGTATGAGATAGTTAGATCTACACTTTTCTCTGTTGTCTTAAAAAAATGAATGTTACATAAAAAATGCATTTTATTGCGCGAGTGTCTTTGTATGGTTGACAAGAAGTCCAAAAGGCAGAGCCTCGTTCCCGCCAAAACAGTTACCCTCAGTGATGGATATTTCGATCTGAACCTCGAGCTCATGTAAGAGCTCATGTAATCTGCAGTTTTTACCAGTGCTGGAAAATCTCATCTTACACCCCCCGTGTAAGACGACTTACGTGAATTACTTATGACGTAACGTTATAAACAATGTGACGTCACTTTCCCAAACATAGCATCTAAAGAACGTTTGTTTTTATATTAAAATGCATCATTTCGATAAGTTTGTTTTTAAATATCTATTTCAAAGTGCAAGACGGTATGCAAGAAAAAGTTTCTTCCATGATATACTTGGTTCAGATCAAAATATCCGTCACTTCGGGTAACTGTTTCGCGGGAACTCGGCAGAGCCTCGTTCCCGCCAAAACAGTCACCCTCAGTGACGGATATTTTGATCTGAACCTCGTGCTCATATAAGAAACTAATAATATCAAAAGTTGAAAATTGCGATATTTTTTTAGATCGCCGAAGCGGGAATGTTGACTTTTTTTAATCACTTATTCAGTCAACTGTTAAATATGGTTGTCTTAAATAATTTGATATGTTCAATGGGTTTATTAATAAATTGAATCACATTTTAAGACTACTCTAACCACATAAATAATTATCAAAATTTTATATACATTATACAAGTGTTTGGTTTGAGCAATTAATTAATAGAGGACACTTGTTTGTTTGAGGTGCATATGGAATATATCTGAATGAAAAGTGATACAAATTTGAAATTTTCACGAATGCTGAAACAAAAATAATATCAAACAGGGAATGCCACGTACCAAAAACCAATCGGATTGTCAGATCGCGTTCATATATCTTCATTCAGTTAAAGGTGAAAATTCAGTCTTGACCATAGACTACGGGTCGTACCGATGATAGCCTCTTTAGAGGATGGTGGACCCAATAAGCACATTTACAAACAAAAAGACCATAGACTCATATGCAAGATTAATTTATTTCAAACGAAACAAAAGTAAACAAAAAACATAGAAGTATTATTTAATTGAAAATTGTTCTTGCACCAAATATGTTATCCACTATAAATAAAGTCTTCATTATTATGATTTTATTATATATTTAATAACATTGTTATAAAGTATTAAAGGATTTTGTACATTTTAGAATTAAAGACGCCTAGAGATCAGCTATAATAGCCGAGGAATCACCTTTTTCGAATATCAATGATATACTTGAAATTACTTATCACTTTCGGTGACCAGATTACACTACCGACAACAACATAACAGCAACAATGTCAATGAAACTGTATAATACGTACATATTTTTGTTCAGTATGCATTCTTTGTTTTCATGTGAGAAGAAATAAACACAAATTACGCTATGCGTTATAAATCTTGCATTCCAAGTGAGAAGCATCGGTAAGTTTTGCACAATCATATGTGCGCGCTGGCGTAATCGGTTGACTGCACGGTTATACACAGTGTGTGCGTAATCGGCAGTGCTGAAAATTACCGCTGCACCGGTTTATTTGCGTTATATACAAGAAAAAAGTGGTAACAGTTTCGTCGTCAAATCTTTAATTATGAATACATTTCATCAGTAAAGTAATGTTATTTCCTTCAAGATAAATGTTTTTTCTTGTCGCACACAAAGTTTAAATGTGATATATATCGGGGATACTTTAAAAATTCATTACAAACGGGGTCATTCCTCTCGTCGGATTTCTGCCCAGTTATGAGCACTTTAAAATTAGGCGTAGAGGTGTGACAGTTATAAAATATCAGATCTGTGAAAGGGGTCACACTGAAACGCCAAATTAATTAGGCTACACGGTATCTAGACACCTGGTCACCTCGTACCGTAGTCAATTCGTACTCTATTTAGTCAACACGTACCTTAGGACAATTGCATAGAAAATTAGGTCTGTGTATAAGGAATATTTTTAAAATATTTAGATTTTAAAATGATAATTCTTATTACTAGATATTTTTTTAAATGCCGTTATTTCGTTTCTTATAAAATTTATCCAAGCAATACGACTTTTTGCACTCATTAGCATTCTTGTAGCCAACTTAATTTGGCGTTTCTATGTGACCACTTTCACAGATCTGATATTTTATAACTGTCGCACCTCTACTGGTATCCTACATGTTAACCGGACGTTCAATCATCCGGACAATTTCGATTTGCACGTAATTAAA
>JAFMSR010000017.1:31844374-31915344 GCA_022818135.1 Saxidomus purpurata
GATACTTAGGTGGCTATAGGAACAATAGGTAACAGTAAATACTCTTTGATGTCATTCATTCCGTAAGCTCTTAGGTGGCTATGTTTTCTCTTACTTGGCTAAAACAACAATGGATAGAACAATAGAGTAGCCACATAAGTATCTATATGTTAGGACGTCCGTCGGTCTGTCCGTCGGTTGTCGGTCCGTCACATAAACTTAACGTTGGCTATAACTTTGCCATTTCTTAAGATTTCTTCATCAAACTTTGCAATTGTATTGCTTATGACAAAAGGGTCATGATGCCGCAAAATTTTGTAGGTCAAAGTCATACCTGACAGATTTATGCCCTTTTTGTACTGACAAAGCGTTAGAGGGCGACACAAGTGTTCTACTGAACACCCATCTAGTTTAATTACTCAATACTTTTTAACAAACTTTTGACGGTAAACACATTAAATTAGCATGACGTGATAATCTCGCCCCTTGGTTGATATCGGAGTATTTAAAATAGAAGAATCCATTCAAACATTTTTCCACGTGCATTTATTTGTCGTAGGTAAAGTGCAATTTCGATTGGTATTAAAATTATTTAATTGACATCACGTCGAACTCGTTTTAAGCAGCTAGCCAAAGATTCCACGTGAATTGTTCACTGAAAGTACGTGCAGCTTAATACAAGTAAAGGAGGGGCGTTCAAAACATTTCCGGAAAACGGTCTTTTTGTGTCATATTTGATACATAGGGATCGCTTTGTCCGTCCATCAGTCCGTCCGTCGATTGACGGTCCGTCACATAAACTTAACGTTGGCTATAACTTTGCCTTTTCTTAAGATTTCTTCATCAAACGTTGCAATTGTATTGCTTATGACAAAAGGGTCATGATGCCGTCAGATTTTGTAGGTCGAAGTCATATTTGACAGAGTTATGCCCCTTTTTGTACTTAGATTTTGACTATAACTTTGCCATTTCTTAAGATTTCTTCATCAAACTTTCAAATTGCATTGCTTATGACAAAAAGGTTATGATGCCGCTAAAGTGTGTAGGTCAAAGTCATACCTGACAGAGTTATGAGGGCGACACAAGTGTTCTACTGAACACCCATCTAGTTTAATTACTCAATACGTTTTAACAAACTTTTGACGGTAAACACATTAAATTAGCATGACGTGATAATCTCGCCCCTTGGTTGATATCGGAGCATTTAAAATAGAAGAATCCATTCAAACATTTTTCCACGTGCATTTATTTGTCGTAGGTAAAGTGCAATTTCGATTGGTATTAAAATTATTTGATTGACACCTGGTGTCATGTTAATTGTTTTCGATCTACTACAGTGATCGCAATGTCATACTTTTATTGATTTACGTTCTATCGTCGCTATAGCAACGTCATGTTGTATCTTCAAATAAAACATATACATTTACTTCTCATACAAACAGTTTCAAAACTTCTTCGAAAACTGGCTATTTGTAAAGATGATTGTTGTTCAAAGTTTGCAGTCTATGCACACTTCAAATTGCGAACTGGCAAGTGATTTCTCATTTTGCCCTTTCTATCTGATTTTGAACTGGCAACTGGATAAAAAGTTAATTGCGAAACAGCAACCTTAATTTGAACCGCAAACTGGCAACTTGTGTCCAATTCGCCGTTACAATTTTCGAACTGACAATTGACTCGCAGCTCATAATTCGCACTTCCAAATCCGAACTGCGATTTTGCAACTGATTTCTTGGTTGGTGGTACGATTTACGCATTCCGAATTCCTAATGAGCAGATACAGATGATAATTTTGAATAGGCATCTCTGTTCTGTTCAATTCAATGAGACACATGTACCAGTTCAAATTTCTTAGTTGTCTTCTGCAAACTGACGACACATTTTGAAATTCGCGGTTTCGGATAGCAATTAAAATGATAAAAAAAATACTTTATGCACGTGTACAAATGTATGCATCGCGTTTTTCATCGTAAGACATGTGATATTTTGTTTGTTGTTGTTGTTGTTGTTGTTGTTTTAAAAAAGAAACGAAAGAAAAAGAAACAGCGAGACCAAATAAGTTTTTCTTTCTAAGTTTAAATTTCTATTGAAAACGTGTTTTGCAGTCTGCATAACTCAGTTGCCATGCATAACAGAGTTACAAAGTACCATGTATACCTTACTCCTTGACCTTAAAACTCTTAGCGTGAATTTGAAATTTGAGGTAGGTCGTGGGCTTTGCACTCGACACATTGTCTTAATGTGATAAACAATTGTGCCAATTTATTTTTAAATCCTTCCATGCATGACAGAGTTTTAAGCTGGACACAAGTATGTGCTTATGTACAGAATTCCGTTACCTTTAAACTCTAAGTGTGATCTTGACATTTAACATAGGGTCGTGGGCTTTGCCAGCGACGCATCGTCTTGATGTGCTGAAAGTTTGTGTTTAGTTATTATAAAATCATTCACAGAGTGACAGCCCGAGCACGAATGTGTGCATATATACAGATTTCAATTACTTTTAAACTGTAAGTTTGACCTTGACCTCTGAGGTAGGGACGTGGGTCATGCACGCGGCACGTCGCCTACATGTTTTGAACATTTGTGCCATATAATTTGAAAATACCTTCATGCATGACAAAGTTACAGCCCAGACACGAACAAATGGAATGCCGGACACACTGACGGACGGACAGACGGACGGTGCGATTTTAATTTGCCCATCTTTTAGGCACACCAAAGAATTATGTACTATCGCACTTTAATTCTCGTGACACAAGTTACTATAAGGCTTGCGGTCCAACTCGACCGCTATTGTATAAGTATGCAACATGAAAGGAGCCTTCGTAACTTATGGAATTCGTCATGAATGTTTAATAAAAATAATATTAGGCTGAAAGATTATTTTATACGCCCGTAAAGTCGTAAGGTCGTATTATAGGAACACTGGCAGGCGTCGTCCACTCGTTGTCCGCTGCCTAGGTCGAACAGTTTTTATCTGATCTTCACTAAACTTGCTTAACATGTTTGTGGGCATCACGTCGGGTCAAGTTCGTGTTAGCCAAAATCCGTAGGCACTTTTGAATTATGGCACTGAATTATCCAAAACTTGCCAAATTAGCCTTGTCCGCTCTCTACGTCGAACAGTTTTCATCCAATCTTTATTTAACTTGCGGAACACGTTTGTGAACATAATGTGTTGGCCAAGTTCGATAACCAGCCGAATCATCTTAGGCATTTTTGGATAATGGCCCTTGAATTATCCAAATTGGGCCAAATTAGCCTTGTCCACTCTCAACGCAGAACAGTTTTCATCCGATCTTCACCAAACTTAATAAAAAAAATTGCGGGCATAACAACTCGGTTGCGATAGAAAAAACTAGTCGTTCCTGGGTTATGCTTCCCTGACGGGCGTATTTTGTGACAGTTTGCCACTCTTGTATTTGAATCATTTGAAAGATATGTAAAATATTGTCAATACATGACGCATTTGTCAAAACCTTCAGTTTTGTCGAATTCTTTCAATTTTTTAACCCACCAATCACAGTGTACAACTCCTATCAGCTGTTAATGACCTTCACCCCACTGGTACCCTGCGCAATCGTTAAAGTAGTAAATGATGCATAAAATCAGATACAGGAAGTCAAATTGAATACGATACTGGCCTACGGCCTGAAAAAGATTCATGTCTTGCACTCGTTAACATGAAGCGTGGTTTTGTCCGTCAGAAGTATCAGATAACACACGCTCAATGATAAGGATTTAATCATACATTTATTAACCAATAAGTCTTACCTTGGTTTTAATCGATAAGGAAATCATACTCTTCATGTCTATATAATCCAGTATGTCAATACCGATTACGGAAGTCGATTTTAAGTTTAACTGAATGGTCGGAATTTGTGAAAAGACAACACCGTAACATCTGAACATTTTTCTTTATCATATCATTTCAAAGAGGGACTATAGCTATTTAATTTCGGTTTGTTCGCACGTATGTGATTTGATTATGGGAAGTTGTGCTTCAGCAAATGTTGCTCGTTTGCATAATAACGAATTAGACAATCACCACCCAGACGAACAAACAAAAGATAATAAACCAGTTTATTGTGAGGAACACAAGAAAGAATATACACACATCAATGTGAAAACAAAAGAATTTTATTGTAACAGATGTTACCAGGATTTCAAACGAAACGAATCACGAGTCGTTTGTACACTATCCGAATATGTGAATACGAGAGATTTTCAACAAAGTGAGGAAGAGACATTGAAGGAACTAAAAATCAAAGAAATTCAGCTTCAGGCTGAACTTAAAACATTGACAACTTTCATAAACGAAATAGAAAGCAGAGGAAGTATACCCAAAAGGCTTAACGCACTGTTTCAAAGTAAACAAATGTTAAAAGAGAATAATACAAATAGGAGAATCAAATCTGCTTCCGGATCACATACTTTCTCAGAGGACTCAGACAGCAGTCAATATGTAATCGTAACCGGACTAAAGACAAAGTATGAAAACGTTACAGACAATAACTTAAATTCAAACGAAGAAACCCCAACTCCAACACCTGGAATGACCTGTCCTTCTACTGCTTCGCTGGCGAAAATATCACCATTTGAGATGACGTCACATAGGTCTACACAAAGACTAGAACTGAATGAAAAGAGAATCGAATCAAAAAGTAATTCGAATCGTATTTGGTGAAGATATAGCGTGCTTGTTAAGACTAGTTGAAATGTGTGAATTGTGTGTGTAAAGTTGATTTCTTGTGAGACCGAAAAACAACAAAGTACACCAGTTTAAGCGCAAATGATTCACTTTCTTTTTGTTATTAGAAGCGCAACTATTCACAAAGTGCTATTCTACCCATCTTGATAATGTAATCGCCAGCACGTACAAATTAAAGTGGTTTTATCCTATTTCCGTTGTTACTTAAACTTACTTAAACAACTGCATGAATGTATGTGTTTAAAGATTTAATATTTTCATTTTGTTTCCCATTCATATTTTCTTTACTTCACGTTTAAGAATGCATACCACTATTCTGTAAGAGCTAATATCTCGGTAACATTTTTTCTAATTGACTGAAGTCATTGCAAAAATAAGCGCCTAGTTTAAACTGTGTATGTTCTTTCACAGCCGAGAAGTTGATATGTTGAGGTTTCAAGTAATTTTACATTAAAACAGTTTTGTTTGATTAATTTACATTTTTTCTCACAAGCATGTGATGTATACCTTTTGATGTAAATCCGGGTTAAAGATTGCAAAAACAGTGAAAAATAAAAATGGTAATCCACTGTTTCAAAACTGTGGATTATCACTTTTATTTCACTGAGAAAACTCTATAATTCACTGGAAAACATAAAATAAAAATCTTTATGAAATAATAGATAATCGGTGTCCTTATATTTTGAACTTTAAAAGGAATTACTACTGGATATAACTATTGATTTTAAGTATAATAACCCGTACTTCGAGTAATGTAATTTTGGTAAAATGCCCATTGACGTACTCAATAATATCTCTCTCATATTTAGCAAACAAAAGAATATGTGCTGTAAAGCAATATTTATTTATTAGTAACTGTAACGGGCACCGCATTCCGGGACAAGTGGACAGGAAGTGAACAACGGACAGAGGTTCGAACCAAGTCGAACAACTATCAGCTACCACGTCTACGTAAACTGAGAGTACTTAATTTCATACATTTATTCACCAGTGTCTTATCCCAATTCGTACAAAATGAATATAATGAATAATATATTCATCGAAAAACCACCCTACTGTAGGCCTAAAGAAAAGTGAGGAACTCGACGCTTGTGCAGCGATAAAAAGAACTCGCCGAACGAGCGTAGTTCTCCCAATTTATACATATTTTGCCGCAACAATACACATAAATTTTTAAGAATCTTTATAATGATTGGCTGAAACATTCAATATCTAGGTAACATACAAAACAAGACTTGGTGACTTTCCGTATATGCAATTAGCCAGTAGAACGCATGGTAAATCAAGAGATTGTGATTGGTTACATGTCATGCGCGTTCCAATCAAACGTGTCTAAGCAGCAGACGATATTAACAAAAGGTCAAATACTTGAACATAAACCTGTTTATTATGAAATGTCAAGGTCACGAAGTTCAAAAGATGCAACATAAGTGCCAGGCCTGTTACAGTAACTGTTGTAGCATGGTCAAAATATCAGTATGTGTAGCAAATATATCAAACGACGACCTTCAGTAAAAGTACCTAGCATTATAAAATTATGCCGGTCTTGAAAATAAGCCGGTCAGGAAAATGAGTTAGTAGTGTAAAGGGGGGGAGTCGTGGTTATTTTGAGCCGTCGGCTCAAGGTGGCAGACACAAGATGGCGGGAAACTTTGGAGGACATTTTGAACAAGTTTGCGCCTTTCAGTAAACAATTCCAATATAGCGGGAATTGTTTTTGAAATTTAAAAGTAATTTTAAACGTTTTTTTGTCATCTATTTCCATTGTATAACCTTATACATCAATTTAAAGGTACATACACATAAAGTACTTTTATATTGCATTATGCATTTTATAGATTATTGTTAGTCTTGCTTACAAATCACTAGGTATACAATGGTTAAGTCATTTGAAAATGGTAGAAGAAGTAGAGAGAGAGAGAGAGAGAGAGAAAGAAAGAGCGAGGAGCGATTTGTGGATACATGGATAGATTCTACATACTGTCTTTACTGTATTAGAAGTTCAGAAGTGACCATTTTAATACATGTTGGTTAACTTTGTTTTTCATAAGTGCTAACTGGTATTTGATGTCTTTTCTAACCTTTAGGAAGTAACTGAAATTTACCGAATTGGGGATAGATTTTTCTAATTTACACTTATATATGTAATATTTACACACTATAATTAAAAAGTTGAAAGCATTATTTTTTACGTTGTTGTTCGTTAACCCTAAGGATATTACTCTAAAGGACAAAGTTATGTCGATGTTATTTCTTTGAAAGAACTTGTTTACTTCTGACCAGAAATGTTGACTAACATTA
This sequence comes from Saxidomus purpurata, assembly GCA_022818135.1. Lineage (NCBI taxonomy): Eukaryota > Metazoa > Mollusca > Bivalvia > Venerida > Veneridae > Saxidomus > Saxidomus purpurata. The sequence continues at coordinate 31,851,369 of JAFMSR010000017.1, forward strand.
CATTCCCAGAAAAGATGGATGACCGATTCATTACACATACAACAAAAATCACATAGTGCTGATGTTTGTATGTTACATGTATATAAATACTTATTTGTTGCAATAATGTTCATTAAATATTTATACTGAAATATTCTTAATTTTGAGTCTATTGTACAAATAAAGGGTATTTTATATATTGATTCCCATTCAAGCTCGGTAAACTGGTTATTCCACTTTTGTTGTGCTTTGTTTTCAGGTTGCTGCCCATTGTTGTAATAGTTTTCTATATACCTCTTATACAAAGTTTTGTTATTGTTCCTTAGTTCCAATAGTTCATTTATAAAACACTTTTTATCTTCTACTTCATTTACGTTTATATTTCTTAACCTTCTTTTCCATGTTTCGGGAATACTGGTGATTAAACTGCTATAGCTTAAAAAGCAATAGTTGGATATATCAAATAGTTGTTTTAATTCAAAAAAATTATAAAAAAAATTATGTCGAAAGTTATAAATATGTTCTACAAATTTAATACCTCTCATATATAGCTCTCTATTAAATATTGTTTTATTACTCAATTTAATATAAGAGTTAATCCAAGGTATTTCTTTTGGTATGTTATCTATTTTTGTGCTAAAGTTAATTCTTGTCCAGCTGGTAACTATGTCATTAAGAAATTTATTTTTGAACATTTTATCGATTTATTTTTCTTGAAGATTAGACTCAAATACCAGTTTACCACCCCATTTTTCAAGTTCATGTCTATAACAGTTTTTCCAGTAGCCTTTGTTAGTTTCATAAAATATTCTGTACACCCAGCTCATTTTATTGTATTTAATTTTGCTTTAAAATCAATCATATTTAACCCCCCTTTATCAATTTCCAGTCTAATTATTTTCCGAGATATTTAACTGGTTTATTACATGTATCCCACAGAAATTGATAAAATAGTATATCTATTTCATTTATAGTATTTTCAGGAGGCTCATGAAGAACGGTCAGTGGATACAGTAATTTTAGAAAAATAAAAGATTTTAAAACTGTTATTTTTCCAAGTAATGATAAATTATGTTTCTGCCAGCTTTTCAGAGCTGAGGTAGTTTCTGATATTCTTGAATTTAAATTTGAAGTAAGAACTTTCTTTTTATCATTTTCGAAGACAATATCAAGCGTTGAGAAGCTTTTTCTGATGTCCAGTTAAACTTTTTGTCTTTACAATAAACTATGTTGTCATTTTTTAAGAGATGCCTGATTAGTTGCCCTTAAGTAGTATTGATTTAAATCTTGCCAAATATCTTATAGAATTCTGCAGTTATACCGTCAGAACCCAGGCTTTTATTATTTTGCATTTCTAATAACGCAACTGCGGCACGTCAAATCTTTCATGACAAATTACGTTATATACTTGACGTATGCACCATAATGGCGCGTTTTCTCTAAACGTCTCACAGATAGAAGTGCCGAACGGCTTACAAACTACCCCGGACAGGAGAATATTAATTAAATATCATTTAGGATGTTCGGCACTTCTATCTGTAAGACGTTTAGAGAAAACGCACCATTATGGTGCATACGTCAAGTATATAACGTAATTTGTCATGAAAGATTTGACGTGCCGTCGTGCTGCAGGCGTTAGCACGCTGGACCGGTAATCCAGAGACCCGTGGTTCGAGTCCCGGCAGTGGCGGTCGATTTTTCATGACATCCTAAATGATATATTTTTTGCAAGGTTTGTTGAGATAAGAAAAATATCTTATCGACAAGATATTTCTTTCTTATTATTTGAATGCCATGTATATTGCCTTTTCTCTAGATTTTTGATTCGCCAGATGTCATTTAACTCGTGATTTTCAATTAAATTTTGAAGTTTTTCTCTAGATTTTTTATTTGTATCTGAACGACCATTTTTCTTATCCTTATTTACATCTTGTACCCTATTGAAATCGCCCCCAATGATAAACGTTTCATCATCATTATCAGCTATAAAATTTTCAATACTATTGAAAATATTTACATCATCGTCGTTTGGCGCATACACATTTAATATTGAAATTGTATTTCCTTCTATCATAATTCTTAAGTACTGTAATCTTCTAACAATTAAATCAATGTAAGCTTAAGTTTCTACACTTTTTTCTAAAAGGATCCCAACACCTTTACTGTTCGAACTATTCCCGCTAAAGTACACTTTCCCGTCCCATTCATGTTGCCATTTTGCTTCAAAAATACTTTTATAATGAATTTCTTGTAACAGACAAACCGAATAGTTTTTTAGCCACCCAAATATTTGTTTTCTTTTTTTAGAATCGCCGAGTCCCTTTACATTAAACGTACATAATTTATAAGTCATATGAAACAGAAAAATATGTTAAAAATTTTTAAATCATTTGCTTAACTTCCGTTCTTTTCGCAAAATCACAAATGTTTAATATATCCATGTATCCCAAAACAAAAATGTAACACATTGTCATTGAAAATAATATCAACGAACATATTTCAAACAAACATGATACAAACACACAAATTTATACTATAATAAATATAATTAGACATCTGAAACATCTATCGAAACGAAATATAGAATAGAGTTAGTGATTAATTTAATACTACACATTACAAAATTTTGAATCCCTTACTGAATGTCATATGTATCTAATTCTCATAAATATCAAAAACGTTAATGATATATAGGATAAATATTTTGGGGTGGAGAAGTGATAGAAAAGGCATAATTATAAAAAGACCGTATGTAGTAATTTTAAACTTGGTGAGTATCGATTTCAGTCATCCATATTCCAATCATTTTAGATCAGATAGCGCATTTTTGAAAGAAGCTTTAAAACTTGGCGGGTAGTGTATCAATCACACCGTTTAGTATTTTGAAAATATGACGTTAAGAGATCTTTATAAATAGATTTAGTATGTTTTGTTTTTGTTCACCTTTAGTAAGAGGCGATTTCATTTTTATTTGTTTGTGTTACACAAACAAATTTACTTACCGTGTTCCGATGCCTACTTCTTAAGTACCAAATCAAAAAGTAGCTCCGGCACATCAGTCAGCATATAATCCAAAATAATGATTCTTCATTTGAAATAACATTATGTATTTAAACAATACAACTTACATATCTGCAATGGCCATTGCAGGCATGAAAGTTGTATTGTTTAAATACATAATGTTATTAACTCATGCAGCATCAGCTAAAATTTTTAAATATAACTAAAGTAAACTGTTTTCGAATAAGCACCGCGGATCTATTTCATTTAACAATGATATGTAAAAGTAAGGGACGATTTACTATATATATATATACACCCTATAGAAATAGTTCCGATTTCTTAACCCGCCGGCCATTTCTTAAACCTTGTGCGGAAAGAAAACATATATTTTGGAGTTTCTGTAACAACAAAATTAATGTCTAACTGATCGTCATTTTAAAGAATGAAATATTTTGAACAGCCAGGAATATTTACGCAAATAATAACACATTCTCTTTTTACGATTATATCCATCCATTCATAAATTTCATTCAATGTACGGCAAGGGACGGAATTACAATTTTCCTTATTGCTGATATGTTTATTCTGCGAACCAGGAGCGAACTTGTCTGCGTTCCTACATGTATTAGAATTACGCGTGAGCACCTTAAGCAGAAAACAAGTGTGAGGATACGTTAATGTCGATGTTTAAACGATTTGTTATTTATCCCCCCGCCGAAGGCGAAGGGGATATTAGTAATGGTCTCCGTCCGTCTATCCGTCCGTCTATCCGTCCGTCCGTCCGTCCGTCCGTGTCTCCGTCCCAATTTTGTCCAGAGCATAACTCCAAAAGTACTTGAGGGATTTTCTTCAAACTTCATACACTGACAGAGCACATTGGGAGGAAGTGCAGTGTGCAAGAATAATAACTCTACATTGCCTACTTTTAGAGTTATTCCCCTTTATCAGATTTACTTTAAAAATGTTGTCCAGAGCATAACTCCAAAAGTACTTGAAGGATTTTCTTCAAACTTAATACACTGACATAGCACATTGGTAGAAAGTGCAGTGTGCAAGAACAATAACTCTACCTTGCCTACTTTTAGAGTTATTCCCCTTTATCAGATTTACTTGTCCGAAGCATAACTCCAAAAGTACTTGAGGGATTTTCTTCAAACTTAATACACTGACATAGCACATTGGTAAAAAGTGCATTGTGCAAGAATACAATAACTCTACCTTGCCTACTTTTAGAGTTATTCCCCTTTATCAGATTTACTTTAATAATGTTGTCCAGAGCATAACTCCAAAAGTACTTGAGGGATTTACTTCAAACTTAATACACTGACATAGCACATTGGTAGAAAGTGTAGTGTGCAAGAACAATAACTCTACCTTGTCTACTTTTAGAGTTATTCCCCTTTATCAGATTTACTTGTCCGAAGCATAACTCCAAAAGTACTTGAGGGATTTTCTTCAAACTTAATACACTGACATAGCACATTGTTAGTGCAGTGTGCAAGAACAATAACTCTACCTTGCCTACTTTTAGAGTAATTCCCCTTTATCAGATTTACTTTAAAAGTTTTGTCCAGAGCATAACTTCAAAAGTACTTGAGGGATTTACTTCAAACTTCATACACTGACATAGCACATTGGTAGGAAGTGCCTACTTTTAGAGTTATTCCCCTTTTATCAGATTTACTTGAAAACAAATTTTCGGAGCATAACTCCAAAAGTACTTGAGGGATTTTCTTCAAACTTAATACAGTAACATAGCATTGGTAGGAAGTGCAGTGTGCAAGAACAATAACTCTACCTTGCCTACTTTTAGTCAAATAGAAAAATATCATACCTATACTGATAATGAACATTAATATAATTTTGCAAACCTTCTCTTCATTGCCTTATTCTTTTTCCACTTACTTGAAAACTGTACTCAGCATGACCATAACTATACGGCTTTTGAAGGATTTCCTCTCACCCAGTAAAATGTACAAAGGACAACCTTCAGGTAACTTCTTCCCGGCGGGGGGATTAACCATGTGTAACATGGCTCTTGTATTTCATAGGTGATGATTTTGTTAAATACATATCAATGACTGCAGAAAAACATAATGCTTTGAATTTAAAAGAAGATTGTTTAGACAAGGAATTCCATATTATTAAAGGAATTTACTTGAAAAACGAAACCATTCACGAATACGCCTTTGAAAACGAAATTATTCGAGTGGATAAAAATAAAGATAGTTTATGGTAAATGTATATTGAAAAAAAAAAATTACGAAAACAAGAGTGAAAGGAAAACTACATTTTTATGTGTTACGGGACAGCTTCCCTCGATCATTTGTAAAGTGGGTTGACGACAACAAAGTTGAGGAAGATTAGCATGGAACGGTACGTATACATTAGTAACCGTTATTTCCCTGATAATAAACCATATCATTTTAAAGTGCAGTTAAATTTTGATGGTTTTTGGAAAATTGCTTTGTGCGAAATTAGTATCACAAAAGACATGAATGATACTATATTTTTATATTCATCCATATGCAAGGAAAGTATTGTAAATGGAGCTAACCATGCGAGTAGGTAGTAGCCCTACAAATAAATGGGAACATATATTTGATAGTCCGTTTTATTTGCCTTTGAAACAAACAGAAATGCAGGAACTTTTATTTGTTACAAGAACTGGTGATGGTGAAATTGCATCATTTATAACATCACCGGTGTACTTAACACTTCACTTTAAACGCCATCCGTTTTATTCTAACTACGAATCGCTCTAATTTGTTTGTGCCAGACCACAAGAAATTCATTCAATTGTTAAAAAAAAAAAAAACAAATTGGTAAAGGATTTTTCATACCTAACAATGTTCCTAGTTATTCTGATGCTAGCAATATATCGATAGAAGTGGTATCTCCGGCAAAACAAATTATAGATCAGGCCAAAAGTGAGTTGAAACATTTAAGTAACTCGAAAACAACAGACGAGATCACAACGACAAAAAAGCATAGCAAGGGTTTAAGTAAAACGTTGAAATCGACAAAAACATCCGATCAACTACAACAAAAATAAATCCGCTGTCAAGAAAAGAAAATTAATTACCTATATATTTGGACCTTACAAAACCAAATGTTAAAGTAATCACATTTTAAACTTCAATTAGTGATAAAAATAGTCGGTTGAGAAGGACATGTTCGAGTGTAATATCTGTTTAAAGCCATTCGCTAGATCCTATAATATGCTACGTCATAAAATGTCTGCAAATAAAGCAGGCAAAAATGATAATGATATTTTAATTCATCAAACACAAAAGGCGAGGACTTATCTGACGATGAATTATTTGATGAAGAAATGGATAGTTACAATACTGATCCTTAGGCAATTTTTATGGATGAACCATTTGAACATTGTCAAACTGATTTCAATAGACGTGTAAAATATCTTGTAAACGATAATGGACTTAATGAAAGACAATCACGTAAAAGGGCATACTAGGACATGACAAGTCAATATCGCAGGGCCTTGATGAGTATTTTCTTGGAGAAAGCTGTTTGGTACAGTACTATAAAGGACAGTCTTTATAAAGCTATATCAGAGACAGCAAATAATATAAGAGATCTTGATAACTTTGAACCGGAGGAGGCTCTAAAATATGTTGTTCTTAAAAGGCGATTTCTATTTGATAAAATGCTAATGCGATATGATGCTCAAGAAATTGAAAGTGATATAGAAAATTCAGTAATGGTGAGGACAATGATACTCATGAGGATGATAACAATAACAATTAACAACATTGTATGGGACTGAGAACAATATATCAATGTGCTTTTGAATATATACTTACAGACATGTCATAAATAGGTGTTAAGGATTACTATATTAAATGTGTCGCTATGTCTCTGTGTGTCAGTTCATGTATGTGTATAAAAGGAAATAAAAATGGTTAAATTGAATTGTCTTGAGACTTTTCTGTTTATGTACATCTTTGCCTATTTGTTTTGGGTTATGTTAAATTGACCTTAAATGGTAATAAGACTGATAAAATCAGAACGACCTGTCAACAACCTTTAAGCAACCAGCGTAGTATTCTTCAACACTAGTACTACCATTACATTTTGTACCGAAACCAATTATATAGTGTTGTAAAGAAGTTTCAATGCGTTAAACATCTGTTATGTGTCGAATCGACTTCATTTACAAAAGAAAATACAAATGAGAAGAAAATTGAAATCATCAACCTTCGACTAACTGACCTTTAAATTCATCCAAGTATAAATCAATGCACTATATGATGTAGTGTCAATGATTTCAGTTTGATGTTAAGTCTATTGAAACCGAACGCAGTGACATTTTTATCGTCCATTTAAAGACTACTTTACATACTCATTTATTTAAAGTTTATTACATAAAAAATATCATTCTGTTAGAGTCAAGTCAAGTCAAATATCTTTATTCTCTCATTTCATGATTACATGAAAAAATGAGAATTAGTTTGTAACAATGTTTACAGAGGCTCAATCAGAAAGATATACAACACGAAATAGTACATATTTAAACAAACGAGATTTTGTTTAACATTGCTTGCAGCATATGCTTATTTAACAAAACAACAAGGAATATCAAGTACAAAAAGATCTCCACATTTAGTTGTTGATAGAGCGGAGAGTCATAAAAAAGATTTTTGTTTAGATTAAATATATTACTTTGTGTGTGAGGAAAACGGTTATAAAAAAAGACTCTTAGACTTTGTGAAAAAAAGAAGAAGAGAACATGTGTGAAAGAAGAACATGAAAATGTATGATCAAAGGCAGTACAAACATGTACATACAGCTGAAAATTCAGGCAAAAGAAACTCACAAAAAACATATATAAAGAAACGTGTTCATCTCGTTCTTAAAAGTATATTTTTTCAAAAATTTACACAAGTTTATATACTCAAACGCAAAAGAAAGTGAGCATAGAGGGTTTTCTTTATTTGCCTGATATCCATAATATAAATTACCGGTATATGATGTTTGGTATCACTGTTAAGCTTATTCAATTGCCTACAAACCCACGTAACTTTTTTTTAAAATAGCGGTTTCTATAGATGCACAGAATTAGGTTACATGTATCAAGGGTCAAAATGAAAAATGAACTTAACAGGTTTAGAAACGCAAAGATTTCCCCTGTTGAACATTTTTATTTGAATGACGCCATTGTTTCCATTTCTATTTAAGCCATTTGTTTCGATGAAGTATTGAAACTTTTACAAGAATTCAATTTTATATTGTTTTTGTTGGTATGAAATTTGAATAAATTTGAAACACGATAACACTGTTAAAATAAATATTTTGCCACTTTTGCGTTTCTAATATGACGTTAGATACGCGAGGCCTGCCGGTTCGAGGACGATCGGCAACTGTTCCTGTTTGCTGAAACCTGGCTCTAAGTTTACTAACAGTTTTTCTGTGGCAATTAAATGCCCGTCAAACATTATCGACGGAGTCACCTCTGCTAAGCATCATCAAATCTTCAATACGTTGACGCCGAGAGAGTCTGGGCGTTGTGAGTTTTGATAATCGTTGTGTATTTTTCTTACTCCTAGAAGTTGTAAGACAGTAATGCGAGAGGTTTAAGACAGTAATGCGAGATTGTTTAAACGATTTCACATTTGTCTTGACACTGCACGGGCAAATCATGCAAAAAGCTTGTATAGCGACGTTACGTAACATTTTACCTAAATACTGACCGATGTAGCCATTGTTAAACACAGTGACAGGCGTGCTCCACATGATGCACATATGAAAGGTTTATAATCGATATAACTTTAGTTATCTTAATAAAAAGAAATGTGCACACTTTCTTTTGCGTTTGAGTATATATTCAGTTTTGTTACTTTATCAGTTGCTCCAATTTGAAAATATTTGGACGACGGTAATATTATGATTTGTTATATTTTCTTCTTTCAACGCTTAAATCGGTGCATTCTTATAAGTAGTGAAAATCAAAAGTATTACAAGTCCTAAGGTTAATAGATATTCTTGACTAGTTTCCAGTTTCTATCGGCAGACGATGGTTTCTTGTTCGGAACTTTACCATGTAACTAAGAAAAAAGTTGGGGGTTCATAACAAGTATTTTTTTCAAATTTTATTTCTTTTTTGACTATTCTGTAGAAAAAACTATTACTAGAATTGAATTGTCAACCAGCGAGTACCATTCATTCAAAAATAAATCGTGTAACTTTTGTCTAACTGTTATTTTACTGTTTTCCATTCACTGTTCTGTAAATAATGTTTATTCCAAACATTTATCAGATCGCATTTGATTAGGATATTTTTAACGTTTGAAATCCAGGGGTACTTTTTCTTAAGGGTGATACAGATAACAGATACAAGCTAAAGATTATAGAAGAAAGTCTTTTAGGTTGATTGTTTGGATCATATTCATTTAAACGTGACAAGAACGTTATTATCTGTTCCTCTATGTCAATTGAGAGAGGTTAACATCTCGTTTCGCCATAAATCATGTAACTTGGAGTTGACTTTTTCATATTTAAGATATACATTAAAAATATTTCAATTGCACCCGTTCAATGAAATCTAAATTCCAATATCCCCATAGGTCTGCACCGTACACAAATATCGATTTAATGGTTTTATTTAAAAGATCTATTTTGATATCAACAGGTAGGCTTAAACGATTTGTATTTCTTATTAAACTGTAAATCGCCCTTATAGCCTGTAAGGCAATATGATTTTTACTAGTAGTGAATGATCCACTTCTATCAAAATAAATTCCCAAATATTTATACACATTTACGATTTCTAGTGGTTCGTTTTTGAAAGTAAAATTATAAAAATGCAAAAATGATGATGTTTTATTTTGTTGTATTTACTGTTAGTTTCCAATATTTACAATACTGTTCATAAATTTTAAGTGCGTCTTTTTCTGATTCTGACAAAATTACAGTATCATCTGCATATAGCAAAAAAAATAATTTAAGAAAACGTTCATTTCATCCGCTCGTTGACCACTTGGGACTGTTACACTTTCAGTTTGATTGCTTTTTACGAAATAGTTGGTTAAATCACTCAAAAATAAGGGGGAGGGGGGAAGGAACGGCGATAAATGTTCACCCTAACGCACGCATATGTTACACGTGAAGAAATCTGAGACTTCTGAATTTACTCTTACACAAGATTATTATTTTTTTTTTTTTAATTTTGAGGCCCCAGTCGGGTAACCCTTTTATTGTGTAAATAGTATATGTTTCTTACAATGTCATGTCAACAACGCCAGAGTGGTGAAAAACAGAACATTAATAGACAATAAAGTTTCAAAGTTGCACACATATAAGCTATATATCTAGATATATCTAGTACGTTCAAGGTGATAATAAGTAAAAGAAATTCCTTTTTATTAAATTACTCTTCAGACTATAATGTTAAACATGTACAGTATATATCGTTCTTTATATCTTCCTACACTTATTGCTGAGCTGTATATATATATTTATATTGTATACTATATTTGCCCTGATGATATAGTGAAACCGGTTGGCAAATACAAATAGAAAACTCATATAGTGTCATTATTTTCATTTTATTTATATATATATATATATATATATATATATATATATATATATATATATATATATATTGTTTGAAATTGACCTGTTCAGCCTTGCCCGCGAAACAAAAAAGCATGGTGAAGGATGTAGGAAACAAAAGTCTCTGTGATTTAGTTGTATGTTTATATTCATGGCATTATGTCTAGAATTTCTTTCATATTTTTAGTAGCATAGTGACTTGAAACTAAATATACCAATATTTATAAAAGGGCATAAACCTTTAAAAAGTGTTTATGGTGAAACTGATGTGATATATATGTCAAGAGGAGCAACTCCCTCAATAATATGTTCTATATACATTACCATGGTTATCCATCTTAGTTTAAAACCTCTCCATAATTTATATGTAAACAAAAAAAAAAGTGAAAAAAGAAAAGCTAAAAAAGATACAAAGCCAGTAAGAGACAGCAGTCAGTTACATATAATGTAGCAGACTGCTAAATATCTTTAGTTACTATATAGTACAGTAAACTAAGAGCCAGAAAGAAAAATAAATAGAGTGAAAACAACAAAGACAACAGTGCAGTATTGTGACACCAGACCCATCCCCACTCCTCAATCATCGTTCCCAAGCAATGCTATTAACTCATTTCACTTTTGGTAAAAGGAATTCATAATTTGAAGTTTCTTAGCAATAAACATTTCTGACCTTATATGAAGTTGAATTTGGTTAATAAAAGTTTTTAATCTAGGAACTGATGTTTTCATTTTACATAGATATATATGGTATTTAACAGTTAAAATTACAAAATTACAGACACAGTAGCTGGCTTAAGATTGTGATTACCTAATAAAATGTCCTTGACCAGTTTGTATCTACATTTGGACATTTATTATTGATCCATCTCTTGACTTCTCCCCCAAAAATACTTGATATTTGGCAGTCAACAAATAGATGCTGAATTGTTTCTGATTGTGTATGACAAAATGTACATCTACTATCATCCCTCATCCCCATCTTTTGCAACAAATTATTTGTGCCTATGAATCTGTGATTTATTTTGAACTGGAACCATTGTAATTTAGGATCATTTGTCACAGTAAATGGAGTTTTGTATGTGTATTTCCAATTGAAATTAGTGTTTAAATTTAGTATTGTGTTCCATATGCTACATTTGTAGTTGAAGATGGTGAAGTGTTTGAGTTTTGTATAATGTAGTAATAAATACACCTACAACCTTTTCTCCTGCTGCTAATAATTTTAATTTTAAGTGGTTGCATAGGATAGTTTACCTTTATGGCATAGTGTGGAAATCTCAATTTATTTAAAAAACCTCTAATAGACTCTATGCTGTTTTGATATTCTAGGAAGTTTGTTTGTATATCAAATATATTTATAACTTCATTGAAGGTATAAAAATTTCCATTTCTGTTTAACAAATCATTTACAAGTATCACTCCTTTTCTATGAAACCTTGGGAAATAAAAGCTTTTCCCACCAATTCTAAACATATTATTATGCCACACTGGTAAAGCACAAAATTCTGTCCAATTTTGGATGTTGTGTATTTAAGTTCATATACCCTTGAAAAACATCCTCCCAAAATATGTTCTTCACAGTATCAATCTTAAATTTTAAAAAATCACTACCAAAGTTATTGAAATTACATAGAAATGGATATTCCAAAGCAATAAAATTAAAATAGTTTGTATTATAGTTCAGGTATCTTCTTAACCAAGTGATTTTGAGACCTAACATGAATGTTTCAAGATTGACCGCTCTGATAAGATGATTTATCTTTGATAACGCCAATGTCTTAATAACAATATTTCTACCAATTGGAGTGATAATTCTTCTTGACCACTGTAAAAACAACCTTTGTATTTCTTCAATTTTTGCATTATAATTGGTCATAACAATTTCATTAAGATTTAGAGTGAAGTTTACACCTAATAATTTGAAATTACTCTGTATCCAAGCTAGGCACAAATCCGGACATATCTTTAAATTACTGTTTTTCATGGATCCGATCCAGACTGCTTTTGTTTTATCTACATTAACGTTTAATCCTGAGATTTTGGCATAAAACTTTAGTGTTAACATTGTATTTCTCAGTGATATTTCAGTTCCATTAAAAGCATTGTGGTGTCATCTGCATATTGTGACAGTAGAAACTCAATAATATTCAGTTTAATACCCTTAATATTTTGGTTCTGCTTTATCAAAATGGAAAGAATTTCTGCACACAGTATAAAAATATAAGGGGACAGAGGGTCGCCTTGACGGCAACCGCGATATATAGTAAACCAGTCAGAAAGATGGCCATTAATAGTTATACAGGACTGTATGTCATAGCAAAACAACTTTATCCATTTAATAAAATTTTCACCAAAATTGAAAAAATTCATAACTTTATACATAAATGACCAGGGCAAAGAATCGAAAGCTGTAGCAAAATCAACCAATAATAACATTCCTGGTATATTATTTTCTTCTGTATATTGCATAACACCATAAATCAACCTAATATTGTCTCCTATATATCTACCTGGAAGAAAACCAATTTAGTCTTCACTAATTAGTTTGGTTAGAACTTGTTTTAAACGTTGTGCAATGCTTGCAGAAGCAATTTTATAAGAGACATTTAATAAGGATATTGGATGCCAACTTTTTATATATCGCTTGTCTTTATCTCCTTTTGGTATACAAGTTATAACCCCTTGTTTTAGAGTAACTGATAATTCACCTGTGTCAAAGGCATGATTAACTGACCTTACCTTAACTTTAAAGTTGGCTCCTCCCCTTTCTATTGATAGAAAATCTTTGCCTTTAACCGTACACTATAATACCGCTGTTGTATTGGTCAAATGTATCTCCAATGGACTTTATTCAATTCAGACAGTACAGTATCTGTAAATGAAATATATCTGGTTGCATCGTTAGATCGTACTATAACACACTACATGTAAGAAGTTGTTTTATCTTAAAATTGGTGTAGCTTAGTCTAGTTTGCGATAGAGATTAAAGTCTAAGGAACTTATCTTAAAGGGTAAGTGATTCTAATAGTCTTAATTCATATTAACTAATTCTGCATGCACGAATACAGTTTTTTAAAATCTTAAGTTTTCACCACATAGAAATTAAATACCTAAACAGCATAAATGTCACATGATTTTGTACTGTATGTTGCATATTTTTCGCTACCTTTAGTAGTAAAATCTGCTTTCGCATATAAAAAGAAACGTTGTCGCTCGTTTTCATATCTCCAATCGCTACGCCTCGTCTCAATTTGGCAGAAGTCCGTATAATAGCTACTATATCAAATATAATATAACATTAGGGATTGCTAATTTTTCAGAGTTCAAGATGAATAAACGGAGGTGACATTGAAGCTATATAGACTTATATTGAATTACTCCATATTAGACGATTGTCGTTGAAAGAGAGACTTATGTCCAGTAACGTAAAAAAAAATTCTTTGTTATGCATAATGTTATTTTCTCCTCGTGTGCTTTGTCACACTATAGAGGATGCAAAGAGATTATTATCGGACAAACTGTCCAATTACGAAAAAACGTTTCGTCCTATTGCAAATCAGTCTGCCCCTTTGGTACTTTATACGGCCTTTGAGTTTGTGTCCATACAAGAATTTGACGAAGTACAAGAGAAACTTACGGTTACCGGAGTTGTTGCATTGGTCTGGATTGATGAATTCATGAAATAGAACCCAAATGATTACGGTGGATTGACGCAGTTACTCATAGAAAGTGACAAAGTTTGGACACCAAATCTAGTTCTTACAAACAACGTTGACAAAATTGAAAAGGTTGGCGATGCATGGCAGGTCATTCGCATTCTCTCTGATGGAACTTCAATTTATTATCCTGGAGATGTGTTTTCAGCTTCATGCAAAGTGGATGTGACGTATTATCCATGGGACAGACATAAGTGCGCATTTAGTTTTAATATTTGGGCTCATTTCAAAAATGAAATACAAGTTTTTCCGAGTAATGACAAAGTTCAGACATCATACTTCTCGGAAAATGGCGCATGGATACTTTTGATTCCAGCGTAAAGATTTTCCCCGATAAAACTGGTTTAGAATTTTATCTACATCTCGAAAGGAAGCCTCGATTCGTCTTTGTGAATGTGATATTACCGATAATTTTCATGGCATATCTGAATACTTTAATATTCCTGATTCCAGCTGAGAGTGGTGAACGGATTTCGTACAGTATAACCGTATTGTTAGCTTTAACTGTATTTCTAACGTTGGTCGGGGATAATCTCCCGAAAACATCAAGCCCGATGTCAATCTTCAGTTACTATCTCCTTACAGTTTTGGTTGTTAGCATAACTATTACACTTGCAACGATATTTAATCTGCGTATATATTACACCGATGATTCAAAACCAGCCGACGGATGTTTTAAAAGTTTATATAGATGTATGAAATGTAGATGTCGAGGCAAGAAATATAACAAGAAACATAGGCACCAAATAAATTACAGCAATAAAATTAAAAACAAAATTTATAGTCAGGTCAATATGCAACAGACTGGAGCTTTCAGTGATAATCTCAGAGATGTAACTACCGGATATAAGGGGACACTTATATCAGTTTCCCGCAATATTTACTTACCAGACAGACAATGGCGTGGACATAGTACAGAAGAAGAAATGGACGACATAAGGTCTGAACAAGGAACACATGTTGACGGAGACACAGACGTCTCATGGAAGGATGTCAGTGTAACATTTGACAAAATCTTCTTTGCTTTGTCGATTATTTTTTTGACAATAGCCACAACTCTTCTTTTTCTTATGTTGCTTTTCGGTGATCGATCGTGATTAAATTGTGTATCCAGCGTAGTAACTCTGCACTGCGAATGTGAAATTTAAAGATTGCGAAAAATGTAATTTGATCTGTATCAATAACGTACCCTTGTCCGTTTCACGTAATCCGACCTGTATACTGCTATACTGGATGTACTTTGTTGTGAGATTATAGTAAACTTCTAGAAAACCTATAAATACAATCTGTGAAAAGGTCTTAACTTTCTTTTTAAATCATGTAATTGCAATCATTCCTTTGTTTATACATGTATTAACATTTCTATGACAGTACTATTACATCTAGCAGAGTGGTGAAAGGTTAAACATGAACGAAACATGAAGCATTACTGTTAAATTTTGTGAAAAACGTTAATGGTTTATTTCTATACTGTATTCACATTTGTCAACAGATCCTTGATTTTGTCTATTTAAACCCCGATCAATCTAATGTCAAGCATTGTACGCCAGCAAACCCCGACCTTTAGCAATACAGATAAGTTTTATTTATTATATTCCCTTAAAATTCAATGTCTCTGAATGCAAATGTCATCATTATAAACTATACTTGTAAGAGTTGAAACAGTTTGAACATTTAGCAATGCACACTGTCCTTTTTAAATTACCTTCTTCACGATAGAAAATCTTGAGACTTTATATGAGATGCTACTGGAATATGGCTTCAAATTGTGCATTTCTTTTTTGATTTTTCGAAAACTGTTTAAACTAAAGCCAAAGTTTATGCGGAATACCAGTTTTATCCCTTTTTATAACAAATTACAGAGATCTGGGTCCGAGCATACTGGAATACTCTCTCAGGAAAATACATGTTTATGAAAATTGAACATGGGTCATGGAAAATATAAGCATCAAGATATGCTATTCTTTGAGCCACAGAGACAGACCAATGGCATCTCTCTTTAAAAATGTTGTATGCATAAATGGGTAAATCATGATCATATCTATTATTTTTACATCATAGTAAAATAAAACGTTTCAACGCCATTTATTTCTGCATTATACCATTTATTTCTGCCCGCTATATTTAATACGTGGTGAGTAAAAGATGCATGGAGACTTAAGCACTAGATCGAACATATGCGTCTCTCTTCATTATAAAATTGAGGTACTTCTGAGATGAAAACTGTAGACACAGTCAATTTTTTTGGAAAAGCAAGAGTTGTCGTTTGTAATTGAGCTGTCGTTCGTTTCATAGAGGGCGCAATCTAATATACGCTGGTAAAAAAAGAAAAAAAGCACTTTTCACGTTTCAGTCGCAATCTTCACCTAAAAAAATGGATATATGATTACTTTTTCCACTAACACAACCTTTGACATTATAGAAACGAAATGAGTCGACTGAATATTCTTTTATGGCATTTTTAGACATATATGATATTGTCTTAGCTAATTTTTTCCCATTCGTAATAAGTCTGCCTGCGTGGTGTAATGGATAAAGCCGATAGCTCAAACACTTTTGTGTACGTGTACTTTTAGAAACCACGAGTTCGAATCCCATCAACACCCAATTTTTTTTAAAAACTTATTTCTGCCGTTTTTATAATCATTTTTAATTTTTTAAGAATATTTTACGGCAAATAATCATAAAAATCTTCATTCATGTCAAATTAATAAGGATGATGGTAATGAAAAATTGAGACATACCAGGAACGGTAAAATTTGATAACAGTAAAGTTTCGATACTATAGGTCAGTCAGTAGATGTGGTGTCGTGTCAAGTTTTGCTTGTTCAACCAGAATTGGTTCCCTCGAGTTCTTTTGGGGCCATGCCTCAATATCAATTATCACCAATTTTCAAAATATTTACATGGAATTTTTGTTTGTTGGCCCGCTGTGATACTTTGTATCACAGTTTTTCTTGTTTTCCCTGTTGCATCCATCTGTTACAATTTATTCAGGAGCCGAACTGTTAATCTACTAGAACATATGTAGCTTTTATGTTTCTGCATTCACCGTGCTTTGATTTAAATTGACGCAACAAAGCGGACGTTTGGTAATGGTACCTTTGTGTTAATAAGCAAACTGTCTACACAATAATTTACATAAAACGTTTTAGTTTGGTGCTGAAATCAAGGCTGGACAATACATTATTGACTTGAACACGATCCTTTAATTATCTTTGTAATGTAAAATGTTCATAGTTACATAAAACTGGAATTTCAGTTGTGCGGTTAATATTTGATATTTGTATGTTTACGATCAACATTGACTCAAATAAACAAACTATTTACTCAACAATTGGTGTTTAAATTGCAGTTATTACTATGTGTTTAATTAACGATAACACGTTACCACATCATTCTCTTTGAAAGACAAAGCCTGAACCCTTTACAATTCAGGTCAAGTTTTAAGAACTTGAAATAATGGTTAATTATGACTACATACCGGGATTTTTCATACATTAGACCGTTAATAATGTTAACTAGCTACAATCGATAACAACAACGGGAGAAAAAAACTTTCTAAACATATCTAGACCTGTCATAAGTAAATGCAAAATAAATCATATGTAGTCAGAAATATTGCAAACATCAGCAGCTATTTTAAAATTGGCTCCTCCCCTTTCTACTTATAGAAAATCTCTATCTTTAAGCGTACGATGATATCGCTGGTGTATTGGTCAAATGTATTTCCCATGGACTTTATTCCAGACATTTGTATTTGTAAACGAAATAAGGTTGAACGCATCAGTTTGCAAGCTATGTTAATACTTACAAGTTGTTTTATCATTAAATGTGCAGCTTAATCTCGTTTTCAATAAAGATTAAAGCCTAAGGATCTTATAGTGTAAGTGATGTTATTATGTCTTAGTTCATATTAATTAATTCTTCAAACATCAGTACATTATTTTTAATCTTAAGTGTTCACCAAATAGTAATTAAATACGTAATTGACATATCTTATGATTCGTATTTATATGTACAACGCTTACATTTGCTACCATTTGCAGTAATATCTTCTTTCGCTCATAGCAAGAAACGTTATCGTTTTAGGACGCTCATTTTCATATCTTGTTGTTGTTGAAACCATTACACGATTTCTAAATTGTAAGTCAAATAGCAAGATATCAACGGGCATAACGATCTATAAGAAAGATATTCAGTTGATAATTTAGTGATGTTTTGCATACACAGTGTCTAGATCAGTTTCAGTCTGCTAGTGAACTAGTGTAAAATATGGTTACCATTTAATGTGTGTTAAGAACTATGTTCTTCCGTTCCGTAGGTACGCACTTTTAACATCGCACTATAAAAAGCAATACAGAAGACTATTTATTTAACAAAATAGCAAATTCTAGTCAAACGAAACAAAATTAAATTATAAATCTTATATAGTTGTTAACAACATTATATAATAGACAATTTAATTGAACCCCCCCCCCAAATTATCTATTATTTACAAACTTTGGATGAATCAATCAAAGTGACTTATACATAATTCTCTATAACACAACCGTTACATTTTCTTTTTCACATGGTAAATAACATTATAATGTGCAACTAAGAGAAGCGCTTGGCGTATAATAACAATTTCATTTAATTTTTTGAAATGTCTATTTTCCTCACAAGGTTCATAAAAATACCTTATAAAAAGTTGTACAATTTAAAGGTAACTGAGTAATACAAGCATTTTACATAAAAGGAATTGTTTTTATCTACTCTCTAAAATCATTGATTGATGTAATATGATATCGTAAGTGCCTGTTGTCACGTTCATAAAGGCATTTGTATATTCGTATCAATATTTCTTTGTTAACCTGCGAGCGATTTCATATCGTTGAAAAAAAACTACTAAAAAAACTGACTACGTTGCTGAATATGTAATTAAAATATACCAAGACAAGCAAATAACTTTATTCTTTCTTTTCTTGTTTTTATTCTTGTTTGTCAATTGGCCGAAGTGAGAATTTCGCCAATGTACATTGAAGGTTGCTTAAATTGACGTTCTAGCTTATTTATATCTTCTATCTACAAAATACCTTGTTAATATTTTAATGATTGGAAAACCAGAAGTGAAAAGTAATACTATTATATTTAGGAAATATATTTTACGTTTGAGTGATATACCGGTTATGATTCTCTTATCTCTTTTACAAATAGACCCCTTGATTCTTTAACATGTCCGAAATATAGCACAGATACACACGAGACTACTTCTTGGTTTCTAACTAATTCATGTCTAGATGGGTGGGAAACACTGAAAAGCGTTTCTGAATTTTCGGTGGCCCGGCCGGGATTCGAACCAGGGACCTCAGAAGTGGAAGTCCAGAGCGATAACCAATCGACCACCGCGCCACCCATAGTGATATACCGTATGCTATATCACGCTCAAATTCTTCTTTCCTTATAATTATGAAACAGTTCGTCTCGGAGGTAGTGTTAGAAAAAGTCATTGAAATACAGTGTAGTTCCATATGTCTTCGTGATACTGATTGTTCGTTTTTTATTTAAAACAATTATGATCGATCTGCACTAATTTCTTGTGACCTCGCTATCACAAAGAATTTCTTCGTATTCTCAATAACGTCATGCATCGGTGTAGCTACACTTTGTGAGAAAATAAACACGGAGTCAAATTTGCGATTTCATTTTCTGCTCTAATCTATTATATCATGACAGGAGTATCAATTGTGAGTTTAATGAACTGTATAACTATATCTACTATTATTTTATTTATTGTAATATCAAAATTATTCATTTCGAACATTTATCGCGGCATATTACACGGAGCGCACAAATCTATAGTACAACCGTCAATATCATACTGAGGGGTTAATCAATTTTACTTTTGACAGAACTAAGGTTTCATGATTTGTATAATAAGACGTTTTCAATTTTTGATCTCTGCTTAAAAAGATACGTTTGTCCTTCTTTAATGTCATTTGTGATTCTCCTAGTTCAAACACTTGTAGTTAACACATAGAATGTGTATTCTGCTTGCTCAGTTTCTAAACACTTTGGATTGTTGCTATACTAATGGCAACAGAGCTTCGTAATATCATCGATATTCACACGAAAAACTTCACTCTATAGTCTATATATATGTAACGCAATTTATATAACGATTAAAACTTTACTTGTGTAATATGTAAAGCTTCCTCGAGTTAGTGCTCCCCTGTAAATTGTCGCAAATCGCTACGTTTCTTCAAGAACTCAACTTGTCCAAAATCCGTCTGTAAAAATAATCAGACACTCTGTTGATTGATAATAGCTGCTATATTGATATACAAATGCAACAACATAAGGGGTTGTTATATTTTTCAGAGTACCAGTGATTAACGAAGGTGTCATTGAAGATATAAAGACTTGAATAGCAATCATAAAATCAGTGGTAATTAGACGATTGTCGTTAAAAGAGAGACTTATGTCCAGTAACGTAAAGGTAATTTCCTTGTTATGCATACTGTTATTGTTTCCTCGTGTGCTTTGTCACACTATGGAGGATGCAAAGAGATTATTATCGGACAAACTGTCCAATTACGAAAAAACGTTTCGTCCTATTGCAAATCAGTCTGCCCATCTGGTACTTTATATGGCACTAGAGCTTGTGTCCATACAAGAATTTGACGAGGTACAAGAGAAACTTACGATTACCGGAGTTGTTGCATTGTCATGGATTGATGAATACATGAAATTGAATCCTAATGATTACGGCGGTTTAACTGAGCTACTAGTAGAAAGTGACAAAGTTTGAACACCAAATCTAGTTCTTACAAACAACGTTGACAAATTGAAAAGGTTGGCAATTCATGGCACTTAATCCGCTTTCTCCCGGACGGAACGTCAAACTACTTTCCGGGAAATGTGTTTTCAGCTTCCTGCAAAGTAGATGTGACGTATTATCCATGGGACAGACATAAGTGTGAATTTAGTTTTTCTGTTTGGGATCTTTCAGTCTATGAAATACAGTTATTTCCGAGTAAAAACAAAGTTCAGACATCATTCTTCTCGGAAAATGGCGCATGGATATTTTCTGACTCCAGTTTGAAGAGTTTGAACTCTCATCCTGGTTTAGTATTTGATTTACATCTCGAAAGGAAACCTCGATTTGTCCTCGTAAATGTGATTTTACCGATAATTTTCATGGCATATCTGAATACTTTAATATTCCTGATTCCAGTTGAGAGCGGTGAACGAATTTCGTACAGTATAACCGTATTGTTAGCTTTAGCTGTATTTCTAACGCTTGTCAGTGATAATCTCCCGAAAACATCCAGCCCGATGTCAATCTTCAGTTACTATCTCCTTACAGTTTTGGTTGTTAGCATAACTATTACACTTGTAACGATATTTAATCTGCGTATATATTACACCGATGATTCAAAACCAGTCAATGGATGCTTAGCTAGTTTTTCTAGATGTATGAAATGTAGATGTCGAGGCAAAAGATATAACAAGAAACACCAGTATCGCAAATACTGCAATAAAAGTAAAAACAACATGTATGGTAATATCAAAATGCAACATACTAGAATAGAACGTGATGATCTAGGACACGTCACTTCCGGAAATCAGGGGACAATTGTATCTGGTTACCGCCGCGGCAATGTTTATTTACCAGAGAGACACTGGCGTGTAGATAGTACAGAAAAAGACATGTACGATACAAGGCCGGAACAGGGGAAACATGTTGACGGAGACAAAGAAATCTCATGGAAGGATATCAGTGTAACATTTGACAAAATCTTCTTTACTATATCGATTGTTATTTTAACAGTAGCCACGACTTTTCTTTTGCTTGTGTTGCTTCTCGGTGATCGGTCACGATGCAATTTTTTATCCAGGGTATTTATTATGCACCGCAAAAGTGCAATTTAAAGATTTCGACTAATCATATGTAGATATGTTCGCGTAGTTTGATCGTATCCATAACGTATCCCTGTCTGTTTTACATAACCTGAACAGTACACTGCTTTCATAGACGTATTTTGTTGTAATATCATAGTAAATAATACAAATCAAAACTTCTGACACAACACCTGCCTTTTCCCTTCTTTATTCAATGTTTAACTCTTTCGGTATCTGCAAGGTTATATTTAGCTACTGATGCACGAAAGTTATCATGTCTTGCATTTATAAAGACACTGGGTAGATGTTTGAATTAAAATGATCGAGTGGTAAACAAAATTCAACGAGTGAGTTTCCCAACGATAAGCATCAAGGCAATAACCAACGGTAAGTCCACGGAGGTTTAAACGTCAAATCGAAAGAAATTGGACCATTAAATCCTGCATAATCTTAAACCATCACAAATTCCAATCTTACAAAAACAGGTAACACTGTAGTACCTTTAAAGTAAACGAGCGCATTCAAATGAAATCTGAAATGTATGAAAAAATCTCAGAAAGAAACAAACGTGATATAAAGTCACAGAGTTTAGAACCGAGCTATACTGTCATATAACATTTTGCAATGTTGACAATTTAGTAAAATGTTCCATGTTAAGTTTTTTAAATTTGTATGAAACACACATTGTGTCTCGCTCATTAAGTTAAGTGGAATTCTAAGCTATTCGTTTTTGAAAAGACCTTTTCAATATCAACTCAAACTAAAAATAAATTAAACAATTGTGTTCATTATTTCAAAATAGAAAGACCAATCAATATATTGAGCTATTCTGCCCATTATCATTATCTAGTAGAGACTTACAACTGTACTGCAGTCTATACACTATCCTTAATAGAAGGAAACTATCTAATACATTTCATAGAATTTATAGCATTTGGGTATTAGTCCAGAAATGAATTTCACATTCGTACATGTAACGTTAATAAATGTTATACCTGTAAGCATGCAAAAGTGATCGTAACATTATAACAAAAGCTGTTTTCTTCTGTTTTTGGCCTGGGGACTGAAAGTCCCCTAGGCCTAAGTTAGCATACCACATTTCAAACACTGCAGACAATTTAACTGTGCTATGTGCGAATAACAACTGTAAACATGCGCTTTGGGAAAGTAGTGCAAGACAGACCAGATCAATCTTTTGTTTGAATGTCGCATACGATAAGAACATATTACAAATAAAAACAGTACATATACATATCACGGAAAAGTACGGATATTTACGGAAATTTACGGAAACGTACGGAATTCGATATAAGAGTTTGTAGTTTGATTTTCAAATTTCTGATGTTATTTCATTGACAACTTTCTTATTTACGAACGATTACATATATATTTACCTAAAAATAAATTTCTTTAAAAAAAAGATACAATTTACGTACATTCCCGAGAAGGAACTCACGTGATCAAAATCACCCGCCATTTATCGAGGACGCTGCATGTCAAGGCCCAGTGAACGGTTTCACCGATTACAACTACAAGGTAACCAAGATCTATTTTTGGTTTTCGCTGTTATACACATTGTACAGTACTGTATTTATATTTTATGGTTGGTATTGCTTTGTTTATTTCTGTTTCAAGGCCTTGTCCTTGGCACACAATAATTTTCGATCCACATCATCAGATATCGCTTAAAGTTGAACAAAGCGCAGATTGAATTATTTTTATTGTTCTCTCAAACAATTGATATTGTTGACCATGTGATTATTTTTCATTTAACGTACGTTTTATAATAAAACAAACTTCCCTGCCACCCATATATTTGTGAATCATTCATTCTGTGTCATATACTAAATTTCGCCCTATGCACATTTCGACTTGCACTTTAGGTAAGATTCAGCGTAAATCATGAAGGTCAAAATTTGTTTTTAGGGGAGTTAATCTATAGCCCCCAGGTCGTCAGCGCTCACAGCGCTTTGATTAACCACTGTTTCCTCCAGCTTGTTTCAGTGTATACAATGCGAGATATTTAATAGATGTGGAGGGTTACACATGGTTGTAAATCTTTATAAAACGGAGAACATGAAATGTATTAATTAAAATTATAACAATATTATGGCATTTTCGATTGACGAAATATTTCAAAATTTAGCGTGAACCCATTATAAAAAAAATAGCGCCCCCTAAATAAACACGTAAAAATAGAAGACTATGAATCTGGTCTGTAAAACTTTCGGGCTGTCATGTGTTAAATAAAAGTCAAACTTTTAGTGATTGCGCAATTATTCCGAAAAGATTGTCACCAAAAGCTACTGTGATAATCAATTCATTTTGAATCCTGATTTTAAAATTGTTACAGTGTTACATGATATGAATTTTATTTTGATATGAACACTATTAACCGCGATTGTTTATTTAATTTAAATGGTTTGTAAGATATAGTGTGGGTATATTTAGAACGATACCACAATTTTAGATTGCATTTTAATGGAACGGTTACCACTATATTTCGGATCAAATTAAAATCGGCAGTTGAAAAGTTTGTATGTGATCAATTTTTTTCGACTTATTGTGAACGAAAGTCTGTAGTTCAAAGCGAACTCGCTATAATATTCAGCGACTAATTAAGGGATTATTATTTTGCTAAACAAACACATTACTTTGACGAGATAAAGATTTTTTCCAATTTAGATTAAATGTTCACAATTGGCCACCCTAGGGTACCAGGTATCTTTTGTTTTGTTCGCCGTCCGTTAAGGCTAGCGGCTTATTGATTACAAGATGCGAAGTAATCCAGCACTGAATAGCAAAATATCATTGTATTCCTAAGTTAAGGACATTTTTTATTAATGGTCCAGAGGTCGTTTATAAAATACAGAGCTTTGAGTCAGAATTGTTGCTATTTTAAGAGCTGTGAGGATTTTATTTTTGAAGATAGATAGCAGTGAGTATAGAACGTTTTATTCAATATATACATTTATAATTTCTATGTTTTTTCTCTGCTAGAATGTAAAATAACACATTACTAGATGAACGTGAGTATGTTGAACAATAGTTTGTGCTATCACTTTCAACAAAGGAACCAGTTTAATTATGGTTTTGCTTACACTTTCTGTGGGAGTAACACATTACAATATGCCAGTGATAGAAATGAGTTTACAAAACTGTACAAGTGGTCCAAATTTTATTTCTCTAGCGAGAAACAAAAGCAAAGTCAAAGGTCAAGGTCAGTTAAGGTCAAAGTTGAAATCTGCATTTTAGAATGTACAACCATATGGTTCAAATTAATTGCTTCATAACAAACATTAGGTAAAGGTCAGTCAATGTCGAAGTTAAAATCTATATACAAAGCTTTACACATGGCCAAAATGTCATTTTGCCCCTGGCGGGGCCAATTTTGATCCAAGTGTATGATTTGTTTCAAAGCAGTGAAAACATCAAAATCTTCTTCCCGGATTGACGTCAAAAGTATACCAAGCGTACTGAATGCTGAAAACCAAACGACGATGACGTTGTTAAATGGTGTCATGTGTGTTATGCTTTCTGATGACGCTTCCCGTGGTTTTCGACATTTCATTGAAACACACTCAACAAAAGTAGAGTTTAAATATAAAATAAACAGAAAACTTGTTGATATCGGTGTAATATCGTGTTAGTTTTACTCGTGAACATCTAAAGTACTTAAATTGAAAATATCTTGAAACTTTCACTGTCGTACCCACGCGGTGAAATTTTAACGTGATATTACGCCGACACTAACAATCATCCTCTTTATTTTAGCTGAAAACCAATGTAGAAAAAGCAGAAACAGACACATGGGCAAAAAGAAACATGACACCCTAGGCATTCCAGTCATACAAAATGTATACCATGTCATACACATGCATTCTGAAAGAAAGGTTAATCCAGACAAAGGTTAATCAAAAATTAAAAAAATATTATTAAGTACCCAATTCAAGGCGATCACAGCTCATGTATACAAGTCATTAACAAGACTCGTGATATTTTAGTCTTACAGTCTACAAGACGTATGGCTTTATTCATGACACTTTAGAAGAGTACTGCAAGTAATTGATATTTTTGCATTTTTATCGGCATTTAAATTTCAGAGGCTTCCAGAGGTGTAAAAACAATTTTATTAAATACCTGAATACAGATGTTCATAAAGAGAAATGTCGCATGCAATGTAACGAAATATGTACCTCTCATTGAAACAGAAACAATTGTGCAGAAACATGACAGCTATCGCTTTTCTATGCGTGATGTCGTTTGCACCTCAGGTGTTTTGCCACACCATGGAAGATTCAAAGAGTTTATTAACAGATAAACTCAGGGGATACGAGAAAACATTTCGGCCTATTGCCAATCAGTCAGCACCAATAGCACTTTATACAGCACTGGAGCTTGTGTCCATACAAGAATTTGACGAAGTGCAAGAGAAACTGACTATTACTGCAGTCTTTGTTTTGAATTGGATTGATGAATATATGAGATGGAACCCTGATGACTATGGAGGATTGACAGAGTTACTTATAGACAGTGACAAAGTTTGGACACCACATCTAGTTCTAACAAACAACGTTAACAAAATTGAAAAGGTTGGCGATGCTTGGCAGGTCATTCGCTTTCTACTTCTTTTTATCATCCGGGAAACGTGTTTTCAGCTTCATGCAAAGTAGATGTTACGTATTATCCATGGGACAGGCATAGATGTGGCTTCAACTTTGTGAATTGGGCTCATTCAGAGTATGAAGTGATATTTTGGCCTAGTAACGACAAAATTCAGACAACATACTTCTCTGAAAATGGTGTATGGACATTTTACGACTCAAGTTTGAAAATGTTTCATGATAACGCACATTTAGAATTCTTTCTACATCTCGAAAGGAAACCTCGATTTGTCCTCGTAAATGTGATTTTACCGATAATTTTCCTGGCATATCTGAATACTTTAATATTCCTGATTCCAGTTGAGTGCGGTGAACGAATTTCGTACAGTATAACTGTATTGTTAGCATTAGCTGTATTTCTAACACTTGTCGGTGATAATCTCCCGAAAACATCCAGTCCGATGTCAATCTTCAGTTACTACCTTCTTACAGTTTTGGTTGTTAGTGTTTGTATGACCATTGCAACGATATTTAATGTTCGTCTATACTACGCAGGTAATTCAAAACCAGTCAAAGGATGCCTTGCAAGTTTAACAAGATGTATGAAATGCAACTGTAGGGGAAAGACATATATGTACAACAAGAAAAGGATGTATCAAAGGAACAACACTTCTAATAACAAACACGGTCATAAGTTCAGGCACCCGACTAGAAATCTAAACAAAGATTTTAGACACAAGAAATTCGTCACGTCCGGATATGAGATGACAATCATATCTCGTTCCCATGATCTTTACCTACCAGAGAGACACAAGCCTGCAGAATCTACAAAAGAAGAAATCGAAGATAAAGGGCACTTTGACGAAGGCTATGAAGTCACGTGGAAGGATGTCAGTTCAGCATTTGACAAAATCTTCTTCTGTTTATCTGTCATTATACTTACAACAGCCACATTTTTTCTTTTTCTTGTAACACTTCTCAGTAATAGGAACTGATGAAAGTATGTATACAGCGCATGCAATGAACCTTTCTGTGAGATAAGAGGCATTTGAAGATTTCAACTAATTATGTTCTGATAAACCAGCATATGTGCACAGATCCCGTTTCTGGTAAAGTAACTCGATCAAATCTATGTACATTGTACTAAAAAGTTATTCTCGATTGAAAAAGTCAAGTAAGTCTTCAGAAGCAATAATTGGAAAGGTACTTGATTTATAGTAGTGCTCCTACACACCGAATATTGCTTTTGTTTGTTTATGTTTCCTCGATATTGGGACCAACTTCTTCACTTAAGACTATTTTAATATTTGTATCATAGGTCTAAGTTGGTGTTTAATTCTAGTACATATATAGCTAAAATAAATAATAAAATCGAAACATTATTTTTGGTTTCTAGCAATGCAAGCTAGCTTGGCAAGAGTACTGCATTTCGATATTTGATATAACCTTATATATCATTAATCTATATATTGTACAAGTAGAAAAGTTGCTGCGGATCGCAGCAAAGAAGATAGCGTTGCCCAAGGAAATGATGATGGCTTGTATTAAAGGCAGAACTGTATTAAACTTCGGAACACGATTTTGAGACGTTAAAAAACAAGAGAGAGAGACATATTAAATCGACTGATTTTCTTCACTTGACTAGAACTGCCAACAAGAGTAGCCATCTTGACCCTATATCGTCCACCTGAGTGCATGGCCTACTTATTACACAATGTGATCAAAATCAACCTTGATCTATATGTGTTCCAGATTTAGTTAGGTCATCATCAAGACCGGAAGATTCTGGCTAATTCTCATAAAATTGGTTATAAAATGTGACTTTTAGAGCAATAAAAAGTTATCTCTTGATCTGATCTTGTTACCTAGTTTTGGATCCAAGGTGACCACCATTCCAATATAACACAGACACACATTTTGACCAATATTCATTTGGTTGGCTATAAAATGTGGCTTCTAGAGTGTTTACAAGGTTCTTCTTTAATTTGCCTGTGTGACCTAGTTTCTATAGAACTCCAGATGATCCAGATTCAAACTTGACCTAGAAATCATTGAGACAAACATTTTGACCAATTTACATGATGGTAGTCTCTAGAATGTTTTCATGGTCGACAGTAATCCTTTGTATCAGGTGAGCTAATACTATGAAAACAAGAATAAATGCCAGAAGTCTTGTCAGACGTTCAAAATGTTTTGCAATTACAATATAATCACATGCATACTCTTAATATACTTTACAACTTTAATACAGGGGCCGATTGATTAAAACCAAGGAATAGAAAGAAGCATTTTTTTTTTAATTTTCAAACTACACTGAGTCTTGCAATTACGACAATATACCCGTCAAATCCCTGGTTGCATTGTTTACAGTGTTATATTAATTGCTTATGACTACAATAACTCTGCAAAGACATATATATATATACAAAATTTATACAAGTATATTAAGTGGAAGTGTATGTTACCGTTATTGCAAGGAAAACTTCGTGGCATACAGACTGTAATATTTCCCAGAATGGTGTTCTATTTAATCATTTGTTTTACAATATGTCAGAGTTTTTCTACCTAGAGTAATAGAGCAAAATCTAGAAATGTGTGCAAAGGAAAGTTTCCAAAGGAAACGGATACTCCCGCTTTGTGCTATTCAGTAACATGCAAATATGAAAATGTATAACGACTATCATACAGGTGCACACATGTGTTTCTCTGAACTATTAAGTGCAAATGTGGCTATAATTGAACTTGACCTGTAAAGATGGATATTTACGAATGTAAATTGTATATAGTGGTCATCTGTAGTGAGCATAGGCTATATTCAATGCATTGTTACTGTACTTTCTATGCGAATTTTAAATTTTTAAACATTTTTCCTGACCATCATAATGGGGAGAAACAGTCCCGCAAAGATCGTTATTGCGGGTCTTTCAATTTGGAAAAATGTTTGGTGGTAAAAGACTACACCACGGAAAGCACGAAACGTACCGGAAATTTCCGCCGATACGAACAAAACAATATAAACAAAGAATACTCAGAACTCGGTAAAACATGAGCGGGCCTATATACACACAAATAAATCCATTCGGTGAACAAACATTGAATTTTATAGTTTCTATTACAGATGAAAACGTTTCGATACTGCTCTTAGTGCTCAATATTATTACTTCAACAATGAAAAATCTAGTTTGGTTACACATGTACTAAATGCAAATATTTTTAATACCGAAATAATCACGCTATTGTGTGTAAGTCATATCGGCGAACATTTCTGGTACGATCGGCCTTTTGTGTGTTCTGGTCTGGTCTGGTCAGGGTTTTACCACATACCTAAATATTTACCGAAATAAACTGTTATTTGCCGAAAGAAAAATGTTTAATATAAAACACGATTATTCATCATTTTTATCATTAAACTATTATGTGCCTTTTTATCAAATTTAGAATACTGCACTGTTTACCAGCGGAATTTTGTTCAATGTCAGTAACTTCAACGAAGTCTTTTCAGTGTCGAAAACGAATTTATTCGCTACTACCGATACGGTGTTAAATTGATCATTGCCACCACACCAGTGACTTCCAGTTACGTGACCCCAAACATACGTGCGCAACGCAATTAATTTAATTGATATCGCATTTGATAACTGTAACGATTTATTTATAGTTTCCTCCAGAGGCATAGCTTCAAAGGTGTATTACAAACATTTATAGTTACAACCGATGATATATATCATAATGGTATAATAGCAATAGTACGGAGTACTGCTTGAGCTAAATCTTGAAGAAAAACAGACTCAGTCAGTGTTTCCTTTTTAATTCCTTGACTATTACATGCATTTGCCCGGCAGATACTACCTGAATTTAAAATGAGGCTGACACAAAATAAAGATTGCTCCTTAGTCATGAACCCCGTTTCATAGTACCTTAAGGCTGCTTGTTGTTAGTTCCAGGTAAAAAAAATAATTTCTTCAAAACTATATACTAAAACATGAAATGTAAAGGTAATGGCTAGAATGAACAGCACAAGTAAATATCTACTTAAAGGTGCGCTCCCTACATCTAGCAGATTATATTCTCGAAACATAGATTATGTGTTCAATGGACGTAGAATGATAAATACATGAAATATCAAAGAAGAGCCTATGGCGAAAAATGCCTCATTTTACCATAATTAATCAACATAAAGGCTTTCTGTAATAAATCGCATCCACCCATTAATTGTACAACAACAACTCTATGTAGATTAATGAATGGTTAACGGTACTGCAGTATATCTTAAACCGCTAATTTTATCGATAATGACTCGGAATGCATAGCTGAAACTTTTAGGTTAAGTTGTAATACTTCAAAAGAGTTCATTATTTATGTTTTAGAGGTTATTTAGTTTGACTTCTGTTATAGGGTATGTCCCTTTAAGGAAATATGTTGAAAATGTTCTTAAACTTTATTTGACGGCAACGCTTCATTAAACGTTTATATTGAAATTTCAAAAGTGTTTGCAACACTTAATAATTTTGTAGCGTTTGATTAAAAAACACATAAACAATTCATAAGAATTTTACTAGAAGTATTTATTTGATGATTCATTCTAAAATATGTTAATTTCAGACATTTTGATGAACATTTTTCTTTCACCAAATTTATTCAAGTGTAACATATAGCATATAAAATATAAACTTATAACTTCTAGGCTTGGTCTTATGCCGCAATTGAATGTTTATATGTATTGAAAATGTAAGAGTTTTCGTTGTTAATCGATAGGAACAACGACCCTAGAAAAGATAATGGCTTTCAATGCTAATGGATCGGAACAACGACCCCAGAAGAGGTAAGAGTTTTCGTTGCTACAAATAATGGATAGAAACAACTACCCCCAGAAGATTTTATTTTAAGTAACAGGAAATGGTACATTATACTGAACAATACTATGTAAAAGAAACGTTCACTATTCTTTTACATATCCCGTATATAGTATATATGATGCATAGAGCCTAGTTTTGATGTCTTGTCCGGAAAACAATAAACCATGTTAGTGGTTGAGGGCGGAATCAAAATTGTAAGCGCACTATTACTAGTCCAGCGCTTTGGAGATCACAACAGAATACATGTAGTGCTGAACTCCATATTTCGATCAATTTGTTTCTTTTTAACATTTCCATACATACGCCTTATTTTATCTATTGCCAACATGTCATTACAACAACATTTCTACACTGTCTAAGTTCGAAGTGATGCTTTAACGGACATTTGTTTTTAACCCAAAAAGACTATTCTAAAATGTCGGTATTAAGAATAATGCGGCTGCCCTAGTAACAATAATGAAATCATAGTATTAAAACCTTATATTATCATTGTAAGTAGTTCATGTGACTTGTGATAAAATATTATGCACTGTCCAAGCAGGAAGGTCTTCACGAAAATTATATAGCCGGCACGTAGCCAAAAGAATTTGCAATACTTGACCAAAACATACAAAATCACAACTAATGAAGAAAAAGCAAACTGAATATGAATATAACAAAGCCGACGCCGAAAGAGAATGTCCTTTATCTTGAATGATAGGAGAAGTCTCCCTGACAAGGCTAAGTATGAGAAACAAATGGTTTCAGTGTAGCATAGCCATATGTACAAAATGTAATAGTTCTTAACAGCATTGTCACTTTGTGAATAGAATCGCCTGCGGTGATTTTTTAAAGCACTAGAGCTTGTAACTCTAGGAAAATTTCATTTGCGTTAATATTACATTTAAGTTCTATGTGATATTTTGTAATTTTGATCTTTAACCCTTGCAAAGAAACCGGAATTCCATGTACAAAAACAGACGGATCTTAATCTGCATTGCTCGTTATGATGTTAGAAACTGTTCAGTGAACACTTATTTCAACAAGTAATGTCATTACCAATGCAGAATGGACAACCCGTTTTAAAATTATAACGACACTGGTTCCATTAATTTATCTTACGTAATTATTTCAGTATAATTCAAATTTTTAAAACGGGTAGCTGCGTTTCCTATCTAAAGCTGCTTGCTATCAGATTTTGGTAAAAGAAAAATAAAGTTATGTAAATAACGTATTTAAGAACATATAGTCATATAAAAAGGCTTCAGTATAAATTCCTGTCACTAAATTTCAAATAATACGCTACCAAATTCTAAAGCGTTGCAAACGCTTTTGCAATTCCAATATAAACATATAGTGCAGCGATAAAACACATAAAACATTCATTATTTCATACGCATACATAATTTACTTTTCGGAAACTAAACGTGTTTTTCTATACATCGTGTTTTTTATTTATATGCGTTGCATGCGTAACATACGTATCGTTACAGATTTGTACAGTTTTCATAACGAAAGCGTGCACATGAGTTAATAACTTGAGATTATGGTTTCCGTAGGTGAAAACAGTGGTTGTTGTAGTGCTCATTGACAACATTGGCAGTTTAACTGAAGGTCAAGTAACAATAAAAATAAAAATCATAGGTCACTGGCCTTGATCTTGAATTAACTGCCCTTGCAAGTCAGAAAATATAACAATACCTGTATTCAAGGTTAGACTTTCCAAATGAAGTCATTTGACCAATTATTTAGGATGTCTGTTCCAAACTCGATTCTCAGTCAAAATTACAAGTTTGAAGAAATTCGATGAAAGGAAATTATGTCTTATAGAAAACTATATCAAACGTCCTTAAAATGTCGTTTTATCTGGTGATTTATTGGTGTCAGCATATAGAATGTCGGCAACGAAACTCACGATAATAAACCTATTATACTGTATTGTTTCGGTAAAAATTTATTTCATTTCTATTCCTGCCGTTGACAAGCAATGTCAATTACCACTGCCTGCTCATCCGAACAGCCTGATCACGATATGAACTGTAAATAAATGTCCAATAAATTTCGGTTAAAATGAATAATACTACTGTTATTCTCACTTTATTTTAAATACCTAGGCATTATTCCTCTAATATTATGATGGTTTATAGATAATTTAGGCTTTCATTTTACAGGCTATTTATTACACCTGAAATTTAGCTGTGAGTGATTTTTATTTGCATATTCAATTATGTGCTGTTGAAATGGTTTCACCTCATGCTATAAAGTTAAAAAAGGCAACACAGAATGACGGAAAATCTTTGTCAAATCAGTGTGAAATAGCTTCGGGAATATGTATTTTTTTCATATTTAGAATGCGATGTTTCCCATGTTATATCATTATGTGGATCAAATGTGAATTAATAAAGCATGACATTCACATTGGTAGAACATAAGTTCCAATCCATGTAATAACAACGATTTAGGATACCCTTTTCTAAGGCTGTAAACAAGAATTCGTCATAGGAATACTTTGAACAGTATAAATCATCCATTTAATCAATATTATGTACTTTTCAGATAAATCTTATACCTACCCTTTTATGTAAGTCTCAAAATATCACCCCTCTATCGTTTTTCCATTACTACATGTACATAATATGTAAATATACTGCCTTATCCCCCGTTAAATAAGTCTTCAATGCTCAGGTAACTATGTTATGCTTCGCCGCGCTTGATACATGTAGTGTACCTATATTTTACTTTTTTGTGAAACAATGTATATTACTTTGCTAATATATTTTACTTTTTAAAAATCTTGAATACTTAAACTCATTTCAGGTAAGTGTCGATTTTCTTAATTTGTAGTAAAAAAAGTACAGCATTAGTTTTATATTAACATACATGTATATTCTATAATCTCAATTGAAATTTCAGGTAGCATGTACATTTTTGTACATGTCTATATATAGATACGAACTTTGACCCAGTCTACGGCTATACCTACACGTTATTTTTATTGTATTGTAATGCTTCGTTGCACTTTATATCTGGTCATTGAAACGTATTGTCGAACATTCCTTTGATTATGTATTTGTTAAAAGATGACATCTAGGACTCTATCTTCCATCTAGTTCAAATTCGCTCTAAAAAATAAATACATGCTGACTGATCAACGTCGACAAATTGAACCTGTACTTTTAATTTGTATGGTCAATGTGGCAGCCATTAAATAACCTAATATATTTGTATATACGTTAGAGTACTATGTACATGCACTCTCTTCCCTTACGTTTATTTTGAATATATGTTTATCTGTGCGTGTGGTTACCTATAGGAGTTGTGTCTGATGTCCCGAAGAAGCTTTTAATACGCTAAAATACCTTGATGGATTGTTTGACATTGTAAATACTATAATCGTTCGTAGTTTTGTATTGGTCAATTTGTATTGGTCAAACTTGTCACTCTAGGACTTAATACCATTAGAGAGTGTATGTTAAGTAAATATTTCGGATGTACACTATCTCCCGATTCGATAGACATGTTTGTTCTAATGCGTTATATCAGTACACCCAAAGAATACATTTATTCGAAAGCGTGGTTTAGACTATAGTATTACATTTTATAACTTTTTGTGCTAACATGATTATAGGTGAATATTCTATATTCGATCCATATTTTCTTGTTTTATACAATTTATCATGAAATGGAATATATTGATAGACGTTTGTGGCATTAGATTGATAGACTGCCACATATTGAATTATCGACTAACACAATACTGAGTATGCGATTTGCCTGTTGGTGCTACTTTTCATACATGTATGTTATAAATGTTGCAAAAAGTTAAAAACCTTAACGAGATATTAACAAGTGCTATGTTGAACCAATTCGTCACAAAAGAAGTTGATAAGGACGTTATTTTGCAAGGGTTTATATATATATTTTTTTCTTATCAGTTTTATTCAGAGCTGATGAACGGGTACGAAGTGAGAAAGTCGCTAGGTGGCCGGACCGAGCATCCTAAACTTTTGGTCTAGGCAGCCGGCTTTGTATTATTATTTGTTTTGTTAATTAATCACAGGCTAATACTTCTTGTTTTCATTGGCATATGATATTTATTTCGCTCAAAATCAGAATTGAAGAAATGCAAAAGAAAATGTAATTGTCTAAAAAACTCGTTAAACACATGAACAATTTGAATTGCATTGTATCTTTTTGATAAATTTATAATTGCTTGCAAAAACTTCAAAGCACTTGTCCCGAAAGTAATCCTGTAGCAATGAAACTCTGATGCATTCAAGAATTAGCCTGCGTAACTCCGTATTAAATTAAGTTCCGGCTGCCTAGACTAAAAGGTTAGTTAGCCACTGCCACGCTATTAACTAGTAAAGTACCGGCTTCCTAGACTAAAAGGTTATTTAGCCACTGCCACGCTATTAACTAGTAAAGTACCGGCTGCCTAGACTAAAAGGTTATTTAGCCACTGCCACGCTATTAACTAGTAAAGTACCGGCTGCCTAGACTAAAAGGTTATTTAGCCACTGCCACGCTATTAACTAGTAAAGTACCGGCTGCCTAGACTCAAAGGTTATTTAGCCACTGCCACGCTATTAACTAGTAAAGTGCCGGCTGCCTAGACTAAAAAGTTATTAAGCCACTGCCACGCTATTACATTTGTTTGTAACTAGTAAAGTGCCGGCTGCCTAGACTAAAAAGTTATTTAGCCACTGCCACGCTATTAACCAGTTACATTACATGCAGTAAAATATTTTGTAAAAAAGAATATTACGAAAGATGGTACAAATATTAAGATAAAAATAACAATGAAAAATGGCTAAATATTATTTTATTGTGTGGGTAAAATCATTCATTTACAGCTTGATTGATCAGTAGAAGGTATTTTGTCACATTTTCGACTGGATTTGTCACTTTTTTGCAGATAACAGTCATGCTCAATTTAAGTGAAACGGGAATTAATCACAGTAACATAAAAACAGATCAAAATTATCATGTTACTTTTAGTTAATTATACTTTCAATTTAATGTACTCAGAAGAAGTGCAGCTGATATAACATACATTGTAACATAGCATAACATGATATATTTAAGTAGCCGTTTTCGATTGCAAACATATCGATTAATAAAGTAGTCGCAAATAGTCATTTAGTTTGAGTACATGTTTTTCTATGCGTCCGGTTACCGATGGGAGTTGTGTTTGACGATATATCGATGACGCTTTTAAAAAAACCTCGGTGGATTGTTTGACATGATAACCACTTCAATCCATCTTTTCGTAAACACATCATTTATTGCTTTTAGCGTATTGTGAAATCGCTGTTGTATTGGACAATTGTGCCACTCTTGGACTTGAACTTAATTAGAGAGTATGTGTAAAGTAAATTTGTCGAATTTGAAATAACTATGATACGCTAGTCTTAGAAATGTTATATTCTAACGCGTAGTTTTATTTCCGGTAGAGATTTACGTCGGTGGAAGGTATTTTATTGCTAATTTATAGTGTTTTAGACTATTGTATTACAATTAATAACTGTTTGTGCTAACATGACTATAGATGATTATAACTATATTCAAAAGAAGGGCGATTGTTATACTTCTTTATTCCATCTGGAATGCAACAATATCTATTGAAATAATCTCATACATTACGACGCATTACGGTAAACTGGTGTGTATGCAACACTTGCTTTCACGTGGTAAATTGTACTTTAAAATAATTCATATGCAAATATGCGATGATATTTGCCTTCAAAAGCCAGTATGATAGCAATTTCAAATAAACATGGTTTCAAAACAGTATCTTCATCGAAAGTAGACAGCTGTTGTTAAATAGAAACAAATGTCCAGTTTCTACAAGCATATCCGTTTTATGTAATAATATGCGCTTTAATAATTCCATAGAGTACACAAAGAAATTATAAGCTGATAAGCTACATGCATCGATAAAATGTTATTTCATGTTACACTAGAGGTAATAACATCTTTGATGAAGTCGAGGAGACACTAACTATTACAGTAACTGCAGAGGGTGTTATACATGAACCGAAACCTTGATGGACTGTTGGTGAATGAAAGAGTAACTTAATAATATTCAGTTTAAACATAATTAAATGCTGAATAAACATGCATCAACAAAAAATGTGTTATGTAATACGAAGACAATAACTCTTTAACAACATACAATTAGAAAAAAGGGTCAGACCACAAGATCAAATAACACTAGTAAACGACCATTCCCTTAAACAATTACTAACAGAAAATTAAGATGGCCGACAATACAAAAAAAAACATAAAAAAGCTCTTCAGAATTTTACTAGTTATGTTCTCTAAAGAAACTAAAACCTGCTGCTGAAATTTTGCTATTAGAATTTATAAGTTTATACTTACAGCTTTCTTTATCATAATTTCATAGAAGCGCAAAGTTGATCTACATGTTGTCTCCAGGAATTATATAGACTGTTAGTTATTATATATGACATTTTTGTAACATCGTTACACGTTTATTAATTTATTAATGTAATACAACCTCCATGACTTTTAAACGCTCTCCTTGAAAATAAACCATGAAGTAACTTAAACGAAGAATTAATAAAACAGGAATTTTAGTTAAAATCTTACTGGTATTAAGAACCAAAACGAACCGAAAGCGAAACAATAGATATTACTTTACATAATGTTATAGTTAATAATGTTATGCAAGGCATACTCGCATGAGCGCGCATGATCGTGCCAGATGGTTGGAAAGCTTGGAAATTATTGCGATGAATATATTAAATATATACTCTATAGGCTCTGCATTTCTTTTCAGGGACTCGGTGAGTAGATGGAGATAAGGAATCATCATCAACAACAATATAAAGGTTTGACGAATTGCTTTCGACTCGGTAATTAGACAATTGTTGCAATAGAGACAGATGCACGATATGTGTAAGATTATCTTTTTATTGTGCATGGTGCTATGTTTACCTTATGTGATATGTCACAGTATGAAGGATGCAAGAAAGTTATTAGCTGATAAACTGTCTGATTATGAAAAAAACTTTCGCCCTATTGTCAACCAGTCAGCACCTCTGGTACTTCATACTGCATTGGAGCTTGTGTCCATACAAGAGTTTGACGAAGTAAAAGAAAAACTTACGATTACCGCAATTCTTGTTTTGAATTGGAATGATGAATATATTAGATGGAACCCTGCTGACTACGGTGGACTGACACAATTACTTATAGAAAGTGGCAAAGTATGGACACCAAATCTTATTCTTACAAACAATGTTGATAAAATTGAAAAGGTTGGCGATGCATGGCATGTCATCCGCTTTATCCCGGACGGAACTTCTTTTTACATTCCGGGAAATGTGTTTTCAGCAACATGCGAAGTGGATGTGACGTATTATCCGTGGGACAGACATAAATGTGGTTTTAATTTTGCTGTTTGGGCACATTCAGAGAATGAAGTAGTATTTTCTCCCAGTGCAGAAAAAGTACAGATATCATATTTCTCTGAAAATGGTGCATGGACATTTTCTGACTCTAGTGTGGTAACACATGTTCAGCACACCTTTATAGAATTTTATCTACATCTTGAAAGAAAACCTCGATTTGTTTTAGTTAATGTGATTTTACCAATCATTTTCATGGCATATCTTAACAGTTTAATATTCACGATTCCTGTTGAATGTGGTGAACGGATTTCGTACAGTATTACCGTATTGTTGGCTTTAGCTGTCTTTTTAACACTTGTCGGCGATAATCTCCCTAAAACATCCAGCCCTATGTCTATCTTCAGTTACTATCTTCTTACAGTTTTGGTTGTTAGCATTTGCATTACACTTGCTAATATATTTAATATACGTCTTTACTATGCTGATGATTCAAAACCAGTCAAGGGATGTTTGGCTTATTTTGCTCGAAGCCTGAAATGCATGTGTCAACGCCACAGGAAGAAAAAGACAAAGTATCAAGACAGCAGTAACAAAAACAAAAACAACATTAACTGTTACATTAATACGGACCGGATTCGACAGGAGCATGAAAGACACAATGATTACATTTCGTCCGGATATATAAGGACAGTCATATCTAGTACCCGAAATACCTACCTACCGGAGAGACACGAGCTGTCAAAGAGTACAGAAGAAGAACGAGACGATAGATCGCTGGAAAAGGTGAAACGGTTTGACAAAGACAGAAATGTCTCGTGGAAAGATGTCAGTGAAACTTTTGACAAAATCTTTTTAGCACTATCGATTATAATACTGACAACAGCAACAACATTTCTTTTCTTGAAGTTGCTTCTCAGTGATCAGCGGCATTAAATTGCATATCAAAGGCATGGGCAAAAGCAACATTTACATATCAATTAGTGTATTGGCTCAGTCTGACCAGCATCTGCCTGTTCCGCACCTATCTTATACAACCTGAATCATTTTCAAATTGTGTAAAATAAGCTTATTCTCTTGAGATAAATAAACCACTGAAAATCAAAGTAATCTTTGCTTTTCGCACAGCTCAGCTCAACAATACTTATATGTCTTTTCATACCTTCGTAAAACTACTGTCATAAAATAACCTTAGAAAATGGATAGCAAGTTTCCATATCACTGCTCAGTTGAGCAAAAAACAAGTTCCAAGTTTTCATCATACTGCACTACAGATATAACAAATCTGTAAGAAAACAGATGCACTGACAAATGTATATTTTTGTTGATGATATATAATGAATGTTAGCCTGCATGGAAACAATATCAGCTATAAGATTTTTCGCCGCTTGTTGTGCAGGGAGAACATACTGTTTTAAAAATGCAATACTGAAAGATCTCCTCCGAATGGAGTCCACCTGAAAATTAAGACCATCACTGAGGAATCAGTGCACCATTCAACTATAATGGAATCACCTTTGAAGAAAGACAGCCTTGGGTGCGTCTTCTGGTCTTTGTTAACAGGTTTGACTGTCATAAAACTTGAAAACAGTTCTTTTATCTGTTAACTTTCTAATCGAAAATGACTTGATAGTTGGATAAATAATTGCAGTTACAGACGTGTTCTGTGTGATTAATATAAAATCCTTCGCTGCATGACAGAATTACAATCCGGACACGAATACGTGCATATATACAGTTTTCCATTACCTATAACTATGACCTTGACCTTTGAGGTAGGACGTCTTGCACGCAACATGTCATATTCATGTGGTGAACAGTTGTGCAATATTATTTGAAAATCCCTTCATACATGACGAAGTTACATTCCCGGAACGACAAATTAAAATACCGGATGCACGGGTACGGACGAAGAGACATACAAACGGACGGTGCGATTTTAATATGCCCACCTCTGGGAGCAAACATAGCGTTTAGTTCTATTGTCAACCTGTCTGTCCTTCTTGTACAATATACTACATTAAAGCATGGAACAATAAATGACTTTGATGAAGTGCAAGAAAATTATAACAACAGCGGTTGCTTTGAACTAGATTGATCAATACATGTAAGAGAACCCTCATGTTTTTTTGCGGAGTGACATATATACTTTAAGAAAGTAAAACACGCCGACGGGTCTTATGTTAAACATAGAGAGCGTGACAAAGGAATTACTTTGTAAACACCGTTAGAATTCTCACTGTTTTGCAGGAACATATATGTGGTTACCAATAACTGATATGCATATACCTGTACATTCGAAACATGTTAAAGACGCTCTAGTTTAAACCATGCAATATTGACGGCCTACTAGTCGTGTTAAATGCATTATGTGGTTCCAGTAGGAATGTTTGGATCAAATATCACAGATCCTGTTTGGTCAAATACAGTTATGTACAGTTATGTAACTTACATATTTTTTAAACTTTGCTTAAGTGTAAGAGTAGTAAAGGAATCACGTACTGTTAATTTACCATTGGTATTTAAATAATTATATTAATTTAAGTGTTTTCACGAGGTCGATACATTGTTGTGCTCACAAGAATAGCGAAATAAGAATAACAAATGTCCACAATTTCCAATATTGGCCATACAACTTATGAAATCGGCAAATCTTTATTCCTATTTGTACAACCATCTTCACATTACCATTGTTATCATATCCTATAATACTGTCATAACAGTGTCTAAGACCACCTCCGAATATAGACCACCCTGCAAATAGAATCCAACAGGGAGAAAACAGTACACCATGTTTGACTGTTACAAAAATCGTAACTTTAAACATGAAAACAAACTGTTCATCAACATTGTTTCTTATCAATCGAAAATTACATGACAGATCAATTAATAAATGCAGTTACATACGTGTTGTGCGTGTCTCTGCCGGAAATGAAACTGAGGCAAGGAAACGTCAACACATTTCAGATCCAAACGAAGCATAAACATTACAGCGCGGATCATATTTATGCTTGTAATCAGCGACTAATGCATATAAAAACTGTTGTTTATAAACAAATGTATCATGTACTTACAATATATTAAATATCTATCATTTGATTCAAACAAAAAATCACCAATTTGTTAAAAATTCATGATAAATTCGATAATTTCCGAAGGTTATTGGCAAGTTGTATACAAATGTAATAGCGGCAGAGCTCGACCACGAGCCTTATGGTAAACAGTTCCATGCTGTAAAACTTTTTCAGCATATTGTTTATATATCTATATAGATACTTCTTTTTGTATTTGTCATATTGGTGTTTTTGCGATAGAAAAAGACAGCTTGTTACATGTACATGTTAAATGTACCATGTCAATCATATGTCCAAATGCACATACAATATGCGATGCGAGTTTTGTTTGTTGTAGAATTCATGATGTGCAGTTTTATCAACTGCTATTTGTTTGCAATATTTCGACCTGAAATCCAGAGTACGAACTTATGCCAACAATAACTGAACTTTAACTGTAGTTAAATAGATTTTATACTTAGGAAATATTTTATGCGACAAAATCAATAATGTTTACAATGTTAAATGTCAAATACAATGCCCTGTGATGATTTACCAGATAGTTTTACAAGAAAACATTAGTACAAGCACTTACTGGGTGACAGTTGCTAACAAAACAATTTAATAATGCACTGCAAGTAAACATTAGGCAGAATTTCTGGTGGTCAATTGATTACTAGGTACATTTAAAAGGTGAAGTGTAAATTATAAGCTTGAAAAATCAATATAAATATTCTAAAGTATTCAGTTATTAATAAAATGCTAAAATGCTTTCATCTGCCTTAAGCTTTGCATAAATCAAAACCTTTTACCATGAACACTAATGTCAAAAATTGCATCAAAAAGGTAACTACTAAAACAGCTGCAGCTTTAAGATCATTTGTTCTAAAAAAGGCAAAGCCAAATCACCGTATGTCTAAATGTTTCAAGCCTTGCATGACCTTGAAAATAATTAACAACGGTACATATGAATACACTAAGCTTGGATCGAACACTAGTGAATATGCATGCTTATACACACTGGAAAATATCACGCAGTTGTAAATTTGGAAAATTAATGCAATCACTATGCAGTATGATTTGAGTTCATTTTTCGGGACTCGGTGAGAAAACTAAGATGAAATATCATCGAAAATATCAAGTTTAAATAATAACTCTTTCCTAAATGACGAGACAGTCATAATCATTATGTATGATATGGTTATATACATGTATATCTTTTCTAAAAGTGATGCTGTTTTACCTAATGTGCTTTGCCACACTATTGTTTATGCCAAGAATTTACTAAAAACATGTTCCCGC
Source organism: Saxidomus purpurata (assembly GCA_022818135.1). Taxonomy (NCBI): domain Eukaryota; kingdom Metazoa; phylum Mollusca; class Bivalvia; order Venerida; family Veneridae; genus Saxidomus; species Saxidomus purpurata. Next base: position 31,894,702 of record JAFMSR010000017.1, read on the forward strand.
AAAAACTTTCCATTCTCTAGCAGCTTCTCTGATACTTCATACTGAACTTTCCATTCTCTAGCAGCTTATCTGATACTTCATACTGAACTTTCCATTCTCTAGCAGCTTCTCTGATACGTCATACAGTAGTCGGAACGTAACAGTTGTCACACGGAACGCACGATACACGCACGATGTACGTACGATACACGCACGTTACACGTACGGTAAATACACGGTACACGATTCAGAACGATACACGATATGAACGATATAGGAGGCGCACGCTACACGTTAGACAGATGACACGATATACGATTACTTTTGACTTTTTACAGTTTACTTAAAGTTTGATTGTTTTTTCCCCACCAAATCTTTTTGTTTTGATTCTCTGTTACAATCTGTCGTACTTATACCGTTTAATGAAACCAAAAGAATAAGACTAATTAATTACAGGCTTCGCACCTACACAACAGCAAAAATACTTCGGAAAGTTACATATGTCCATAGTTTAACTAGGTGCGAAATAAATTACAGTAAGTGTCAAATTTGTATTTTGATATTGATCCTGAGGTGCGAGAAATTGGGCGGAAGTTTATTGCTGTCAACACCTTTCTTGAAAGCACCACTACACGAAAGAGTGACACTGCCCATTCGTCTTTTTGAAAGTCAACATATTTTTTGTTTCAATAAATCATTCAAAGTTTTTGTGTTATTCAAGTAGCGATTATTTTTATAACCATTACATGGATTATCTTAAACAAGATGTTATTTTAATAAGGTACTGTACAATGATTTTATTAATTTTTGCTCGGACGTTAACTGATTTGTAAAACAATCGTTGATTCGGCGATTCTTCATATTACTTTTATTTACCAAATAAATGTTCAATACAATGTAGCTTACCTTCTGAAGTAGTTGATGTTCCCTGTCCTGTTATAATTCCGACTGAATTTCCTTATACTTTGTCTACTGCATTTAAATTAATGATGTGACAACAACAGTTTTGAAGAAAAATTGTAACCTTTCTGTCGATAAAATATTATTTAAATTCGGATTTTAGGTGTAAACTGTCTTCCACCTGTCCCGGAAGTCATTATTGTCCGTATTGCACTGGCGAATGAAAAATAAAACGATGTGAAGACAGCACTTTTTTCTTTTTCCGGAGATGTACACGCTTAGTATAACAATTCACGACTGAATAAAGCATCGAATCGTATACCGTATAGGCCTATCGTGCATCGTGCACCGACAATGGTGTATCGTATATCGTGTATAGTATATGATGCACGTTACACGATGAATGATACGATATGATACACGATACACGATTGACAAAATACACGATGAGCGCACGCACGTTATACGCACGTTACACGCACGATATACGCAAATTTTGACAACTGTTACGTTCCGACTACTGTACTGAACTTTCCATTCTCTAGCAGCTTATCTGATACTTCATACTGAAGTTGAGATTAAGTCCATACAAAAGTTTGGCGATTGGTGTTGAATTGCATTTGAGATGAAACACTTTTTTGTCTTACTTACTGATACAAAGGAACTGAATCAATACGATCAACCAAATTTTAACTATTTTAGTAAAGTTCAGATATTAAGACCACCCGATGTTAAGACTGTCCTCGGAATAAAGACTTAACACTTTCGAGCCAAATGGCCAGTTTATATTAAAAGGGTATCGAAAAAAGGGAGACTTTTTCGATGTTTACACCACTTTATTCCTTTACTTTATCATAAGCAAGTTACTGGATCTCCTAGAAGAATGTTAGAAATATTTTTTAAAAACTGGGTCAATTTTATTGATAATATGTTAATAAAACAGTAGCAACAATCATATTTTCCTGTACATAGTTTTAAGTGATCAACTTAAATATCGCATGCGTTTTCAGAAACGAAATGAACGTGAGGCAATCTTTATCAATCATAAGCTTACCATTTCCTTATAGAAGTGCGGTTTAGATGTGTGCCATTCCCAAATGCGTATTGATAAAGCTTAAATTTTACAGATTAATTTTTTGCAATTAATTTTAAGGATTATTACTAGTGCAACGGAAACCCTGCAAAAATTCCGTTTGAAGTTATAAGATAAAAGAAGTTAACTTAATTACTGTTATTAATTAATGATGACATGCGTGCAAATCCACTTGAGTTTGTCACACATGAATAAGATATCATTTTACATACATATAAAACAAATGAAGCACATCAAGTAATCTAATGGTGAAAACATAAACGTTTTTTTATTACCACTTCTGTTGCAGAACATGTAGCTGGGAATTATATAAGAACAATTAATATAATAGTTTCCAAGCAGGCCACATCACGCCGCAGTTTCTTTATGAGTCAAAACCAGTCAATTGAATCACAAATGACGTCAGCGAGGAGTTTGCAATGATATAAAGAATGCGCCAAAACTGTGAATAGTTTAATGTTTGTATGCGATCATTACAAATGTAGTGACAGCAACTAAACTTTTTCATATAGGTGTGTGTGTGTGTGTGTGTAATGATATAATACAATTATAAAGTGCTCCAGATTATACATTTTTCATTTCATTTAACATGGCGCAGACGGAAAACTTTAAATTATTTTTCTTTACAATCGCAGTTGTTTTACCCTATATACACTGCCAATCAATGGAAGATGCTCGAAAACTTCTAAATGAAAAAAAGAAAATTTACGATAAAACTTTTCGACCAAGGATTAATCAAACGTTACCACTGACTCTTAGTGCATACTTTGAATTAGTCGCAATACAAGAGTTTGACGAAGTGCAAGAAAGACTTACTATTACAGCAGTGGTTATGATGTTTTGGTCTGATGAATACATGACATGGAATCAGTCGGATTATGGTGGAATGACACAGCTTATGGTAGAAAGTGAACAAGTGTGGACACCAGATTTGGTGCTTCTAAACAATGTACACAAACTCGAAAAAGTTGGCGATCCATGGAATAAAGTTCGCTTTATTTTTGATGGAACTGCATTTTATTCCCCGGGGGAAGTGTTTTCCGCATCGTGTGCCGTTGATGTAACGTATTATCCATTCGATAGACACCAGTGTAGCTTTCAGTTCACGGTCTGGGCATATTTACCTTCTGAGGTTCAATTAAAAGCCGAGATTGACAAAGTTCTGACAAGTTACTTTTCAGAGAATGGCGGATGGACATTTTACGACTCACAAGCATTTACCCTACTCAGTGATTCACTTATAGAATTTCGATTATATCTGAAAAGGAAACCTCGGTTTCTTTTAGTAAACGTGATTATACCTATTATATTTTTGGCCTATCTTAATCTGGTGATATTTTTCATTCCAGCTGAGAGCGGAGAAAAAATATCTTATAGCATCACTATGTTGTTAGCTATAGCAGTATTTTTTACACTCGTCGGAGACCATCTTCCAAGGACTTCAAGTCCAATGTCTTTTTTCAGCTACTTTCTTCTTGTTATTATGACTATAAGTGTTTGTATCACATTAGCAACGGTATTGAACATGCAGTTGTACTTTCGTGAGGACTCCGTATCAGTATCCAACAACTGGGCTTCTTTTGTCAGACGTTTAAAGTATAGGCGTTACAAGCGGAAAAACGGCAAGCAAGAAAAATATTTTGAAAATTATACGAATGGCATTGAACAAAATGGTACCGAGGCAGAACAGCGCCGGCAATCATTTTGTGCTTTGCGAATGACTGACAAAGCAGATGATCATGATTCGATAGAAGATATAGCCATAAGTACTGTCGGTCAAGGTCGATTCGAAAGGAAGACATCAGAAAGAATTCATTCTAAAAATAGACAAATAAATTATAAAACTAATTCAAATGATGACACGATCACTTGGAAAGATGTGAGCGTTGCTTGCGACAAATTATTCTTTCTGATAGCCAGCGTTTCCTTGACTTTAGCGACTGTCATATTTTTTGTGTATATCATAATTGGAAGTCGAGATTGACTTTAAACGTTAAGAAATGTAAAAGTCGATTTCATCTGTATCTTTTGAGTAATCTCACACAATGGTTTATAATTAAGTCCACATCTATATTCGATTCAACTGTTTCAATTTCTAGTACATTTATAAAGCAGTATGATTGCTTTGAATTTAATTATTCACTCATTTACTGTTAAGTTGTTGTTTACAATTAATGAGTGGATAGCGATTTATTACAGAAGGTCTCTTTTTCGATGTTTTATTCTAAAATGAGGAATTAAGTTTTTTTTGAATTAATTTATTTATCATTTAACACTAACTTAATACATTATTTATGTTTGTGGAACATAATCTGCAAGATGCATGGACTGAACCTTTAATACGATTTCCAGATAAAAGAGTAAATACTATGTTCAGATGTTGACGTCATCTGTCTTCCTTTTTGCGTTTATCTTCTTGACGGAAAAGAATAGATTTACATAAAGCATTTCGTATTTTGTGATCATAACACCATTGACAAAATACAGGTGTATCATATCAATAATGCTCTTTCCATTTATAACGCACAGTTATGAATCTTTTGTAAAAAAACACTTCTTGGAAATGTAACTACAAATGTACTTCATGGAATTTTAACTGGCAAAGAGATCATATGTCTTTTAAACAATACAATAAACTGTAATGTATAAATGTTTGTACAAAAAATCTACAGAATACAATGTACCGATTCATACTGTGAAATTAAGTATTTACCACGATGATTTAATTTTCGCTATATTCGCAAATATCCCACTTCGCAAATTTTAAATCTTGCGAAAGTTTAATTTTACATAGACTTTCTTTAAGGGAATTATGCTTTCGCGAATTAAAAATTCACAAATTTAGCATATTAGCTCACAAATGGCGAAATTTTCGTCACACAAAATTTACCCAATGTACAATATTGTGTGTATACTTATATTTTGCAATACATGTACTATGTGTTTTATGTAACTTCAATATATTTTATGCGTTTTAATGTGATCATTAGTTTCCGTTTTTCTGATTTGTGTTTAAATAGTTTGATAGTTGTGCGCGAAATCAAATTCTCACATCGATATATGGCGAAAGGTTGATTACAAAAGAACATTTCTTGATATCCAATTTGAACGCAACAGGGAATTTTTGTCGTTTTCACATTTGAAAAACATTTGAACATGGTCACGCTTTAGAACGTTTTCAGTATATTGTTTATATATCTATATACATATTGATATGCTGTTCTACACCCACTTTATATAAGGTTTTCATTCAAAAATAATACGTATTCGGTTAAACATTCTACGATTAGTTATGTATAAGAAAATAATCAGTTACCTTTAAGTAATGTCCATAATACAAATGTAACTATTTAAAATAAGCATTGTTAACTGTGTATTTACTGTTTAAAAATTGCTCCTTATTCCGCCATTTTGTAAACGCATGACGTCATAACCGACCTAGTTTTGCGGGATATCCTACTTTCAGTTTTTCGTCATGTAAACAATAACGGTCACTATATAAAATGTCTGGATTTTAAAACAGAGAACAGTTGGCATTTGAAGAATGATAAAGATAGAAGAAAAAGATATTTATAAAAATTAAGAATTAATCGATCATTTCAGAAAACAAAGTTGCAGGTACTAAATATATTTTGAGAAATTGTTTATATAATGCAGATTATGTTAATCATAGATATACACACGCTTGCTTGATTGAAAATAAATATTGTGCAAATTTATTGAATCTTTCTTTGATATTTAACCTAACAATATATACATACTTCATTTTGTGTTTGTAGTATTAAGTGTTTAGAGCTAGTAACACGTTGCGATGTCAGTGGCTTATCCTTTCGTTTGTTGTAGAATTTGTGATTTGCATTTTTATCAAATGCTATTTGTATGCAACAATGTAAGGGCAAGAATTCATCAGAGTTACATCCGTTATTATTGTATTTCGACATAGTAGTAACACTTTTGATTTGGTAGTTTGAGAATTGATTCCTAGAAGCTCTTCTGAAGCGTTCGATTAATCTCGGAATTAATTCAAGATTTCAAGCAGAATTTCAAAAGTCACGTCACTTGGCGCCCATCAGCGTGTTCCCCGCATGTGAAAACAATCAAAATTATGTGTATATTTTTATATCAATTTATTGATAAATTTTATAATTAGTGTTGTGATCTTTTAAAGCAGTTTTGGCCTTTTCGATTATTTCCTTAAAAAAGAATAGTTTAGAATCAGTTCTGTCACATGACATTCTGATTCTAGAAGCACCAAAGCACATCCGTCTATAAACTGATTCAGTTTACAGTGCTGACATAAACAGCCTGCTGATGTGTTAGGACTATATAAATAAATCGAATTGTTACAAGGTGACCGTCGTTTAATTATCACAATTGATTTAGTAATTAAAAAGTCGTTTTAGGTCTTTGCCATTAGGAGCTGTTATTCATATAAAGTGTTTATATACCGGGTATCATCTTCAAATACCAAGTTAAAAGTTTTTAGTTTTCATCAATATCAACTGTGGATTGAACTAAATGTAGTCACGTGATTCAAGTATTTGCTACTGAAAGAGATTAAAATTCTTACTGGTTCATCTTTTTCTAGTATCATGTAAATTTGATAAATAAAACAAGCTTAGAATACTTATGACAAACGAAAGCGCTTTACCAGATACACTAACATAAAACAAAAAAGACTTTAAATTTAATAAAACTGTTTTAGTCATGGCACTTTGCATATAAACAATATCATTTTATATATTCGAACTCTTAACATTTTAAAGAATTCAACACTGGTTCTGAAAATATCATCAGTCAGTTAATTATTAATGGAGACAGTTATTTATGTGTCATTTTGTTTAGTATGTCAAGCTTTCACAAAGCCATTTCTGATGATGTCAGGTTGGCGTGTCAAATGAGTGTACCTTTGTGTAAGTCGTTTAGCACCTAGACACTCATAAACTGTTTGAAAACGGTCGTTTAATGTTTAATGGTGCGTGCGACAAGTGAAAACAAGTTAACATTTGTCAATGATCTATTTCGGTTACTAGTGACAAATAAATTTTGTGATGTGATAGATATCGATACAATGCTTTATGACTAATTACTAAAATATTAATCGGTTATTTCAATACTAAAATACTTTTAATTTTCGTTGTTTTCAATTTCGCAGATTTGACATTTCTGCGAAAATAGCGAGATTAGACGCGCGCAAAAAGTAAAACGATTTCAGTATAATTATCATATAATACATTTAAATGTAGCAAACAATTAAAGAAGATGCATGTTGTAATGAAAATGTTGGTCAACATATCTCGGACAGAAAATTTAAACGAAAACTTTAAAATGATAAAGTACTGCTCAGCGATGCTTTGAATGGTACACAGCGAGCTCTGTACCATCGTAAGTATTCAATATAAAGTGAATTTTCGTAGGGAAGCATTGGATCTTATATTTTTAATAAATGGATATGTCTGGAAAAATTTCATAGATGTGCTATTCTCTCCCTATTTACTTGATATTCGTTTCTATTTCTGAATTACATTTAGTCATTGTTTCTATTACAACTTTAAAATGCTCGTCCAGAAGGTGTAAATTTAATATAAAAACAACATGATGAATGACGAAAAAAGTATTTTCATATACATGTAACCGGCTTGTTGTGTTATTCGGTTGAATATTTAGAAATAATTTAATAGAATCTATGTCAATTCAGTTCTTCTTAACGAAATTCTAGCTGGTTTATTCAATCTGTTTACGAAATATCTCTGGATATAAGAAACAGTTTTCAGCGTCGTCTTCAAATACGATGAGGGAGGACAAAGAAACAATGCATTTGATCATGAAAACTTATCGGTAGAAGGAAATATAGAGCAGGTATTTCTAGCTACATAAATTAATGAATTTCATGATAAATTAACAAAGAGTGCTTGATGGTGCAGAAAAACTGCGGTCACTTGCGGTACCGCAAAAAATAGTTGACATTTACGCACACAAATGTGCCTTCTTAAACAAAACGATGTTCTTGAGATTCTTTGAATGATTAAGTTATGGCACAGCATAGAATCGGTATTAAATGCAATATCAGAGACGAATGTTTCGGACACTGGGTGTAAACTGTCTGCTACAAGTAACGAAATAAAAAATGATTGTACCTTTGTGTAAGTCGTTAAGCACCTAGACACTCATAAACTGTTTGAAAACGGTAGTTTAATGTGTATTCTAACACGACCAGCGAATAACGTACATACATGTAGAACAAAATCTATTTGGGTTATTCTGCAATAAACCGACCTTGAAGGACGCTGCACGCGCATCGTGTTTTGGCTTTTCAATTTACCCGACGTATAGAGGATCTTACATGGCATACTGTGGATGCCTTGGGGCAAAGCGGGGGGATCCGACGGATAACACACGTCCAGTAAACTTGATTTATGTTACGATACCATTTACACTGACTTTATTTACTGTTTCGTTGTCATTGTTTTTGTTAATACGGTGACGTCATTAATCAAGAGAAACTGTGACGTCATTCATCTTCGGCCTTCGTGATATATTCTTGCGCATAAAAACTCCAAACTCGGGTTATTCTAATAAAAGATATCTTTGTAAACACACCGAACATTAAAAACAATATATTAGAAACAGTTTTTTACGTCTCTGATACATTGGTGGACAAACAAATAATCTGCGGAATCTATTCACTCCTCAAAATTGGAACACACTTTTTACTGCTTATAAAATTGTAATGATATAGTCATTATAGTATAATTACGCGTTATCTATCTATAGAAATGTAAAAAAATAACTTTGAAATGGATGTTTCGAACAATCTTTGTTTTTTTCTAAAACATCTTCCTTTAATTATCGGGTCCCCTTGACGACAACCTCGTTCTACTGTGAGGAAGTCAGATAAAATGCCGTTTAACTGGACTGAAGATTTTATATCTGTATAAAAAAGTGAAATCCATCTTCTAAACATTGGACCGGAATTGAAAAATTCGAAAGACTTTTAAATGAAGTCAGCGGATAATGTATCAAACGCTTTCTCGAAGTCAATCATCATTAAGAGACCGGGTATATTGTTTTTGTTCAGTATAGTTCATAATGTCATAAATAAGGCGTGTGTTCTCACAGATATATCGACCTTTTAAAAAACCAGTCTGGTCTTTATCAATAAGGATATCTAGTACTGATTTCAATCGTTTTGCAATAGTACCAGAAGCCAGCTTATAAGTAGTGTTCAATAGGGTAATAGGACGCAAGTTCTTTAAGAATTGTCTTGGTTTGTTTTCTTTTGGTATGCAAGTAATTATTCCCTGTTTTTGTGTAACTGAAAGTTCTCCTTTTAAAAATGCATAGTTAATGGCTCTATCAACAAAATGTCCAAGTGACTTCCAAAACACCTTGAAAAAGTTTGGTGAAAATCCATCGGATCCAGGACTTTTGTCATTTTTCATTTGCTTAAGCGTTTCAGAAACTTCAATATACGAAAGAAGCCCTTATTTGCTTGACTATCATTTAGTTTGAATACGTTGCAGTTTTCTAAGAAGTAATCTAGATTGACATCCGATAAATCATCACTTTTGTTGTATAAGTTTTTGTAAAATCGCCCTGTTTCTTTTAAAATATCTTGTTGAGAAAACAATTTTGTGCCGTCATTTTTTTCTATAAATGGAATAGTTTTATTTGTATAATGAGTTTTTTTCCAGACTGCTAAAGTAATGTAATGTTTTTCCCCATTATCGATCCAATTTGCTCTAGATCGAATAAGACAACCTTGCATCTTTTCTTTTCTTATATTTTCTAGTTCTGATTGTAAAAGCAAGAGTATGTCCTGTCTTTTATATTTGATTTGTTACAGACGGGTACGCAATATTTCAATTTCACTTCTTCAATTTTTTCATTGATGCAATTTAAGTAATCTGTATCGTAGAGTAATGCGTTATTAAACTTCCAGAGACCCTTACCGTGAGTGATATTTGCTAAATTAATTGTTAAAATAACAAGTGAGTGGTCCGATCGATAACTTGCATGTAAATCACAATTTCTAACTTTGGAAGAAAGTCTTCCGTGATAATAAAAAAAATCTAGTCTTGCTTGTTGTATTGGATTAGATCTTCTCCACGAATATTTTTTCCTTATATTTCCATTTATTTCATAATATAAAAGAGTCGTTTGCAATAGTGTCAATTATGTTGAAAATATTTTCATAAAAGTTGGGTTTATCGACGTTTGGTCCATATATATTTATGAGAGTAAAACGATTTGAGCGCTCGCTTAAGTCTAAATCAACATAATTCCCTTCATTATCGTAAAAAACTTGGTAGATCTTGCAGTCTATATTTTTCTTAAATAATATACCTACACCTCTTGCGTTACTCTCGCCAAAACTAAAATAACAGTTTGCATTCCATTCAGTGTATAATTGCTTTTGCATACTAGGAATAAAGTGTAGATCTCGCAAACAGTAAATATCAGCTACCCTTAAAAAGTTAAATACATCGGCCCTCTTTTTATAATCATGCAATCCTCTACAATTATAAGATATCATTTTAATATATTCCATTTTCATGTTTGTTTTTTTAACTTACGTAAAAGTTGACCATTTTAGGTAAATGTTATTCTGAACGTATGATTACAGATTGGAGCGGTGTATGATGATGTCTCAAGGACGCTTTTAAAAAAACCTCGGTGGCTTGTCTGACATAAAATCATTTCAATTTATGTGATTGTTAACACAGTCATCTATCTCTCCGTTATCATTGCATTATTGTTATATTTACTTTCTAGTGCTAAATAATACTAATTAAAAATGATTTTATGCAAACATGCGATGATATTTGTCTTCAAAAGCTAGTAATTTGCAATTTCATTTATACATGTTTGAAAACAGTACTTACTTGATAATTAATATTTGAAATTTATCTTACATGTATATTAACAGATATATTGCCAAATCAGCTTTTCAAAATAAGAGCGTACGGATAAACTTTGAAGGTAAATATGTCTCTTTTTTACATTGAATTAATTCATTTATGTTCAATTTCAATTCAAATAAGCATTCTGCACGAAAGCAGTGTAATATTATCTAATTTATAACGTGTCTGCTCATTATTGTACTGAAAATCTTAAATGTATCATATTTCTATGAACAATTATAACCAAACACCTAGCTTTTAGAGCAAACTTCTGCACATAATTTCCATCTCACAAAACAAACACATTAATCTTTTAATTGGAATTTTCCAAGATAGATTAAAAGATTTCTTAATAAACCGTTCTAAATAATTACTTATTTTTTATAATTTAGATACGCAGTAACAAGTTCCTGCTTTTCAATTACCACCCTACAGATATATAGTAAAACTGTAAGAAGCAAGATGCACTGACAAATGTATATTTTTGTTGATGATATCTGATGAGAAACAATATCAAAATTATTTAAACCGCCGACTTTGTAATCATGACTATCATCTATTGTATACCTATAACAAATATAGCATTGCTTTGCTGTGTCATTTTCTTGATCATAATTTGTGTTCTAGCCATAGCCATACAGTAGCGTACTTTGGTTTTAATTTGTAAAAATAACATGATAACTTTTCATTTCTTATCTAATTTCGTAATAACTGATTGCGTATTATGTAAGACCCGTTTAAAACACAATTCCCACATTGGTGCAATTAGTAATGTGGAAAAACTATGCAAGGAATCATTTGGCATACATCCATTACGAGCCTCCTTATGAAGTTTCACGATGCTAGGCCCAAGCGTTCTCGATGTTTTACTATTCTGGATCACTGTGACCTTGACCTTTATTCTACTGACCTAAAAATCAATAGGGGTCATCTGCTGGTCATTACAAACCTCCACATCAAATTTCAAGATGCTAGCCCTGACAATTCTCGAGTTATCGTCCGGAAACAGTTTTACTATTCCGGGTCACTGTGACTTAAGCGTTTGACCTACTAACCTTCAAATTAACAGGGATCAGCTGCTGGTCACAGACCAACCGCCACATAGAGTTTAAAGATCCTAAGCCCAAGCGTTCTTGGGTTATCATCCGGAAACCACTTTATTTAAGCCCTCCGAAGAAGGAGTGGTATATTGTTTTGTACATGTTAGATGGATAAACGGACCGACCGACCACCGCACCGACGGACCGACCGACGGACATCTGCAAAACAATAAACTCCTTCTTCGAAAGGGGGCTTGAACATACAGATTTAAAGTACAAATTTGTTGAATGTTGAATGCTTGATTCAATGCATGTAGATGAAATTGAGGATTTGGATTTTAGTTCGTTTTGGTCATTTTAGACCATTACATGTTCATATACTCGATCCAGATTTTAGTATTACAAATGTAGCAGTACAAATTTACACAAAGCTCACAATGCTACATTACAAATTACGTTTCACATTTGATTGATGGATACAGAGAATATGTTACAAAAATGATAGCGATCTAATGTATCAATAGCAATTACAAAAGTACACTGTGGTAAACTGTGGGAACGACTAATGTGGTATATTTGTACTTACAGATACACGGCTGAAATTAATGGTATCAATGGGAAAATGTTCTGCCCACAGGAACATATTTAATTAAAGCATATGTTTGACGATATTAGTATTCACAAAAATGTCCACATTAAATGTCAATGGCAATACTTAGTTTCCTACTAACATAATTATTATTAGTAACATAAACGGCTTTTGGGAAATTTATATGAAAGTCCAATTGAATCTTGAGCCGTAAACATCGCTTTGTAATACTTAATGTAATAATATCCATTAATATCATGGAATATGGTAGTTTTGTTATGTTTTATTTCAGGAGAAAGCGATGAAAGAATATCATATAGTATGAGAGTGATGTTGGCAGTTTCAGTTTTTCAATTCTTGTTTGACTTTCCATTTACTACCTTATTGTCATTTGTATTATCAGCTTATGAATCACCCTTTGCCACTATATCCAGTTCATAGATGTATCACAGAGATATTTCAGAGCAGGTTACAGGATGTTGCCATAGCTCAGTCAGATGTTTAAAATGCAAATATAGGACGCAAACGTTTTTGAAACGCAATAGAAAACATAGAACTGATTTTGATGCTTCACAAGATCCGCCTAGCATGCTGAAGCAAGACGATGGCACCTCTAATAATGGTAGAATTTAAGAATAATGCACATGAAAGTTTGATTGCCTTACAAAACAGAGGTCCAAGAATAACAAATTAAATACATGCTTGCTGTGAATAAAGAACATAAGGTAAAACATTTTATAACTATACCAATAACCTAATTGGACGCATGCACTTTGGAGGTGCGTTTATGTAAGTCAATACAAGTAGTTGAAGTGGCCTTCTTCATTTATTTTCTTTCTCGAAATAAATATGCATTCTGCACGAAAGCAGTTAATAAATAATTTTCCAAACGCCTGTAGATTATTTAAAAGAATAACTTTGATGAATTATACTTATGCAACTAATTGTGACCAAACACCCATCAGTAAGAGCAAACTGTTGAATATAAATCACCTTTCAAAACAAACAAATTAATTTTTTTTTCAATGATTTATCGATAGGTCAAAATGCTATTTTTCCAATCTATAGATATATTTCAATGTTTCATAATTGCCCGTTCGATCGAATCAATTATCATTAATATCTTCAAACACCATTGGGAGTATGTTTAAATGAATAAGTATTGCTAAGTAAACGGGTACTGAAAAGAAATCTATCATGACGTATTTCACATAAAATCTCTTTCCTATTTAAATATCACATTAGCGTAAGTGTATGCCAGTCGAATACAATAGAAATGGTCGATTCGCATTGAACACTCACTGGGCAGTTAATTTGTTTTACGACATGACACTGTACAACAAAGTCATTAACTTGCATAGCTACGTTAAATCAAAATGCCTTAAATGGGGCTAAATCGGGGTTAAAGTGTAAATATTTATAACTGATTCATAAATAATACTTTACTAGATTATGTCTAAATGATCTCATACGCTTCGTTGACAATGATAATGACACTTCGTGCCACTGATACTTTTTTGAAGTGGGAAAAACATGTAGTAACGTTGGCGTAAAATACAAGATTGGCGTGACGTTACGAGTCGTTACTGGGCATGACGTTGCGAGCCGTTACTGACGTTTTCTGACGTTTCTTGTTAAAATAAATTACTAATTAAAAGCTGTTGCTTTATTATGCAGAACTCATTTTGGTTGATTACTCAACATGAAACTGATCAAGGAAACATTAACAATACAAACGTGTATTTAAAAAAAAACAAATACGTTTTCTTTTTAATTTTAGGAAGCTATTTCAGACTTCAAGTTGTCTGCTCTCTGCAAATGTTACATACTACCGTGTACACTAAAAGTAAATTGCTAAACAGCATAAATAAAAATGGACTATAACGATGCGTGAATCTCCCCGTTAACACACGTTATCCTCCCGTTAAAACATCGGCAAAATAGGCAAAAACAGCACATTTTAGGCTAGAATTTAATTTTCGTATGGATAAATGAGTCGATATTGCATTTATGAAAGTTAGATCGTTTCAGTATCTAAGTTCACACAGAAATGTATGAAAACACGGAAATCAGTGAGAAATATATCTATGCACTAGGTGGCTCTTTTAACTCAGTTTCCATGAAAATATCACTTTACCGTGTTTTTCATACAAAAGTCAATGCCTCGTGGAATTCTCATGCAAAATGTCTTAAGTCTGCGTTGACTTTTGAAAAATAACCCTATTTATTGGGGATCCCCGCGAGTTACCTTAAAAACTGTATTTATACAAAAATAACAGTGTACAATTGGAACAACCAGAAATGTTTTATTCGTATTCTGCTTTAAGTAATAATCACTATTTCAATATTTGAAAATGATTAAGCATACAATCAAAAGCCCTTATGAGAATCTAGGAAAGACAAAAATTCAAAAATTAAACTTATCTGACATCATCGCAATACTAATATGCTTCGATCAATAATTATATATAAAACAAATGCCTAAATAAACTGTTACAATCAGAAAAATCGGCATGTCTGCACTTACATTTTAACTCTACCGATATATATTGAAAGTATAAGCCTCCAAACAAACGTTTGAAATATGTTTATCACTATTGACTACCAAGTATGAGATTAACAAAAACTATGACAGTTTATAATGTCAGTGGCACGATGGATATTACAAAACATAATCTGTCATAAGCAACATTGACATCTCCAAGTCAATGTGTGATATGTAATACTGAAATGTCTTTGTTCCTTCACAGCTTGTATTTCTTTGAAAGACCTGATTTTCAATTGAATTTCACCGACTGTGCTGATGGTTATTTCTTGAACGCAGTCAAATGCCTGTTCTCTGTCTTTCAATTTAAAGTATTAAATAAGTCTAAGCCTTGCTTTGCCTCTGTTACAGATTTGCTCTCATCATCCATGTAATTACACAAATATTATCTTTTGCCATTTACGTTTGTATTTATTCTTAAACATCCAACAAAGGGAGTCCACCTGTGAGACACTGGTTTCAGAGTCGTCTCGAAAGTAAAACTGTAAATGGAATACCGTTGTTAACATAATGCAAAAACTTATAATCAGTTTGTCTCCGACAAGAGTAAGAATACTGCTATAGCCAATAGTACCGTGATGCTGTAAGACATTTTTATCCGCTTTCTGCTGGAACAAAAAATATCAAAGTATTAAGGTAAGTAATAAGTATAATTGGTATGATTACGTTTAACAAAACAAAGCGAGGATTCCGTTAAAGGTATAACCGAAATTCTAACACTGTGTCGCCTAGCAACGTAAAAGCTCGAGAGTCGTAAAATTTCCATCCACCATTCTCGGAAAAGTATTTTATTTGAACTTATTGAACAGTTGCATTGAATTGAATCTTAGAAGGCAAATGTGCCCATACTAAGAACTGAAATCTACACCGGTGTCTGTCCAAAGGGTAATAAGAAATATCCGCCGTACACGAGGCGGAGAATACTTCTCCCGGATAGAAAATTGCTGTGCCATCAAACATAAAATGAACTTTATGCCAATGATCAACCTATTTTTTTCAAATTTGTTTACATTATTTACGAGCACTAAGTCTGGTGTCCACACCTGGTCACTATCTACATTTTTTCTTAGTCATTAAGTTCTCCATAAAAGACTTTTACAGGCATCATTTATTAAACAGAAACCTAAACATTCTAATTAATATAAATTGCGTGCCATCTTGAAATTCTCAAGACGTTTTTAGCATTGGTTTAACAGTGTTTGAAATACATTTGGAAGAAATACATGTATGCTTATGACTAGCTGTAACTTCAAACACACACAAGTAATTTTACAGTCTGAAACCTCGCTTTCATGTGTTCAAGATACAGATTGTTACAGCAGTACATTGTATTTGTTTACAGCACTATGATAGAGTGAATATTAGAAGTCTTATCCCAAAATTAGATGAAGTTCGTTTATTATCCAGAGAAACCAATGCAGCATGTATCTGTTTATCGGAAACTTGGCTTGACCATACGATTTTTGACTCTGAGTTACACATCGATAATTACATCATTCGACGCAAGGATAGAAATCGACAAGGCGGAGGGGTATGTGTATATGTTCGAAGTGATATTGCCTTCAATGGACGGGATGACCTCGATCAAGATGATTTAGAAGCGACATGGATAGAACTTTTACTTCCGAAGTCAAAGCCAATTTCTGTGGTGTTATATACAGACCACCTAAACAGTTAAATTTCTATGAACTCTTAGAATCAGTTTATTCTTCTACAAGTCATTTTAATGAGTATGAAAACATTTTACTTGGTGATTTTAATACAAATGTGTCTAGTTTATATAAGTGTGCTTTAATGAAAAGCTTGGGTTCTTTTATGGAAATGTTTAGTTTATTCCAGTTAATAAATGAGCACACCAGGATTTCAACATCATCATATTCAACAATTGACTTGATATTAGTTTCTGACAGTGAAAGAATTTCACATAGTGGTGTTATAGATGTTTGTATTAGTGATCACCAGATGATATTCTGTACCAGAAAGGTTCCAAAAAATTTTATTGGTAAACATAATACAGTAAAACTTCGGTCATTGAAGAACTATAATAAGGAAGATTTTCAGCAAGTTTGTTAAATACAGACTGGAGTTCAGTTATCACTTGTGACACTGTTGTAGATGCATGGAACAATTTTAAATTAATTTTCATGTCAGTTATAAATAATATCGCTCCGGTTAAAGAAGTTCGTATTAAACAACGTACTGAGCCATGGATTAATTCAGAAATTCTTCAATCTATAAAAGACAGAGATAAAGCTTTTATAAGTTTAAGAAAAATAAATGTGATGAAAATTTTGTTATTTTCAAAGAATTAAGAAACAAAGCTCAGAATCATGTTCGTACCGCTAAACAGAAATACTTTACTGAAAAACTTACAGAAAATAAGTCAGACTCAAAAACTTTGTGGAAAACTTTAAAAGGTCTTGGTCTCCCCTCAAAAAAAGGTCAGTGTTCTTCTAATAACATAGGACTGGACTTAATGGTGAAATCTGTTTTGATAAGCTAAAAGTAGCTGAAACATTCAAGCATTTTTACTTCTGTTGCTTCTAAACTTGTTGAGAAACTTCCATCCTGTTATAACAAATATGGAAAAACATTTCTCTCTTGTTTCTATACTGATAAAGGTGTTAAACCTAATAGTTATTCTTTTTCAGTTGTATCAGAAAACAGTGTTTTAAAAGTACTTAAATAAGCTCAGTGCTAATAAAGCTACTGGTCTAGATCAAATACCAGCTAGATTTGTACGGGACAGTGCCTCCATCATAGCTAGTCCTCTCACTCATATTGTCAATTTGTCCATTATTCAAGGCGTAGTACCGGATGATTTAAAAGTCTGCCCGTGTTGTTCCTTTGTTTAAGAAGAATGACAAGACTGAGGTTGGTAATTATCGACCGGTGTCAATTCTTAGTATTGTATCAAAAATATTTGAAAAAATTGTATATGATCAACTTGAAAAAGTATCTGGTTGAAAAAAATTATTATATAGTTTTCAGTCTGGGTTCAGGCGCGGGTTTTCGACAGATACATGTCTTGTACACTTATCTGACTATTAAGATTCCAAATGGATAAGGGCCATATGGTAGGGATGGTACTGCTTGATCTCCAGAAGGCCTTTGACACTGTTGATCACAGTATTCTATTGATGAAACTTGGAGCCCTTGGGCTAAGTGAAGATGCCCTCAGATGGTTTAGGTCATACTTATGTGATAGACATCAACTGGTTGCTGTATCTGGTATATCATCTTCCTTCTCTAATATCACATGTGGTGTCCCCCAAGGGTCCATACTTGGTCCTCTTTTATTTTTAATCTACGTCAATGACATGTCGGCAGTGGTAAAAAATAAATTACTTTTATATGCTGATGATTCTGGCATATTGGTTACAGGTAAAAAGTAAAAACCAGATTGAAACTGTGTTAACCAGTGAACTAGAAACAGTCAGTGAATGGCTTATTTGTAACAAGTTATCTTTGCATCTAGGCAAAACAGAGTCCATTTTGTTTGGCTCAAAACCTAAAATAAGGTCTCATTCCGGTATGGAAATTTCATGTAATGGCAAGATTATTGATGCTGTCAATTCAGTTAAATATCTTGGCGCCACTTTGGACCAAAGCCTGTCTGGTGAGCCTATGGCAAGGTCAGTAATTAGTAAAGCCAACGCTAGGTTAAAGTTCCTATATAGAAAGCGTGATTTTCTAACACAACATACAAGAAAGCTATTGGTTACATCCCTCATCCAGTGCCACTTTGATTATGCCTGTTCTTTCTGGTACCAAAGTTTGACACAGTTGTTGAAAAATAGACTTCAAACGACCCAAAATAAATTAGTGAGATTCGTCTTGAATATGGATTCTATGTCTCATGTTGGTCCAGGCCAGTTTAGGTATTTAAAAGTGGCTACCAGTTGAAAAACGGGTAAACCAAATTATTTTGGGTCATGTTTTCAAAAGTTAAGTCAGGCATAGCTCCAGATTACCTGGGTGAACATTTTAACCCTGTACACTCCTTACACACTCATCGTACAAGGTTTAGGGTCACCTCGTGTCCTAATCCTGATGACCCATCCATGTTAAATTTTAATGACAGTGGTTGTTTTTGTATTCCCAAGGTGAAGGGATTTGGTAAAAAGTCTTTTGCTTATCAGGGGTGTGTCCTTTGGAATAACTTGCCACAGTTGATACGTAATATTACAGTTTTTAAGCATTCAAGTTTTTTTTAAGCCGTCAAACTTCATTTTTTGTCCTAGTTTTAACATTATGTCTTACCATTCTTAACGATCTCTTTGTATTTTTGTTTTAGTGTCTTATCATTCATAACGATCTCCTTGCATTTTTAAGTTTAATGCTTGAATAGGTATATTTGGTATATTACTTTTTAATCTAGTCTGTGCTTTTAGTGTCATAATACTGATTGATGCTCATATAACTGATTTTTTTATACATTACTTTGATCTCATCCATATATTGATGTTGTAATAACCTAGGTCTGTGATATAATACAAATGTGATGCCATTAATTCATTTGAAGTAAATAATCGTGCCTTTCCGTGGTGTGCCATCAATGTCAAGGACCACAATGGAAATAAGGGAGAATCACTTTTCCCTTTTTGTGTTATCCTTGGTATTGATGTGCATATCATGGTTTATAAACTTGTGTATACATCTGATTATCTGTATATGTATGCATCATGTTTGTTTTAACCATGTTTGTACATCTGTGATATACTACAATAAATCTATCTATCTATCTATCTATCTATCTATCTATCTATCTATCTATCTATCTATCTATCTATCTATCTATCTATCTATCTATCTATCTATCTATCTATCTATCTATCTATCTATCTATCTATCTATCTATCTATCTATCTATCTATCTATCTATCTATCTATCTATCTATCTATCTATCTATCTATCTATCTATCTATCTATCTATCTATCTATCTATCTATCTATCTATCTATCTATCTATCTATCTATCTATCTATCTATCTATCTATCTATCTATCTATCTATCTATCTATCTATCTATCTATCTATCTATCTATCTATCTATCTATCTATCTATCTATCTATCTATCTATCATCTATCATCTATCTATCTATCTTCGAGTAGACAAAGTCCACAAAGTGTAAATTAAACAATTATCTTGAAGAATGTAAGGCATAGTAAACTTTGAATAAGGAATATCCTCTGAGATCTGGATCTCACTTGTCCGATACTTCCTATTCCTAATATTTCAAACTCAGTTGAATTTTTTTTAAATGCAAAATTGCAATCCACGTGCAAGGTGTCAGCCATTGGACTCGTGTCTAATATAATCTTAGAATTATTTCAAGCCACTTTAATGCCTAAATTGGAGGACTGAATATTTGTAAGTTGATGTGCTCGGATTTCGCACGACAATTTTTTGTAATTCTTGTCAGATATGTTCATAACACATTAAATGTTCTCTCTAAATTTTGTGATTGTCGATTTTCTTGAGGGCGCATAATGCAACTTTACCTTTTAGATTCTCATCGTTGTGTTAGATTTATGGTTGCCGTCAGCAGTATTCCCATGTCACTCTGATTTTAATAATAATAATAATAA